>JAYDZG010000002.1:9341430-9375067 GCA_034509265.1 Microcambeva bendego
CAAACGTTGTTTAATCATTGTTTAAGTCGGTTTGTGTGTGTGTGTGTGTGTGTGTGTGTGTGTGTGTGTGTTTAACTTAGCTGTTCGTCAGGGCACTTACTCCCCAGAGAGACAATCTGCAGAAACAAACTGTCCATGTACTAATGCCAGAACTGTTCTGTCCCTCATTCTGTGCAGGTATGGAGACATGGTTCCTAAGACAATAGCTGGAAAGATTTTCGGCTCAATCTGTTCTCTGAGTGGTGTGCTGGTAATTGCATTACCTGTTCCGGTCATTGTCTCCAACTTCAGCCGCATTTACCACCAGAACCAAAGAGCAGACAAGCGACGGGCACAGAAGGTTCAGGTCAGTGGTCATCTCCTTTTATGGTGGACTTACAGATGGTACCAGGCCTCCTGGCACTTGGAGCCATGTAGTTCCATTATGCCTTGATTGGAGAGCAGGTGTGAGCAAGATGGTCTTGCTTTGTCCATGGCCAAGTCTTATGTACAGAATCAAAACAGGATAATTATATAATAAAAATAAATAAATAAATGGATAGCATCTATTATTATTACATCTACTAATTATTGTACCCATTCACAAAACAGGCATTTTTGCAGATCACATTGTTAAATGACTACAGTATTTATTAAAATATATAGATTCTTCAACAGGGCCTTGGTGAAGCAGTAGGATTTCCCCCTAGCACACCAGCACAGAGAGTTGGGCATTACCATAGCCACAAGGACGCACATGGATGCATTGTAAGGCTGGTTCCAAGCCCAGATAAATAGGAGGGTTGCATCAGGAAGGGAATCTGGCATAAAAACTATGCAAAATCAATAAATCAGTCTACAGAAGAAACTGCATGACACAATCGTATCTTCATTTTGATTAAAAAAAAAATCATTCCACTCTAATTAAAAAAACTAATCAACATGTAGTTGTTAATAAATTCGAAATTACTTTTTTTAACAGCAGTCAGACTCAATTACTGGATCTTTATAGACGCGTCTCTTCTGGCCATTATTAAGGTTCTCAATAGGCAGCAAAAACATGAAAGAACCATAGAGATGGGTTCAGGATATTATGAGCTACAAAGCAGATTTATTAGCCATTAGACTAAAGCGGGTCATCCAGCATGAACTAATGTAGTTAAAAAAGACATTTGATTACCAGCGCCCATCTTTCCTAAACAAACAGTCCAACAACCAGGGTTCACAGTCACAATGATGATCAGAAGCACGTCTTTGTGTTCTGTACCTTAAACCTAGGTCACACTTACACTTCCTTTTAATGTCTCGACATATTAGGACTGTTTTGCAGGTTTTAAATCACCTTTAGGGTCCAAATTGGTGAAAATGTTATCAAATGATAATAACAAAATTACAATAAGTAATTATTTTTAAATAATACTAAAATATAACAGTTTTAATAACAATAACAATGGAAATTCCAGACTACACATGTCTGACCAATGTATAAAGACAAGATAAAGTAGATGGATATGTCTTACCAAGCCAATAATGACATACATGTGGCTAACATTGCTTTTAAAAAACCCGAATAAACAGATCCATAAATACAAATGCAACAAAACCCACATTATTTTACTTCCTAACATGAATTCTTTCTAAAACGAGCAGAAATTCATCGATTTATTGTCTTCAGCTGGATGTGATCTTTTCATATCTGAATATTACAGCTGGGTAATGTTCTGTTTACAGCTGATTACATAATCATGTCCACTTAGTCCTTGGTAATAGTGGCTCAGATAACACGGGTCTAAATGAATTAATTAAATAAAAGCTGCTAGAACACAAGTGTCATTGCCCAGTCAAGTAATCCTTGGTGTTTGCTTGGGAAATGTTTTTTTGTCAGATGAGACTAAAATTCGATAGAAAAGGTAATGTTATCACATCACAACGACATTTCTGCTGTCAGTTG
Source organism: Microcambeva bendego (assembly GCA_034509265.1). Taxonomy (NCBI): domain Eukaryota; kingdom Metazoa; phylum Chordata; class Actinopteri; order Siluriformes; family Trichomycteridae; genus Microcambeva; species Microcambeva bendego. Next base: position 9,343,361 of record JAYDZG010000002.1, read on the forward strand.
GAGAATATTGATGAAGTAATGAAGAATAAAGCTCATATTAAATAGTAAGGTTTGTATTCTTGTTACATAATACTTCTACATACTGGCTCATTTCCCCACACACAATGACAAGACATTTGCCCAACTTTTAAACAGTTTATTTAGAAAATATAGGTGTCCTGGTTAGCATCTCTATAGTAAAACATTTTATAATTTGCAAATATTTTTGCATTTGTGCAAAAATGTTGGCTACTGAAGAAGCTTGGGTGGGGGTGGGGGGTATATTATTTATGCATTTATGCATTTTCTCCCAGTTTCTCTCCTAGTTTTATCCAATTATCCAACTATCCTATTGCATTACATTTCTCTACTGATGATGACCCATAGAGCTGTCACTAACACACTCACATGTGAAGTACTGACTACATATTTGAGTTCACCTCCTGATTTTCAACTCAGTAGAGGCAACACCATTCACCCAGCTGTAAATGCACCCACCTGTGTTAGGTATGTTGTCTTAGGATATGAGATAATGAAGTATGTGTAGGGAAAAAAATCTGAATTTTAATTTAGCACTGAAGTTATGTGTTGGGATCAATGATTAAAATGGTATGTTATTAATCGTCGTATATTAACATTGAGAATGGTTTATCTTGTCAAAAATGTTTGGAAGTCTAGATCATATTTGTAAGTCTGTGTGTGTCTGGTGCTGCACTGACATTCAGCTGTTATTGTGTGACAGATGCAATGCTTTATTCAGATGAACACAGCTAATAATGCATTGTGTTTTCTTGTCTCTGGAGTGTGATGAATAAGAGCATTAGCTGTGCTGTTGCTGTGCGCATCTCTCCACATGCTGCTCTTTACTTACATGCTCAAGCATGCCAACACTCATATTAAACAAATATTACACAGGGGGAAGCTGTTCACCATCAGTACAGAGACCCATGATAAGATCCATCCTCATCTAACCATCCCTTTCTTTTTCCATTTACCTCTATTCATTCTATTCTCCCCATTCTTATTTGGGCTATTGTTGTGTGTTCTAGTTTTTATCTATTATTTCATCATATTTCCCTTAAGTTTTCCCATATCTACTTTCCATTACATCTATTCTACTTTATATAAAATATTCTGCTTTATTTATTATACTCTTTGTTCATATTGTTATCTCAATCTTTTTATTCTATGTTTAATGGTTATATTATTATTCCAAATCTCTATAGGTCATACATTATAATGGTAGGAAGTGACTTTTTATTTGCTTTATCATTTAACTGAGGATGACTTTGTTTACAGTAAAATCTAGCTCTGCAGAAAATTTTACAGATGTCTATTTACACAGATCGGGTTTAAATTTATGACCATCTTCCTAATATTGTGTTGGGTCCCATTCGCAGCCAAAACAGCTGCATACTGACACCTTTCTATCAGAACCAGCATTAATTTCTTCTGCAATTTGAGCAACATTAGCTTGTCAATTAGATCAGACAACACGGGCGAGTGTACATCAATGAGCCTTGGCCACCCATGACCCTGTCGCCGATTTATACTGTTCCTTCTTGCATTTAATCGATGCTGACCACTGCAGACCGGGAACACCCCACAAAAGCTGCAGTTTTGGAGATGCATTGATCCGGTCGTCTAGCACTCACAATGTGTCCCTTATCAAACTCACTCAGATCCCTACGCTTGAAAAAAAAATCCTGCTTTGAACACTTATTATTAATCATAATAATAATATATGTATATATATATAAACAATAAAATGTCTTTATTTTAATTTTTTTAACTCTTTAAAACATAAAAACACATCAAAATAGAAAATGCATCTTTAAAAGCTTTTCTTAAATGCTTCCTTTGCTAGACTCAGTATTTCCTTATCATAGAATCACAGTTTTTTATTGCTAGGAACAAGGTCTGGTAGGCATGAGGTGACCCAAAATGGATCTAAATTTCAAGAAGGACATAACAGCATTCTTCATGTTTACTTTATGTATAAATATAGACTTCTACTATTGCTTTTTCTTTTTCTTTTTCTGTTTCATTTTTCTTTGGTTACTCATCATCTATACTCTTGCCTACCTTTATGCTCTTTGTTTATTTACTCTTAAAATCATGTAGCCGTGTGTTTTCTGTTTATTCTTTCCATTTTTTCTTTCTCTTTTTTCCCCTTCCATTCTCTTTTTGTCTATACTCCTCGCCACCTCTATTCTCCTCTCTCCAGTATTTATTATTGCTTAATTAAGTGTGATATAATTGTCTGTAAAATCACCATGGGCCTGTCTCCTTCATTTCACATCCTGGTAGTCTGTCACATGATGAGAGTTTTGCTGTAGATTAGTCAGATGATAGACAGTGCAGCACTTCAATTTGCTTGAATACTGTATCACATTGTGTACAGCTAGCAAAACTATGAAAAATGTAAACTAAATAAAGCATGCATTTATAATAAACTAGAAAAAGCTAAATAAATAAATAAAATACAGCTAATATTTAATATCTGTTGATGTTAAAGATTTGAACGAGATTCACAAGAACTATACTGTGATAGCTAGGTTTCTCAGTCAGGGTATTTTAAAAAACTGCAGCTCTTGTGGGGGGTTCCTGGTCTGCAGTGGTCACTATCTATCATCAGCAGGATCATGGGTGGCCGAAGCTTGGTGATGCACGTGGGGAGAAAAGTCTGATCCACGTGGACCAATCACACAGACTACTCCAGCTCAAATTGCTGATGAAAATAATGATGGTTTTGATAGAAAGGTGTCAGAATACACAGTGCATCAATGTTACAGAGCTGTTTTGGCAGCAAAGAGAGACCAACACAATATTAGAAAGGTGGTCATATTGTTATGCCTTATTGAATTCAAAATTCAGTTTTTCAATGATGATTTCATTTACAAAGGGAAAAAACCATCAAAAACAACCTGACTCTATTTGAAAGATTAATTGCCCCCTAATCAAATTAAAGGTTGTGCCACCCTTGGCAGCAACAACTGCAATCAAGCGTTTGCAATTAATGGGAATGAGTCTTTCACATCTCTATGGAGGAATTTTGGCCACTACTCTTTGCAGAATTGTTTTAATTCAGCCACAGTGGAGGGTTTCGAGCATGACCGGCCGGTTTAAGTTCATGCTACAGCATCTCAATCGGATTCAGGCCGGACTTTGACTAGGCCACTCCAAAACCTTCATTTTGTTATGCTTCTACCATTCAGAGGATGACTTGCTGGTGTGCTTTTGTGTGCTTTGTTCTGCTGCAGAACCCAAGTATGTTTGAGCTTAAGGTCACAAACTGATGGCTGGACATTCTCCTTAAGAATTTATTGCTAGAAATCAGAGCTCATGGTTCCATCAATTACAGCAATTTATCCAGGTCCTGAAGCAGCAAAGCAGCCCCATAACGTCACACTAACACCACCATGTTTGACCGTCGGTATGATGTTCTTTTTCTGAAATGTGTTAATTTTATGCCAGATGTTCCGGGACGCACACCTTCCAAAATGTGTATTCCAGAATAATCCAGAATATTTTTCCCAAATGTCTTGGGGATTATCAAGATCTTTTCTGGCAATTTTGAGACGGGCCTTTGTGATATTTTTTGTCAGCCGTGGTTTTCCTCTTGGAACTCTCCCATGGAGACTATTTTTGCCTGGTCTCTTTCTAATTGTAGAATCATAAACACTGACCTTAACCGATGCAAGTGAGGCCTGCAGTGCATTAAATGCTGTTCTGGTTCTTTTTTGACCTCCTGGATGAGTCTTTAATGTCCTCTGGGAGTCATTTTGGTAGGCTGGCCACTTTTTTGTATGGCTTAGGGATTTTTTTTCTCATCTGTTCTCATCATTTCTGATCAGGGTATAATGTCTTGCTTGTTGAGATATTTTAGCAAACATCATGTTGTCAGAGTGATTTCTGGATTCTACAAATCTGGCAGTAATCAGGCCTGGGTAAGGCTAGTGAAATTGAACCTCGCTTTCCCAAAATTTTGATTAATCACAGTTAATTCATGGGGGGCATTCACAGAGGGACAGGTTGTTCGGGGAAAAACTGTTTTTGGTTATCTGTCTGGTATTCAAATTAGTTTGATATTCTGAAAAATTTAAGTTTGACAAATGTGCAAAAACATGTAATCTGTAAGGGGCAAATACTTCTTCAGCACTGTATTATCAGTTTTGCAATCAAAATTGCAATATGTTGCTATTGAAAAGGAAGGAAGTCCAAATTGTGTCAAATTTACTGTTTTTTTTTTTTTTTTTTTTAAGATTTATTTTCGGTTGAAACATAGTCGTCAGGACATGACAGGATGTCTTGATTTGCAATTACACATAAACAGATGTACAGTACATTGAAATTCTTTCTTTGCATATCCCAGGGTGTTTGGAAGCTGGTGTCAGGGCGCAGGGTCAGCCATCATTCAGTGTCCTTGTAGTATGAGGGTAAAGGGGTCTTGCTCAAGGACCCAACAGTGGCTGCCTAGTAGAGCTCTTGAATACATTGTATGTTAAGATGTTAGTTTTACATAAGAATGAGAGGTGACATGGTGGCTAGGCAGGTAGCATATGTCATCTCACATCCCCAGGTTCCCACAGTGTCTTTGTGGGTTTATATTTCCTAGTTGCCTTGCAACAATGTGTTTATGAATACAAGTGCTTAATCAGGCAATAATTCATAATTTAAACCTAGTCCCATAAACTGTAAGAATCATGACATTTTAAACAAAAGAGACTCATAGACCTTGCTTCGATCAAGTTCTACATAAGCTTTCAGGTACAGTGATTATACAGGATGACAAAAAATCTCTGACAAGGATGTAAATCATCTCATAGGTTTTTACTACGCAACCTGAGAATAGTGAGTACATACAGTAGATTGTGTGGGGCAGGGACTGTAAAATAAACCACGTGGTATGAGTTGTACATGCTAACAAGGCTGTTCATAAATCCATTTACTTTAATGTTTTATAATCTATAGAAACATATGTCATATTTTTTCTTCAAGGATAACTGAAAAAAGGATTGTGGCCTATCTGCTATCTCTTTTTTTCCATAGACCTTGACATCAGATGAGAGAAAGCACATTGAGGGCTCAATACTGATCACATTTCATTAAAACCTACTATTATTTTTGTAAGCCTGTGATCATATGGATGTTTCTGGTATGCCTCAAAAAATTATGTTTGATTATCTGTTAAAAAATTCTTCATGTTTAAACAATGACTATCCAGGTTTATACAAAACTCTCCAATCCAGTTCTTGAAATCTATTTTTTTAAATATTTGACTAAGAAAGACCTTAAAAACAGTTAAAATATATGAGTCAGGAAAAAGATTATAGGTCCATATTTAAATCTAGGCATCAACCACATCACAATGATTAAGCACACTGCGAGTTCTGTCCCTACTCTTGGCTTGAAATATTAAAGTGTTACTCCAGTATTCTAACACTGAAACATAATTCTTAAGTCAGGTGGTATGTGTACATTTTTGCCTGGTTCAGTTCATGGACAAACAATATGAGCAAATAGAAACAGTACCAGCAAGTAAAGGCTTACTGACAGGATTGTACTTGGTAAGCCATGCACAGAGTTACTGCTAAGTGGCAACTGGTACAGCTGTCATGTAGTCCTGCAAAGAGTTGAGTTTTAAGTATAATGCCCACCTGTCATGCCATTATGGGCAGAAAGCAAGGAGGCACAAATGACTGACTGTTTCCTGTTTTGTCAGCATTTTCATGGTGTTTCATAAAACCTTCATAAAAAGAAGTTTCACCCTGTACATGAGTTGCTTCCAGTGACAAGGACTTCCATAACCATGGGATTTAAACATTAATAAACAACTCATAGATGTTTTGAAGCATTGTGCACAGTTGTTCATTAATGAACTTCTTATAACATTTGTTACTATATCCCACCACAGTATTTATGACTTGTATAAAAAGCATTTAAGAAAATAATTGAAACTTGAGCTTTTGGGTGTGCTCTAACTAATTGCAATGAAAACATTGTTACTCATGTCAGATGATTTGTCCGCCCTATTGATGTCTGTGCAATATATGAGCATTTCCTGAACATTAAGGCTTTCACTAATAACACTGAGAACCAATTCACAGCCCTGTAAATTGACCTTCAGTTCAGTAACATCTGTGTGCTTTGCTATTGGGGAAGATGGGAGCGCAGGATGAGACAGGGGTTCAGTACATTTATTCTACAAATAGCTTTTCCAGATGAATCCGACTGGCTGTAGGAAAGAGAACACTAATGTGCTGCTTTTCTGTTCCTGCTGTCACTTTTAGGAGGTGACCTTGGTTCAGCTCACCTGTCTGACTAACTGCTTTGAATCCTCATACTATTTTTATACCAACTAATAAATCCATCTTGCCAAATATGTAGCTATATCAGGCAGATGATATGTATGCACATGTATTCACATATATGAATATGGATGGTTTAGATTGTGACAGGGTCACATTAGGGATTCGGACTCAATTTTAAACAGTGGGAGTGCCGATCCACTTCTTTTGACATCTGATCTGCAGCATATCAGCTTATTTATTTATTTATATATTTATTTATGGCATTTTCCTTCCAATTTTTCTCCCAATCTGGTCATAGCCAACAATCTGATTGCATACACTTCCCACTGATGTTGCCTTCCACTACTACCCAAGGAGAGCCATGACTAATTCACACCCATCCATTTCATATGTGGATCAGCTTTGCACATGGAGACACGCATCAATCAGCCTCAAGCGTCCTTTGTCCCTGAACAATGAGTATTGTTTGTATAGACACCCAGGCTGCCAGTAACGGAGCTGAAATTTGAAGTTCAAAATTTTTACCTTTGGTGAGTTGCTATTGTGAACTTGGTGCCTCTTGCTCAACATGTAAAAAATGTCATTTTAGTTGTCTCTTACGTTAGTAGTGGTAGTTGCAGCAGTAGTATTGTTACTGCTATAATAAAACAGACAAATGATTACTGCTGTTATAATAGCATTATTAATAAAAGCTTTTTGCTCTTATGAGCAGTAGAAACACGTGCTTTCAGTACAACATGTTCCCTCAGTCCAGCATGGAAGGAATCAGTTCCAGTCTGTTGCTCTTATTGTAAGTGTTTCTAAATGTGCTCAGTGAAGAAGCCTTCCCTTTTAAAGAAAAGAAAGTGAACGTGGGCTGGCTTAGTAACCCTTAGTGTGTAATTAACAAAGCATTAAAAACAGTGCGAAGAATCGGAGCAGCAGCATGCGAGTGTGTGTGTAATGTTAATGTATGTGAGCATGCTGGGTAATCTATTAGATCAGCTTGTACCCACTGTAAAATATATCTGACAGTGTAAAATAAGACTTATGCTTTAGTCTCATCTGTTCTGCTTCCGTTTGCAAATATGTTCAAGAGTTGTATTTAAAAAAGCAATTTTAATATAAAACTGTAAGCACAGTTGTATGTGTTCGATTCTTGGACACACAGCAGGTAGTGCAGGTGTGGCACTGATCCAGCAATCTAGTTCCAATACCAGACTCCAGTGACTAGCTTTGTAAAAAGTGCAAATCTTTTATTATGGGTACATTTAAAAAGTCATTCCTCATCTTTGAAAGTCTGGAGACAAGTGTAAGGCATTTTGGCCTAAAGGTAAGTAGGACATAATGATAATTATGGTTGGATCAAACCCATTTTATAACTAGACTATATCAGAGCTGAAGACTAATAAGCTACATACTTTACACTACTAATAATATAAAGTCCTATTAGTGCAATATTGAAGATCAAGTTTTACATTGCAAATCACATGTGATGATTTAGAATGGTGCACAACAAGCATGTGCTATGTGGAAATGTGTGATGGTTACTCAAGTTCTTCAGCAACAAAACATTAAAACTCGTTTTTACCTTGCCGTAAACATGCAAGATAGTAAAAAGTATATCAGCTCTCCAGAAAGAATGTTTACATTGTTCTGTGGTCTAAAAGCAATCAAATTATTATTATTATTAGGCGCTAATACCAAGACTTAACAAAAAGAACACATTTAAGAGTAAATTCCCTTATAAATACTATATATTTGTAAAAATACATTACTTTTGTATATTTTAATGGTGTGTACATAATATTTTCTCACTGGCCAAATAAAGCTAGAGAATTCGAAAGTCCTCCAAAGTACATTGACAGCTGGATGATGAGCCAGATGTTTGAAGTTGGATTTATAAATTCTAGATCAAAGGGTGAAAGACCACTTCAAATTTCACACATTAATTTGATCTCATATTAGTTTGTGTGACACAGCTATTCCAGTCCTGTTGCAAATGGGCTGTATATCTCTGCTGCATGGATATGCAATTTTCAGGGAAAATATACAGTATACAGCAGAATGTTTTCCAAGACAACAGACATTGACTCATGACCAAAAATTAGCATAGCATTGCTATTTATATCTATGATAGCCATGCCACCTGTTAGTGGGTGGGATGTATTAGGCAGAAAGTGAACGTTTTATTATCAAAGTTGATATTTGAAACAGGAAAAATGTGCAAGTGTAAGCATTTGAGCAAGTTTGACAAAGGCTAAGTTGTGATGGCTAGATGACTGCATCAGAGCATCTCTCAAACTGCAGCTCTTGTGGTGTGTTCCTGGTCTCCAGTGGTCAATATCTTTTAAAAGTGGTCCAAGGTTGGGTGTAAGCCCCAGTCTACAGCCCCAAGAAACTACGTTTAGGCATCGGTGCAATGGGTTTTTATGAAATAATAAAATATGTTTTTTTATTCTTTAGAACTCTTGTAATTGAATCTGACAGACCAGGTGTAATCTTCTAATGAGAATCCACATCTTGGAAAAGCTTTTACAAATGTGTCTCCAGGTGTGTCTTCTGATTATGAAACCTTGACTTGTGTGTCGGATGTTAAAAGAGACAGAAACAGAAACAAAATGGAGAGAAAGATACAGAAATCATTGTCACATCACCTCCCCAGCGTTGCGCATCATTAATGAGAGAGAAAGAGGATCATGCCCCAGATTAGCCCCCTATTATCCGCTCTGCCCCACTCATCCATCATTGTCCAGAGCTAATTCTAAATAGCACCCACCTTTCATCACAATTAAACTGCCATCTGTAGCTCTGTGTAACCACACATCGAACCAAAACCTGCTTTACAGAGAAGTGAATAATCAACCTGTATTCAATGTTTTCCCTGAAGACAAATGAGAAGAAATAATTAAAATAAGATGAAAATAAAAATAATTAGAATTACTAATTCTAATTCTGTCTAGAATCAGACAATTAGTAAAAACTACTACCATTACACATATACTGATCAGACGTAACATTATGACCACCTTCCTAAACCAGCATTAACTTATTCACTGTATGAATACCTGCTTAGTTGTTGTCTCTTTACATTGATGAATAAAGGAGAGGGCAACACACACTTTTTAATGATGCTGCAAAAATACTTTCTGAATCTATAAATTGGACCAGTGTGAGGTTCCTGGCTGTCTTGCAAATAAGCTATTTTTGAACTCAGCAGCTTGTGTTAAAGAAATCCTAATTATATTTGCACAGTCTTACTGAGTATACACTAGATACCTATTAAATTCAGCACTGACCTCAAAGTCCTGCTTATGACTTTTAAAACTCCAAGCGGTTTAGCCTGTGTTTAGACATCATGCAATGATACTCAACTTGTTTTTGAAACCCCACTTTGTACTTAGTATCCTCTCTTTTTATTTACGTATTTAATCAGACTATTAATTATTGGCGTGTAGACAGATTATAAGATTTTAAGGAATCTTGATTGTGCACTTGCTCACTAGTAAGATTGGTTGGTTTGACAGCAGCACAGATCAGAAGTGATTTCTCTCCCAGTTCCATTAAAGCTTAGATTAGCTTCATATAAACTTGATGTTAGAATCTAAAAATAGAAGTGTTTCCTTGAAACTCAATATCAGTTGGTTCTGGGAGTGGCTCTGAGTTTTAAGGCCATTGCATTTCGAGGTATTTTTCCCAAATGGATGAATGGGAAACCTATTAATGTGTTCCATGTTCCTTTGGAACTGCATATATTTTAGGCTAATGTAAAGTAATTGGGTTGTTTTGGACACTTAATATAATAAATATAACACTAAAATACAAATTTAAACAATTATTCTTAATCATTCACCTAATTCAAATGAGAAGCTGCAAAATGGCCGGTTTTCCTATGGGGTGCACAAAGTTTAACATTATTTATTGTACTAAAATAATGACTGAGGAATTTTAGTAGTGAATGTACAACAGTAATTTCTTGTTTTTAACACATAAAGTTGCATTGATGTTTTTATAGAGATAAGCATTTCAGACTTTCTTGGAGAAGCTGATTCTCAAAAACACCAAGTTTAAAAGTGAAACAATGAGGGGAAAAAACAGATTCATCTCAAATTTGCACTTTAAAGGTTATTGTGTTGCTCAAGCTGAGCACAGAACAAAGTGGCTGTTCATTGTTAATTTGAAACGAAATAAATACAATTGTTTGAAAGAATGAGTTAAAGTAAAATCTTGATTTTGATGGTACAAATGGCATTGAATTACAAAGTATCTCTGTAAAAGAAGTCCAAAGTGAGACTGGTGTTATTTAAATATTAAAATTGGTGTCATTAATCTGAGTATCTTCTTTAACTGAGTCCAATTTAAAAGATTAAAGGAGGTTATACAGACTATAGTCTGATAAAAGTGGTCTCACAGGGAGCATGCTCCTTCCCATCATTGACTAAAAAGGGATTAGCCAGAATGCCACAGAGCCCTAACAAAGCTAATCTTTAATAAAATCCTAGTGTGTTTTTATTAAACCCAGGCTTATCATTTATTGGATAACAGACCTTTTTAAATATTATATTTGGCTTGAGGCCGGAAATTATTAGCACAGATTGGCTCAGTATATAACATTAAATGAATGATTTTGCCATCTCAGACCCTTTATTTAGAACTCCTGCAATTTGACATGTGACATGGTTGTTGGTTCTAGATGGGCATGTTTGTGTGTTTTAAAAATAGATAATCTCTCATGTTTTTTATGCAGGCCGGATTCGGTATGTGTCAGTTCTGCCAGTGGTAACACCTTGAACGACTTTACAGGAAAACTGCCACAATGGTTTGAGCTGACCGATATTTAAATAATAGCCTGGTCGCTCAGGTCACACAGCGGTAAAAAAATGAACACATGCTAGCACATCAGAGTTGGTGTTCGAGAGGAAAAAGTGTTAATCAGGGTCTCCATACACAGTGTACTTTGTGTAGTGTATGTGATAAATTGCATACACCTGTTGCTCATGTGTCGTGGGATGCATAAACTAGCAATTTAAAATAAAAATGATAATAATGTTTTACAGACAGATCAGAGAGTTATTTTAAATTAAGACTTTAATGTATTATTACTGAAGAATATTTGTAATTTAATCAAATCCAAATAGCGTGTCAGGCTTTTTTCTAATTTTATTTGGCCTCACTTCTCAATGCTTAATGGTCAATCTCTTTAACAGACAGGGTCAAGTTTTTATCCATGGGCTATTCTGAACTCTGAAATAATTGGTTTAAATAAAGTAATTGCTTGTTCAGTCAGATTCCCTGCCATAAATCCCACTATGTTACCGATGCCTCCGCACTATATAACAATTGGTTATGTATTCTTTTTACATAGTATTTAGTACAGGTTGTAGTTTACTTATGCAGTAATTTCCTGGAAATAATAATAATATACCCCAATTAGGCATAACATTATGACCACTGACAGGTTAGTGGGTTGGATATATTAAGAAGTTTATATCTTGGAAGGAGGAAAATGGCAAGTGTAAGGATTTGAGTTTGACAAGTATCTATCATATAATAAAGTATCTATCAAATCTGGTCATGGGTGACCAAGTTTCATTGATGCACATGATAATCAAGGGCTGGCCCAAGTGATCTTATCCGACAGATGAGGGTGCTGCATAGCCGTAGTCCAGTCAGTTAGGAAGTTGGTCATAATGTTATGCCGGTTTGGTGTGTATTTAAGATTACAGAATGTTTAGTCTGTCTACAGGAACTGCTTTTGTGCTGGCTTGTCTACCTCTCCAATCATTTCAATGCAATCAGATTGAGATGATTATTGATGCTGTACTATTTTTTTTTTCTAATTTCATTACAGAAAGCGCGATTGGCCAGAATGCGGATCTCAAAGACTGGCAACTCAAACATCGTTTTGCATGGCAAACGCAACGGCATGCTGAACCAAGCTCTGGAGCTTACAGTAAGAAAAGCATTTACATATTGTCATTCAGTTCTTCTGTCTGTAAAATAATTACTGACCCTGGACTACTGTATGGATGAATTAAGGAATAAATTAATGACTTCTTATTGTAAAGCCTTCTAAAGGATACCAAAGAACACGGTAGCTTCTTTGAATAGTCAGTGTGCAGATAAGACATACAAAAGATACAGAATAAAGACACAACTTTGTGGACAACACAATGTCATCCAAAACCATGGGCACAGACTATGGTTTAATTAGTGCATTTGGGAATCACAGTTGCTTCCATTCAGTCTCTAGATCATTAGTGAAGTCAGACAGTAAGTTTAGAAATAAGTACTTATTCACAGTTCTTATTCAAAATCTTGATTAGGTTGAGGGCAGTACTGTCGAAACAGTCAACCCCCACCACCCCATGTAGTCTTATCCAATTCCCAAGTTGTACCTTAATTTTCTACCATGAGTAAGAGAAGCTGCAGACTTTCTATCATTCTATTTATTTATTGCAATACATTGCTTGTCCAATGGATGGCTTTTTGCTAAACTAATGTAAGATCATTCAAAGGTTTTCGTTTTTTTATATATTCATGTATTTATTTTGAGTGTTTAAAAATGTAGTTCAGCATTTTCAGTGTTCTGAAATAATCCCATAATGCACTAGAAAAAGTACTATACAACCGATGTAAACAAGCTTGTCGCAGATACCCGTTGTTTGGCTGGAAGGTGAGCAGCAATGCTGCACCTGAGTGGTAACAAATGTAAGTAGCTGATTTATCGATTTATTATTTTACAGAACTTATTATTGTAAGCATATAAGATGAATTTAGAATTAATTACAGCAGTTTGTTGTTCATAATAGATTTGATAGTGCACAGGGCAGAAGTTATGCTACGGAATCTGCCATTGCACAGTAATGAGCAAAGCCACAAATCGTTCACTACCATCCTTAATTCAGTCCCTTATAGGAGTGTACTACATAGTGAGCAATGGAGGGAACAGGGAGCCATTTCGAACACAGGGTCTAATGATGATAATGTACAGCAGGGGTCTCCCTGAGATCTACTATTTCTGTCAACAGGTCTTTGCAATATACTTTTCTAAAAATGTCATCTTCATGAGCTTTGTAGCTTTTATGTGCTTCAAATGCAAATATTGATATTTAGCATCATGGGTAAAGCATAGGTTTCAGTGTGTCCAGTCTCACAAACTCTGGGTGCAAGACAAATGAACACAACCTGAACTATGTCAAAGAGCATCACACATTTATTTATGCACTCACTTACACATTTGGGACCAAATTAGAGCAGCAACTACTTGCCACATGAACAAAGATTGGCTTGTTGTTAGGACCTTTTTGTAACTGATGCAGTTACGACTTCTGCTGACTGAATGATGGCACCTGCACTAAGACTTTGTTCACCTCAATCAGAGCAGGGGTCCACATTAGTGGTGAGAAAGCATCAGACTATTGGAAACAAGGAAAAAAGTTGAGAGAAAATGCATAACAAATTAACTTTCCTCATGCAAAATCATTTTATTTATTTACACATGTTTGTTTTTAAAGTTGCATTTTAGTCTGGAGAGGAATTCGTGGCAGCTTCAAAGCTGTGCACCACATGCAGTGCACACTACATGGGAATTATTAGGTGCAATTTGCATAATTAGCTACAGCTCTCCTAAACGAAATGTTAATGGCAGACAATGTGACACAGGGTGCCATAAAGGTTCACATTGCAGTCCACCTCATCACCTTTGTACATCCTGCTCAGTCTGGTCTTACTCCAGAATGAATGCACAGACAGAAAATAAGAGAGCATGTTAGTTAAACCGAGAAAAATAAAAAGAGAAAAAAAAATCAGTAAAATTAACATCTGGAGGCTACCTACGATAATAAAGGTCAAATTGTCTATACACAGTCCCAGAACATTCTCAGGTTTGTTTTAATGTAGTAGTGCACATGGAATTGACTTTCAATTGGTTTATTTTAAACTGTTTATTTGCCCTCTCATTCTTTTCACCCCATGATCCATTATCTCTCTTTTTTATAATTAAAGATGCAGGACACAAAAATAATACCTGAACAAATAATGCTAAAAATAAAAACCTCTGAATTATAGTCTGAGGAAATGAAGTGCTGGTCTGTTTTATTGAGGGACTTTTTTTCTGTTGTTCTTCTTTACGGATTTTCTACCTCATTGAGTTTTGTTGTTTGGTGTAGATTCCGCCCAACTGAATAATAGTTTTTTTATGGTTTTGAAGAAAAGCTCCTGGCATCTCCTGCAACACAATGTCTGTGATAATTCCTGTTGTTCTTGACACTACTAGCAGTACAAGGGCACTATGCCCACACAGACCTGTGGGTGGCACTGCCTGTGCACTCAGATCAGCCTGACCAGCCCTTGCTGCCTTGAGCAGTATAAAAGTATCAGCAGTTTTTCCTACTATGGTCCACAGAGGATGAATAAGTCTAACATCTGTCAATCTGTCTCTGTTTTCCATGATGCTCTGAAGTCAGCTATTTTCTGACATTGTTTTTAAACTTCTGTTCTAAATATGTTCCAAAAATCCTTCTTTAAAACATGTTCATGCTCAACTAAATGTTTTCATTACACATGAACCTTTGCTGCCGATACAATATTGTCCATGACTGTGTTTGATGTTAAACTTGTGAACTGAAAATTGAGTAATGAGTAAATACTGTGTGTCTGTCATAAATGTAACCGAAAGTTTAAAACATGACATTAAAATCCTAATAAACAAACAAAATCCTCAAAGTTGATGTGTTGCTGGAAAATGGCCAAGTCTAAGGATTTAAGTGAGTTTGACGAGGGCCAAATTGTGATGTCCAGGTCAGAGCATCTCCAAAATCGCAGTTGTTGTTGGGTCTTCCCGTTCTGCAGTGTTCAGTATTTATCAAAAGTGGTCAGGGAAGGAACAGTGGTAAACCACTGACATGGTTGAGGACGGCCAAGGCTCGTTGAAGCAACAGATGAGCTACTTAAGATCAAATTGGTGAGGAATTTAATGCTGGTTCTGATAGAAAGGTGTCAGAATACACAGTGCATCAGGATGCAGGGCTGGGAGACCAACACAATATTAGGAACATGGTTGTAATGTTATGCCTGATCGGTTATGCAGAACTTCTAAAGTTTTTTAGAACTGAATGCTAATTTCAGACACAAAGTGAGCACAGATTGTGGTGTCTTTCTTTGTGTTTGTGTGGCTGTAGGGATTTGAGCTCACAGCCCGTGCATTAACACAGTTTCTTAATGCTTGGATGGCATTAGCTGGCTTTTGATGTGTTTGGAAAGCCAAATGAATTACAGTGGCTCAGTAGAGCCTTAATGTAAATCATTGGAATAACTGAGCACTGTCATGTGTGCCTGTTAAATGCCGAGTGTAAGTGGAAAATACCACAATGTTCCATGACCAGTTTGCTCGGAACTTGTTACATATTCAGTTACCCTCTGTGTTACATAACGGTTCCTGGAAGAGGAACTCAGTAAACATTTCTTCCCATGTTTTCTGAACTACAGGTACTTTATTACTGACACACTCATTACACTGTTGTTTATGCTACATTGTCCAACATGAATAAATGTTTCTATTTATTTGAATTAACCATTTTACCACAGCCAGTGCTAAAATCCTGTAAAATTTTGAGGGAGCTTAAACAAATTTTCCTAAGGGTAGGAGGAGTAGTCATTGCTGGTATCTAAGAGAGTTCTTGTCTGGATTTAGCGCCACCTGATTTACCCCTTTTGGGATCATTTAATGAAGCTTAAAGTGCAAATAGTGCACCAGTGGCTATGTGCTCAACCAAAAACCTTTTTTGCTCTTTGAAAAATACTTCACAATGGAAGGATACTTTGTAATTTGATATTATTGAGAACTTAAATAAATAAAAATATCCATTCTAGGCAGCAGGTTTTGTAGTTTTCATGCACTGAGGCAAGAATGAGTCTAAGTAATGAGAAGCTCTCTGGTGTTAGACTTTGGAGTATTAGAGGTGGGGTTATATATCACTTTTAATTATCTCACAGTAATGAGTTTCCTGAAGAAAAACCTTTAATCCTCAAACATACATGGACACTTCAGAAAGGACCTCTGATTTTATTTTAACTAATTAAGTGTGGCACTATCATTGTTCTGTATGATAATGCGCAAATGTTTATTAATAAATAGGTTCTTAGTTATTATTAACAATGCTAATTCTCCTGGGAGTAAACCCAAAGTTTCAGAAACTCATAGATTAATCATGTCCTAAAGGGGGTTGTAACTTTGTGTTCTTTATGTATTTTTTACTGCAGGGTTCCACAGGCGAAGTTCAACTGAAAAAGACCCCATCAATAATTGAAAGCCAACACCACCATCTGCTGCACTGCCTGGAGAAAACCACGGTCAGACCACGTACACATCTATAACCATACACTACCCAAAGAACTAAAGAATATCTGATCATGCCCAGTTCGGTATTGGTTCTCCTCATGAAATGTGTACTCATTTTTCAGGTTCTCTCATTGGCTATGTGACACAGCATATATTATTCATATACTGATATGTAGAAGAACATTGCATTTGGATGCACATTTATGTATTTGCAGAATACAAATGATCCAAATGATACCTTCATCCATAAAGCTTTTTGCTAATTGGCAGTTCAGTTAATGTTTACCAATTTCCCTAAAGCTAGAATTTGAAATAATTGTCTCATTACACTCAGGCTTAAATATTCCCAAAAATGTGAAGAAGCCATTTCATGGAGGATTTTATCAGCATCAAATGTATCAGTTTTGATCTTTTTTGCAATTAATTAATAGCTTCAGCTTTTGAGTTTTTACCATGGTGCAACAAATCTTGAACAAATGACATGTGGCATAGACAAGTAGGTTGTAAGAAGCAGTGCTATGTAGGAGTTGAAAAATAATGTCATTGCATATTAACAAATGCACTGCTCTCTTCTACTTTACTTGGATCCTTTATGTTTTATTGAACAGATAAAGACTTAATCTAAAGCAAATCCTAATTCTCTAGAAACGTTTGAATCTTAACTTTCTTTCACATTTAGTTTCTGTTGGATTTTTATAATTAACACAACCCTTAATCAGAAAAAAAGTTTGGACAGTATGGAAATCTCAAATTTAAGAGACACAGTGTTTCCTATATTTACTTTGACTTTAATTTGCTAAAATGCATTAATTCCTGCATGTCGGGCCTGCAACACATTCAAAAAACAAAGTATAGGGGTAATAATGAGCAGTATTCACAAAATGCACAAAAAAGCAGTATTCACAAAAGGCTATTACTATGTGAGCCTTAGAAAGTTATTGTTAATGATTAAATACAAAGAAAAACTGGAAAGGATTTGCATATTTCTTCATGTATAATACATCATATCAATAAACGATTCAATGTAAAGTCAAGGCTGTGTTCAAGGCTAAGCAGGGACATCTTTGATCTTTGATCTCTCAACAGCACTGAATCCAGAATATTCATTCAAAAATAGTTCTACAATACAGAGTTACAGTTACTTAAAATTTCACTGTGCAAAATGAATTCTTTTTTATGTTTTCTGGGCATGGAAGCTGATATGGACCACCACATAGCAAAAACATGTACTGTGGTCAGACTACTCTGTATTCCAGATGTTTTTTTGGAACAAATGGGTGAAAAAACTATTATCAGTAACAAGGTCGGTCATGGTATAGGGCTGTGTCAAAGGTCATTTACCTTTCTGTGATGGCAGCATTTTTTCATAGAACTTATTTGCAGGACAAATTGGACATAAAACTTTAAACAATTCGTGGGGAGGAATGGTAACAGTGGTAAATGTGTCTTTTCCATTCTGTCCCATTTTCCCCCCCATTTTGGGTTGTGTAATATGGATAAAGGTGTATACTGTATATACAACTAAAGTACATAGAGAAAACTTTCTCTGTACTGCCTATTTTCAGTTACGGTTAGGATTAAAAATGTATTCCCTTATACCCCTACCCCCTTTCTTACATGTTACTTTTTTTGTTTCTGTAGAATCATGAGTTTATGGATGAGCACTTGTTTGAGCAGAATTATGTGGAAAGTGGCCTGCAGCGTTTCCCATCACAGAACTCTTCTCTCTCTAGCCAGGAGGGCATTATGTGCTCCTGCTGCTCCAGACGATCCAAGAAAAGCAGTCAGCCAGCTAATGCAGCACCCACACACACTCACACACACCCATATTTAAAACCAAACACACACAACCTTCAGGAGCTCAGTGCCATACACATTCAATGTGGAGAGAGGCGGCCTCTAAACACTAGGTAATGTACACACATTTACATGTGTATTCAGTTACTACATTTAAGGCTAGTGTATGTACCACCATCTTAGTCATCAGTCTTAAGTTTTGTTCCTACAGCAACAACTGGGCTAGCACACCAATGCTGAGATTCTGAACTCCTTGGTTTGAAACTCACCATAGCAATTGGTCAATGGAGTGCCATCTAGCAGGCTTAATTGGTAGTGCCTGAGGCGTTGGGTCTTCAAACTCTGTGTAAGGACCTTAAAATAGAAAAAAAATGAGAACAGCTACAAAGGTTAATGAATAATTTTGGCTGTTTCTGTTAGGGGGCATCTCAGAAGATCGTGGTCCACAGTGTTTGTGGGATTTGTATAAATTCTTTAATTCTAATATCCTCCAGTTCACCCTAAAAAGATGGGTCCCTGCTGAGTCTGGTTGCTCTCAAGGTTTCTCCCTGTATTTTTAACTCCGTGAGTTTTTCCTTGCCTGTCCCCCTCAGCTTGCTCAACAAGGGGTTTTGGTCTGGTGACCCTAAACTCTGTAAAGCTGCTTTGAGACAATGTCCATTTTTAAAAATAATAATAATAATAATAATAATAATAATATAAACCTCTATATAGAAAAAGTTTAACTTGACATGAACCATTGATTTTTTTTATTGTTTTGATGTTTTGTTTTTATTATTTGACACTGGATGCCCTTTCTCACTCTACCCTCTAATCTGTTCAGGCTTGGAGCCAGTTAAGGTGGCTCCCAGCCGACCAAGGCAACACAAGAGTTTCTGACCGTGTAGTGCACTGACTCTGCACTGATGTCCTAGCGGTATATCCTTTGGGCACCACAACAACCACACATAATTGACAATCATTTATTTGATTTCTCTTAATTTAATTGTTAAATATACTGTTTGTCACGTACAGCAGTGTCTTAAAAGCACACATACTTCACTTTTTATTGTTGTCTTTATGTATCTTTTGTGTTTATATACAGCTGTATTCTGGCCAGACATGTCAATCTCTAATTGTTGCATTGTATCGTTCTCTTCCTCTATTGAACTCTGTCCAGTCGATCCAGTCTCAACTTAATGCCTGATGAATCAGGAGGTCTGAACTGTAAGAGCAGCAGTCAGATTACCACTGCAATAATCAGTATCCCGACCTCACCCAACAACACCTCTCCCAACACCGCTGAGGTCTCATCCAACCCCACCACCAACTCCAGCAGCGGCGTCGTCAAGGTATCTGCGCTGTGACAAGAACCAGCTGAGCATCAGAACAGAAAAAAGGAGGAGCGCTCAGAATGTGAGTTCTGGAGAACGCTGCCCTCTAGTGCAAACGAGACAACAATGAGACTTTGATTCCGAAGAAAACAGAGGCTGGTGTGTATGTGTGAAGGGGACAAATTACAATAGAAGAAGAGCCATAAGAACTTTTACTGGAATAATCCATTAAAAGGTTGATTAGAAGAGGATGTCAAGAGTCACGCTGAATCAAGCACTTTTTTCTTTTATTGGTTTTCAGTGTCTCGTTCTGTCTTGAGTACATGATATATTGGCAGCTTTTGAGGCAACATCAGCTGTACAATTTTGCGACGCTATATAGTTAACCACAGCTTCTTTGCTTTTGATCTTTCATTAAAAAATAACAGTCACATAGGCTTCTGTGTATACAGTACATTGTAATATTGGGGTTTTTTCAGTGTCATTATGTCACAAATTGGCCCAGTGTCCATACAGGTTGTAAGCACAATGTTTACTTTTGGTGAACATGTAGCATTCTTGAAAATAAGGTTTTATTTCATCAACAGAATAAATATAAAGATACAAAAATGCAGGCATAGAAACACAACCCAAAAACAGCAGAGTTTGTGTTTTCATTTCAAAGAATATTGAGACAACAGATATGAGTTCAATACACATGACGGAAAGGCCCACTTTGAATTGCAAAGAGAATTAATTGCAGCTGGCAAATCAGGCAGAACTTAACATAAAGTTAGTTATAACAAACATTTATTTAGAGTAGTACCATGATCGATCAGTTTTACTGCCGTATGGAATTGGTCTCTGACTGAACTCTTAAACAGCAAAAAGAAGATGAGAGGCTTCTTTAGAAGGCCTTTATTTGTCATATGTACATATACAAATGTACAGAACAAGGGAAGTCTTTCTTCGAATATATAATGTATAAAGGTCTTGCTCAAGGGCCCAACACGGGCTGCATGGCAGAGCTGGGATTTGAACTCTCAACCTTTCAGTTGTTACCCCAATACTAATACTAAAAATAAATCATGGTGTCACCTCTTTATAACAAGTCAAATGTGACTTATGAGGAGTGATGCACTTAATGGAATGGTTTTCTATAAATGTCATGATTCTTTCGAGCTTCTTTGTCAGAGCATTAGTTGGCATATCTTTTTTCTCTTGAAGTTGTAATGCTGAATTGGTCAAACCACTCAAAATCAGCATTCTGTTGTTTCCTGAGAAGTTGTCCTAGGTTTCTGAGTTTAGGGCCATGTCCACTTTTCTCTGGAGCATGTTGTAGACATAATATTTTTAAATCATTCCTTTGTTACCTTGATTTTATTAATTGGGATTAATGCAGTGTTAAACTAATGGATTTTACTTTTTTCATTTTGTCCCTAAGCTATAAAATGATTCTTAATTCATTCTAAAAAAAATAAACACTACTAAAAATTTATCTTCAATATTTTTTACTGATAGAGCATTCGTGGAGAATACAATTATTACAAAGACCATTTTCAGAAAAAGAGAGAATACATTTTGTAGAATTCAATAAAAAGAAGAATTTTTGGTTTGTTTCTGCTGAGTCTTTATTTAATGGTACAAAGAGTACAAAGAAAAGATTTCCATTTTTCAAGGATCAGCTTCATTGTATTTCGTAAGTATAAGTAAATCTAGAGTTTATTGCCTGCAACAATCTCAAAAACAATTATGACAGAGTAAAAATTTGATTGAACAATGATATTTAAGTTACACAACAAGCAGGTGAATTGGTAACAGGTGAGGGAATAAAGATTGAGAAGAAAAGGAAGATCCACAATGGTTTGCTTATTGGGAACAAAGTTGAGTTTTGGCTCAAGAGGAAATTCTGGATCAGTTCAAAAGAAAATGTCTCCACCTCCTGTACATACTATTGTGATAGTCAGGGAATAGCTGGAAAAGTCTGTTGCTAAACAAATCATAGTCCTTTCCAGGCATCACATGTTTAATGTGTTTATTTATTCAAAGTACTATGAATTTGATCAGTAAATCATTGGTAATCTTTTCTTTCTGCTTTTGGTTAAATAAAGTTTTAAGAAAATTCCAAATCACAGATTCTTCTTTTTCTTACATTCAACTACATTTATTTGAATTGGGCTTTGGGATTTTTTTTAACCAAAAACATCACTATTTGATTGAAATTGGACATTGCTTATTAAGTTTTCTGTTGTGTATTGTTTTTGTTTAAAAGAAAATTACTAGCATATTGGATTGCATATTATAACATACGTACATGTACATATTAAACACGTACAATGTTACCACTTTTTCATTCAACTGTAGTACAGGTGTCAGTTTCTGAGGTGCCTTTGATTAAAAAGAGATACTTTTAAACTTTTTTTGAAAGAGTTACTTTCCACTTATGTGTTTCTTGTCCTGTGCCCAAAATGGTGAAATTGGGGTTATTTGTTTTAACAACACTGACAATTTCTCAATTCAAATTCTGTAATTAGGGGCCTCAGTTGTTGACAATGTTGCCTCAAAAAGTTGCCAGTTTATTTAAGCTTATATTTGTCTTTTTTTAACTCAGTATTATTATTGTTTTGTCATTTTATTTTCTTCATCAGCAAAGCAGATTTGTTGAGCTAATTTTATTTACATTGTTATTATATATAACAGTTGTTACTGGGACATCATGCAGTCTTTTTTCTGTCTAACCTGTAAGACGTTACACTAGTAAAATTAATGTGACAGTAAGTATAGAAGGATTTATACATTTTACTGGTTGTGTACTCTGCAGTGAGGTGTAGAGAAATAGAGTATATTTGATATAGTAACTTTCATGTCTGTGTGTGCGTGAATGTAAGCTCTCAGCATACCTGGAGCCTTTCACACAGTTTGTGCCTCTCTTTGGGGAATAGGGGTATTTTTCTTTTTCTTTTTCCCCCCACTTCTACTCTTCGTCTTTAGGTCCAAGATTTTGACAATACAGTGTCAATCTACAAATCATCAGTAATAACTTTGCAAAGCAGAACCAAAAAGAGATAGATATTATATAGTATTAAATCTATTTGTGACTATAAGCACAATGCTTTTGCTGAGACTGTGTAAGTAAGATATATATTGGTTCATTTGTGAATATTGTTAATAGACTTTTTTATTTTTCAGCCATTGTTTGGCAAATGAAGTGCAGCTGCCACCCTTTTCCTCTCACTGTGGTACAGTGCTGCTGTGTCTGCTTGTGTCTCAAAACCATGCTTTCAATAGTTGGTTTGGTCCTAAGTGTTGTTTTTTTCCCTGCTTAGTGGGCATTTTATTGAAGCTAAACCTTGGTGTATGTTTCTGTGTATTCAACCTGCATAGAAACTTTCAGTGTTTGTGCAGTTGCTATTTTCTCTTTTACTAACAGACTTAAACTTAGACTAACAAACTCAACTTTGAGACAACGTTGTGATGATCACACTCCATGGACCAATCAAACCATTTCATTATTTGGTCTTTTTAAATGATGACCATTTTATAGTGAATGGCATTTACAGCAAGTGTTTGTGTCTTTGTTCTTAAAGGTTAACAATTACCTTCTTTCATGTTTTCAGTTTCTTATTTATAAATTTATTTTTCAAAGTTAACACATGTTCTTTTGGCAACAAATGTTAGCATTTATTTTACCTTATTAATTTTTATAAATTGAAAATTTAACACTTTGTATGCCCCTGCACATTGTACAATACAGAACTGTGTAATGATGTTTGAAGAGCTGCTGTTTTAGAAATCTTTTTCAAGATGTATGGATG
The DNA here is from genome assembly GCA_034509265.1 of Microcambeva bendego. Classification (NCBI taxonomy): domain Eukaryota; kingdom Metazoa; phylum Chordata; class Actinopteri; order Siluriformes; family Trichomycteridae; genus Microcambeva; species Microcambeva bendego. The sequence continues at coordinate 9,366,879 of JAYDZG010000002.1, forward strand.
TAGTAAAAACACCAGCATATCAAGTAAGAGTTCTTTCTTCAGGAAATTATTATTATTATTATTATTATTATTATTATTATTATTATTATTATTAAGACCACTGGTTCCCTGTGTCCAACTAATAATGAGACTTACACTGCCATGCCCAACCACATTGAACCAATGTGAGCTTTTTTAAAAGATTTTCCATTTATGAAAACAGAGAGCCGTATTCAGAGTGAGCTAAACTTATGTCTACACACCTCTGTTAAAATCAGATTATGTGCTGTAAAAAATAACAACAAGATAAGTATTGAATGAGACCAATAATCTGTAAAATTTAATTCAAAAAGAAAAATCATATATATATATATATATATATACATCTCATGTGCACAACCCTCTTTAAGTCACCCCATTGATTTTTTTCAAACTAGATTCCGGTCTGGGCTCTGGATGGGCCATTTCAAAAATTTGAAAATGTTATAATTTCAGTTCCTGCTAAGAAAAAAACAGCCCAAAAGCAAAATATCTGATCATAAACACATTTTATCTACATGGTTTTGCTATATTTTAGGTGTTTGTTTTTTTGCAAAATGTAGCAGGGCTTGGATGTTTTTATTGACACCCTACCCAACAGCTTAGACTTAGACAAATTTGGGATATTGCAGTAACATGTAGTATACAATCAGTATTTGGCAGAAATGTATGCATTTGCTTTGGTGTGCTGTAGGAACCATTGGACCAGTTTTCATCTATTTTGGAGAGGTGTCCGTTCATATTTTAACCTCTTGTTGATGACCGTCTTCACTGTGTTTATGGTATATGTGATGCCATGGAAATTTTTGTCCCCTCCTCCTGACTGATACCTTTCATCGATGAGACCACCTTGTTGCTTTGTGAGCTCTTTGTACACCAGGGCTTTTTGCTGTAAAATGCAACTAAGTAAATATCAGAACAATACTATTTCTATTTAACATGTTTTTAAGCTTATTTCAGTTGGATTGCACATATTATAAGTCATAATGAAAGTGGAAATAAATCAGAAATCTGTAATTATCTTTCCAGTAAGGATGCTTTGAACAAAAATAATCATACACAATTCTCCCTGATCTTTACTGATAAAAGTAAAAGAAAAGATTTGCTTTCACTGATCATACATGATGTCTGCCAACACACTCAAAAACGTAATAATTGTTTTAGATTGTTTCTCCTGATAGGAGCTGCTTCACACGGTTACCGTCATCTGATCCTCCTTTTTAAACTGCACCATACGTTTAATTGGAAGACAGAGCTAAACTATGGACAGGCCAGACAATCTAACACATTTATTCTTAGAGCCTGAGCACAGAAAAATCTCATGTAATTTGAAATTACATGTCAGATTCAGGAACAAATTGTGTTTACAGACAAGGGTTTCTGTAGCCTTCTCAAACCCATGAATTCATATTAATTACAAAACCAAGTCTATGTTTAAAGCAGTGGCATTTGAGTGATCAGATGTTACAGACAAGCATTATTTTCCTAATTATCCAAGTTTGTTACTGACCAAATATTGTGAAATGTCTACATGCTGTCGGTTCAAAAGTTTAACAATCATTCTTTAGTTGTAAAGCATGAAACTTCAACCAAAATTTACAACTCGTAAACAACTAAAGCTTTTCCAATGCTCCAAATCATACCTGCATTTAATGTTTTAATTTGAGAGCACACCGAGTTTTCCTACTTTATCCAGTTCCAACAATTAAAAGTAATCAACAAATTACATTTAAAATAAAAATACAAATGAAGATACACTGCTTTCTATTTGCAATTTGCAAACTTTTATGGAATCAGATTATGTTATTTGTGACTTTAACCTTTCAGGATGGAACACGTGTTTCAATAATTATTAGTGAAATAAATAATATGAAATATTATTATTTTTATAAAAATTAAAACATTTTGTCAATAATTTGTTTATGTTGCCTTTTCCTAAGCATGCCATTTTAGATTAGACTAGTTTGAGAGCCAAAAACCTGCACCTGCACCATATTTGTTAATGTCCACTAGTATATTGTAATTTTTATATATAATCACTCGTCACTATGCTTAAGTTTGTTTGTTTATTAGAATTTTAACATCATGTTTTACACTTTTGGTTTCATCTATGACAGGAAACGGTTACTTAGGACACAAGTTTCATCAGGAAACAAGATTATAACAAACACAGTCATGTACAATTACAGTCATCTCCAATTACTCATCTGCATGTTTTTGAACAGAGAACAGGGAGAACATGCAAACTCCACACAGAAAGGACCTGGACCGCCCCACCTGTGAGGTGACGGGGCTACCCGATAGCCCCTTTGCACAAGTAACTTGACTCTGAATACGGCCCTAAGAATTACTGGTCTCGTATAAATGGAAAATACATAAAAGGTAAAGTTGTATTTATCTTAAGGAAACACTCAGCCATCTAAATTTCACTATGGTGTCTTAATATTCTTTCTGTTCAATCATTACATGTGTAAGTGAATACTGGTCTTTGATCACCTGTCTACTCATATCACTGCTTTTCTATGTGCAGATTTTTATATAATATATGAAACAACAAAATGTTAGGTCTAATGTAACATAGACTTAGCCTAATGTGCTACAAATCGACACATATCAAACTAAATATCAGTATCATGGGAAAAAAGCACATGCGTGGGCTGTTTAGTTCATGCCTCAACCAAATTACACATCTTGCCAGTAAGAGAAAATCTCTCAAACATAATCCCATTTAAATAATTGACATGAGATATCACAGTGCTTAGTAGCTTAATAAAATTTTATTATAACATTTTTGGCAGGCAGCTATGTGACAGTTTGTAGGTTCTTTGGTGTATCAGACATTAATATTACCATCTAAATTCACAATTTTCAATATCATATTTTATACTTATAAATCAGATAGAATGTCGGGCATACATTCATTTATGTCGTATATTTCAGACATAGTGGTTGTATAATGGTTGTGTCAAATGATTGTGTGGATGTTATACATTTTTGAATCCTCAAGACAAATTCTGCCAGTTAGTTCCAAGTATAAATGATAAAACTACATGTCAACTCAGTGAACTGTAGCTGTACTTTTAAGTCTATAAATCAGGGCTAAAAGTTATTACACATTGAGCCAGTGTCTAAGACTGTCTTGTTTTGTATGGATACTTCTATCTTGTTGCCTTTATGTTCATTAGTGAAGAAATGTACTCATCTGTTTTGCTCCCAGTTGCTGTTTTCCCTCCTTTACTCTGTTTCTGTATGTAGTACACCTTTTCTGCTTCAGTTCATGTGTAATTACCACAGTCCAACGCTACTTTGCCTTGAGTCAAATGTTAAGTATAATTTATCTTGTCTTGTCACAACTGTGAAACTCTTGATAAACAATCTATATCTGTCACTAACCCATTAGTGTGTGTGTGTGTGTGTACATATTCATTTGAAAAATGTTTTATCCCAGGGTCATTAACAGGAGTAATTGGTAACTTTTAACACTTATTTAACAGCAAACTGTTTCTTTTTAGATTACTATATTTAAATAATAAAAAGTTAACAGTCTACTTACTGTGTGCAGATTACACAAAGTTCAACCACATCCCAATATCCCACTAATTATATATATTACTATGCAGTAATCTTATATATTTCATAGGCCATGATCCTTAAGCTTTTTGTTGTACTGTATGGTACTCAATGAGCATTTGGTCATCACAGAATAAAAACATTAATAGGAAATTTAACTTTTCAGTCCATGCAGTTTTTTGTAACTCGTTAAATATATTTATCACTGCTTTATCCCCACCGAAAACCCTGGACTGTGTGACAATTATTTACATACTGAAGTTATGGAGAACTTTTTATGGAGCAACTTGCCAAGTGGTCAGGATCAAAGGGGTAATGGAGGCTGTCAAGTACTTTAGAATTTTTGTGGAAACATGCAGTTGTTTAATAATTTTAATATTTATTGTATGTAATTGTTGTTCAACAAAATGTAGACATTGAAAGTTATCTTATTCTTTCTTTTTGTCTGTCCAACAAAGGTTTCCAGACAACAGATACAGTATTTTAAGAGCTGAATGTTTTTATTTCAGTCTAAACAGTTATGGTTTCATCATTTCCATCATGTAAACGGCATTCATGCGATATGCGGCCAGAAAGTTATAATGTGCGGGATGATAATAAGCTGAACCCATAGAGCTGTAATAGTCCTGCCAGGCATGATAACAAGCTCGCCAATAGTCCTGTCCATCATCCTCATAATCATCAAAGTCTTCTTTCTCCTCTTTAGGTCGTTGTGTTCTATAGCTTGTGTGCTCTGCCCTGTCTATTCTGCCAGACCTCTTCGCAGGCGGTGCGGACCTTAAATGGTGCTGGTAATGAGAACGAGTTTTGATCTTGGCTTTATCTGGATTGTGTTTGAATTTGGCAACATGATTTGGTGTAAAGATTCTGTGTGATGTTTCTGCGATGTTTACAGGCCCGTGGTTTGGCTGTGTGGCACTGGTTACGGAGCTGGAAGCTGAAGCATCAGTTTTCTGCTCAGTCTCCATGTCGGACTCACTTTCTGTAGAGGATGAGCTATCAGTCATGTACCTGGATGGCACAGGATGAGAGAGAGATTCATTCATTTTGGAATCCATCCTATCAGAGTCTCTCTCTTCAGGTTTAGAATATGATTCAGTACAAGCAGCATCTGTATGACATTCAAAGTCAGCGCTGTATACTTGCTGTTTACTGATTATAGTGGTTTCTTCATTGTGTCCTCCGTACTGTCTTATAATTTCAACAGATCGACCAGGCCCAGCGGTCATAAAGTTCTCAAAGTCAGCAACAGCATCAGAAAAGGACATCAGTTTAATCAATCGAGGTTTGAATGAGGGCAGAGGAAGGATTTTGGGCAGCGCCTCCTCCAGTTCCTTTCTCGTTGGAGCTGAACAAGGCTCAACATTTGCAGCATTAGTTGGCATCGCGGTACTTCCAGCTTGAGGCAAATGAGCCAGATTTTTACTTTTGTTCCTGTCCTTACTGGACTGGACACATATTTTGGTCCCCTCTTGAACCTCATTTGTATGATGTGGCTCCTTGGACAATTTCTGTTCAGATTTGGCCCGTTTTCCTTCCACTTTCAGAGAATGAGCAAGGTCTGATTTAGAAGGCGGCTCGACAATCACATCCCAGTCACAAGGCTCTTCCATGAGGCCAGCTGGGATCGGATCTAAATATCACCCAGAAAGAGACCATAATTAGGAACAGAAATAAAACAACAATCATTTACTGAAAACTAGAGTTAACTGTAGCTAACTGTGCATTCAAAAGGTCATTGGTGTCATTTATTTAAAAAAAAAAAATCAGGGGTCACTTATCTTTGTACTCCTCACCTGATTATTTTGAGGGAAGAATAATTTACACTGTCAAAATGACACTTTGACTCAATGAAAAGTAGTCAGAGTTCTCCCATGAAAAGAAATACTTAAATATCTGCAGAAATGTGAGGGGTGTACTCACTTTTGTGATACACTAAGTGTAGTGTTTTACATAATTCATAGACCTGTTGGAGTTAAGACCCAACCAAATGCACTCTTAACCTTACCTGGTAATGGGTGTAGGGTTAGGCTGCACTTCTGAGCGATGGCCATCATCTTGTTTTCTTCTTCCCCATAAGAGCAGTAAGTCACAGCAACACCCAGAGTGCCTACAACCATATTCACAATTTCTATTTTATTGTGCGTTTTAAATATAACAAGATACATCTCACATTTAATAAAAGTGTTCCAGGTGAGATGGGGAACAGAAATACTTTACTGGTTTAACATTCAAACACACACACATACACCATATTGCTAAAACCACAGACTAACCAAAGCGACCAGCTCGCCCAATCCTGTGCATGTAGGTCTCCCAGTCCTGAGGAACATCCAAATTAATAACAAGATTCACCTTTTCTGCATCAATACCTCGAGCCGTCTAATAAGTGGAGAGGGAGAGAGAGAGAGAGAGAGAGAGAGAGAAGTATTAGTCACATGTTAGTAACCATTTCATTCAGGTGATCGATTTGGTTAAATTGATTGGCATAATATTATAACCACTGAGATTGTTCCCGGTTCATTCTATTGTTCATTCTATATAATAATAATGATATGTTTAAGCTTGCTTTTATTTATGTAAGAGTCTGATTGAATTTACCAGATCAGTGGAGATAAGAACTCTACACTGGTACTGCTTAAGCTTGGACATCGCCTCCAGTCTCTGCTCCTGACTCAAACCACCTGAACATGAAGAGCAAAGTTACAATCAACATCAAACAGAAAACATAGCATGAAGTAAAAGCAGTAGACAGTTAAGTGTTGGTGGGGTACATCTCACCTGAGATACAGGCTGCTGGTAGACCTTTAGAACAAAGAACATCAGCCAGATGCTTTGCTCTACAGAGGAGAAAATTAACAGTTAGAATGCTAATTAGTTGCAATCTGTATATAGATTGTAATATTTGTGTTTTGCTCTATAGGTCAAGTTGTGTGAATGTAAGTCTGCCCTGTGAAGGACTAGAGCCCACTGAGAAACTGGGGTAATCAGCACACACATTCAAAATCTAAAAATGAAGATACTGATTTGTAATACCAGAGCCTTTAAAAGAGGACTAAACAAACCTGGAGTGCAGATTGGAGAAAACCAGTGACTGGTTAAATGGAATTTTACTGAAAAGTTCGAGCAGATTCTGCACTTTCTCCTCAAAGATCTTGTGGGGAAGTGGATGAGCTTTCACCAGCTTATAATACTGCTTCAAACCTGAATCAGATCATAAGAATGAGGAGGTTTTTTTTAAAACAAAAAACATGGTAGAATACAGTAGACTCTTTGATGAACAAGAAGAAGGAGGATGGGGTCTGGAACTCACCAAGAAGTCCAGGATCAGTGGGGTTTAGTCGTACAAATGTTGGCTCCCTCATGTATCTGCACAACTGCTGTGCTAAGGACTCTGGGTAAGTAGCAGAAAGTGCCAACATCTGTTTATTGACTGGCAGAGAGGAGAAAATCCAGCTAAAACAAAGAGGGAACTGGTTACATAAGAGCTCTTCCAAGGCTGTAGAATATTGTTGCCATGTTCAGTATTAAAACTGAGTATAAGCCAGGCTGCTGTATGGCAGAAGTTCATATGTAAATGTTCATATTTGAAACTTGACCTTTGTGGAGAAAATTAAATAAGGAAACTTGACTTGTCCCTTAAACTAGACATGTTGAGTCTTATAAATATATTTAATTTTAAATTATTGTTTGGCTTAAGTGATGCAGTGAAAAGTCAAGAGTGCATTTAAATAAATCTGAACTGAAGTTCTGAGAAATTGTGAGAATCACATCTTGCAATGCACTAAAAGCATGACACAAACACTAAATTACTGCTCAATAACTTTATATTAAACACCACCATTTAAAAATCAATACAAACTCGTTTACTTCTTTATTTTTCCCCTTGTAATTCATAATGTGTATATGCTTCATCTTGGATTGCCATATTCAGTTTAGTAAAGGTGCATTCACAGGTAGTGCACAAACTGTAAAAAAGAGGAAAAGAGCAAAAGCTATTTTGTCACTACTCATGTGATTGCAAATTTACTGAGCAGAATGTGTTATTAAGAAGCATGAGTGATGGTAAAGCATTTCAGTGTTTTTATACTATACTTGTTATTCTCAGTATAAGTGTCAAAACCATCCCTAGTATTTTACATCAGCCTAAAATATATAAGGACCATGGAACATATTTAACAGGTTTGAGCCAAGGCACCACTGTATTTTTAAAATATACAATTAAATCGTTCAGCCTCACTTGATCTGCTCCTGGAAGCTGCCTTCCTCCAGTAGTTTATCTGCCTCATCCAGAACAAACAGACGGATACTCGCTGTCAGGAGAGCTCCCATCTCAATCAGCTGCTTTATACGACCTTAAACAAAATAAGCGATACGTTTACATATAATATATTCTCATTACACATTGTAAATAACGAACACAGTTAAGCAATATAGTACATTTGATATTACACAACAGGTAGTTCCGTCTTTACAATCTGATTGGTTGAGAAGCGTTCCAGCCGTGCTGTTATTTTGTGATAACACTGCTTTTGCATCACTCCTGTGAGTGACCCGTTGCCATAGTAACAGCAAACTTTATGCACATAAACAGCTAAGAT
>JAYDZG010000002.1:9401971-9414229 GCA_034509265.1 Microcambeva bendego
ATCGAGCCATTGACAACAAAGGCTAACTGAAGGGGAACAAAAGCTGGCTGTGGCTACTGAAAAGCTACTGTAGCTGAAATTACTGAAAAATTAATGTTTGTTCTGATAAAAAGAAGTCAGAATACACAGTGTATCGCAGTTACAGGGCTGTTCTGGCAGCAAAAGGGGACACAAAACAATATTAGGAAAGTGGTCATAATGTTATGCCTGATTAGTGTATTTGTGTACATCAATGAAAATTTACAGAGATTTAACATGATACAAGAGCAAAATATGAGCAGAGTCTATTTTTCAAAACCTTTTTAAATGAATAATTCAATAAGCACTTGTATTTATCAAGTAGTTGCTCATTATGATCGTTTTGCCGCTTTCTTCAAGCTTTTTAATAGACAATGCTCATGGCAATAATACAAATAAAACACCAGGGGTCAACATGGTGGACCATATCAGTCGTCTGTTCTAAAAATAGCTCATCAGAGAGCTGCGTCTAAACTTTACTTTTATTCAGTTGCTAAACCTTGATGAAGATTATGAAAACGACGATGTCTTTAAAATAAAAGAATTTCCAATATGTTTATTTCATTTCTTCTGAAAATGTAAACAATTGCTGAGATTAATAGAAATCAAGTATTGAACATTCATATTATCTGTTTCCAACCTTTATAATTGGGAGAAATCATTAACGTGATCAGTGTCCTCACATATATAAATGAGTAACCGTTGATCATTGATAATAATAAAAAACTAAAGGCAAACTGAGCAAATTTGTTATTTCAGAGGAGTGTCCCCCACTGCTAGCCCTTCGTACGACACAGAACCCATGAAGTAGTTAGTGACCCGTGCTTTAAACCAACTGGACATCTGCACAGCAGAGATTACCTGGCTCAGAGCTGCTGCTGGGTGGTGTGTATGTGCGTTTTACAGCAGTGTGCAGTTAGACTTCTTCTTGGCTTTCTTCTTTTCCACCGGCGTTTTTCTGTTAATCTGTCTGACCAAGTCGTAGAAAATCTGCCCCAAGAAAACAAACACACAATAATTTGGAGCACTTAATACTACCACTACAGTAATGGGATCCAAAAAGCGTTGGACGTTTTGTTTTTTAAAATAGATATTTTTCAAATATGTCTTACCTCGTTGACATTGATCTTTGATTTGGCAGATGACTCTAGAAAGGCACAATTATTCCACTGACGTGCAAGATTCTGTCCTTGCTCTTTGCCCACAACCCTTTCATCCTCTAGATCACACTTATTTCCCACCAGAATCATTGGTACCTACAAACAAAGATCCTTTATGACATTTTCATGATTATACCTTGTCCGAACTAATAACTTGGGATATTGGGTAAATTGTTTTGACATTTTAAGCATATCCTGGTATATACATCGGCTGTCAAAATGTTTGCATTATACTATTAGATATATTGAAACATCAATGCTTACATCCTCTGTGTCTTTGACTCTTAGGATCTGTTCTCTCAGGTCCTGTAGGTCATTAAATGTAGACTGTGCTGTGATGGAGTAGACCAGAGCAAAGCCCTGTACATTTTTCATATACAGATCTCTCATCGCCGTGAACTGCTCCTGTTTCACACACACAACCAGATGTGAAATACATTTGCAAACAGCAGAGATGAATCTAAATACTTCTCCCTTTACATGATTCAATTTTCAGTTAAATGGGGGTTAAGTTCCAAGAGCAGCCATGTATCGTGCCAAAAAAAATGCCTATGAATGCCCATTTTTACAATTTAAACCCCAAATATGCAGCCAGAAACACATTTTCAGTTAATACTGGTTTTGTGCCCGTCCACCATCACTCTGTCCAGTAGAATCGATAATGAAGTTGCAGCGGTCTTACAAACAGTAAGTTTGTAATCAGTGGCTGATTCTGAAGTGAAGGCAAGAGTTAGAGCTTAAAAACTAAAGGTTTATTTACTATGAGGCTCACTTCTCCCTGGTTAGACACTTGCTGGATCTGTTTTCTAGGGACACTTGAGATGGTCGTGTTTAGTATTGAGAGGCATTGGATCTGCTTGTTGACAGCATTTCTACATTTGTAAGAACATTTGTAAATAGCGTTTCATTGGTAAATGGATTTGTAAATTAGCAAAGTGGACTTTGAAGAGTATGGCCTTCATTATTAATCTGTGTGTTGTTGTACCTATTGTAAAAGCTTCCTGATCAGACAAGCTGATTCTTCTCGATTACATTATTACATCACTTACCACTTATGAGCACATATATTGCCTCGATAAAACCATAACAAATGCAGAAGATATTAGTGGTTTCTGCAAATTATTATTAGTTAGGTTTTAATAGAAAAATCTGCAAAAGACTCAAGTCTAAACCACAATGTATAAGCACCGTATTTACATTGTGTTACAAAATTTGTAAAAATATTGTTCATAATAATGTAGTGTTAAACTGGATGAAATATTATAGCCACGATAAAACCATAAAAATGATACTGGTTATTTCTGTGAAATTTGCAATGGTTTCCGTGAACTATTATTTTATTCAGAGGAAAGAAATATGCACAACCCTTAACCGCAATTTTTTGGGGGTTCTCTGCAAATAAATAGTGAACTTACTGTGCCAGCTGTGTCAAGGATTTCAAGCATGCATTGCTGTCCATCCACTTCCACTTGCTAGAACGAGAGAAAAGCAGAATGTGCAACAGGAATGAATGCAAAAGAGCAAGAAAACATGAGCACCCTAAAATATCTATAATGCTTTGATGACAGTGTGCACATGTACCTTGAATAACCTTTTTAAATAAAGTTTTTCTTAGTTGAATGATGAAGCATTTTTGTGAGCACACATGTGGGAGTCGTTTATTTATTAAAACCTACTGGTGGACAGTCTCACAAGAACAACCTTTAATGTGATTATGCCTGGTGTCATTTAAAACTGGACGGGATTGTTTTGAAAAATAAAAACACAATGTTTAATCTTCTTGTGGCTTTGTAGCTCTAAGATTTAACACGTTATTTAATTGACTCGACACATGAACCCGTTTCCTTTTTTAAAATGTCGACGCCATAGCTATACATTGCAATACATTTAATACACAATAGCACATGAACACATTGTCGAGGCTGTCAATGTTTTGTTTAGAATCTTGCATCAAGCTGAACAGCATGCAGGCCTGGTGCTTAGAGAACTGGGCTTGTAATCAGAAGGTTCCCAGAGCCGACCGGTCACGACTGAAGTGCCCTTGAGCAAGGCACCTAACCTCTATCTGCTCCCCGGGTACCGTGGCTAGAGAGGGTGTGCTCACTGCCACCTAGTGTTCACTAGTGTGTATGTTTCACTGCACGGATTGGGTTAAAAAGCGGAGAAGAAATTTCCCTTCACAGTGATGAAAATAGTTTTCTAAATTTAATTAAAAAAAACAGAGTGACTGTAGAAAAATACATCAGAAGAGTCAAATACACAATACTTTTAAAGAAGCCTAGACTAAACCTACCTTCCTATACGAGTCTTCTATTGTAGGGTCGTATTTCTCCACAAATATTCCTTGAACAAACTGGACTGTCTGTAGAGAGAAAGAGGCAGAAACTCTCATCATGATTCAATGACACAGATGCATATATCAAACGCTTACATTTCTATCCTCATGACAATTTATTTGCACTATTGAACAATAGCCGGAACTACAAACAATTTAAAATCTATAATGCTTGGCCTAAACAGTCATCAGTATGTGCTTCAAAAAGCACTTTTTGCCTTACCAGTGCAGACTTTCCCACACCTCCGGAGCCCAAGACCACAAGCTTATATTCACGCATGCTGGGGTCTCTCTGCACACACCTCTACCGCCTGCCAGAGGACAACAGTCATAATGTCAATTACATTTCCAAAAATGCTGTTTCATTTTGAGTTCATGTCACTGTAAAAAGGTGATGAATAGTAGACATTTAACTATTTAATCTGTACACAATGCAAAAAAATAAGTTATTGGATGTGTAGTGAGAATTGTACACTGGTTTAAAGGAAGAACTCTGAATAAAAGATTTGATAGTTTCAGTTAAGGTTGCAGACCGGTGAGCAAAGGTCTGCTTTAATTAAACCCCTCAGACATGGAAAGAACATGCAAACTCCGCACAGAAAAGGCTTAGACCGCCCCGTCACTAGGGGTCCCACGCAGAAGACTGACTACACTAAATTGTACAGTAGTTGGAGACTTTGGGCTATCAACCATAGATTGGCAGTTCAAATCCATGCTCTGCTACACTGCCACTGTTTGGTCCTTAAGCAAGACTCTTAACACTCAAATAAATTATTCAAAACCAAAAATGGTAGATCTCCCTTAGTGTAAAGAAAAATATTTTACAATTTACTGGGTAGCTTTAAGCTATTTCTTTTCCCCCAAAGTTGCCAGATCATAAAATAGACAGTCTAATACCAAATCAAATATCTATGAATTTGACACAAATTATATCTGAGTGTCAAGAAAAGGTGTCTGGAGGAAGTGTTAGCTGCATCGCTACGAGTAGATGACAGGTGGCTAGTGCATTTGCTTAACATCTCCAATACGTTTCAAGTGCTGATCTTAAGCTTAATGGTGCTTTTGTTGGCCTTAATGTTCTACGCATTAAAAGAGAAGTTAACATAAGCGGACATCGAAATGAAGTGATGAATTACAAACTAATATGCTGCTTAACCCAAACTTCTACATCCACTCTTTCTCACAGAACAAGCCATATAAGGACAGCAAAGTTAGTTTTAATGTTAAAATGAAATGAAATTTCAATTTTAATATCACTTGTTAATATAAGATTAACTTTTTCCTCACAGGGCAAGTGTGATTGGACCTGTTCAACAGCACACCAGTAGTGTTAAGAAAAGAAATTTAAAATGTTTAGTTCAGTTCAATGTCTTATCCGAATTAGGGTCATGTAGGGGTGCTGGAGCCTAGCCCAGGTACCTACACAGGTACCTACAGGACAATTCAGAGTCTCCATTCAACCTTTTGATTTCACAAATGTTTTACTTGAAATTTACAATGAGAAGAATCAAACATGAATGCAAACCTATGACTGACAAATGAATACTGAGTGGCTGATTCCATTATAGAAATATTCAAAGATAATTCCTCTAAGACAAAGAAATTAATAAATGGTCAGTTGGACCAATGATCCAAAATGTATTGTCCCAGGTCAACACAAAAATGTGATTGTAAAATATAATGCAGTAAAGGGTTAATAGTGATTATTAGTGCCCGGTTATGAAGAGCTTGGCAGTGCCAACCACTTACACATCTCATTAGCATTGCTAATGCACGCCCCTGCATGGAAGAAAGGCATAAAGCAAGCACTGTAATTTTCATCAGCAAACAAACAAGTGCTTTCATCGCAAATCTGTCTAAAAAAAGCCACCTACTAACTCAGTTTTATGCAAATGTTTATAAACCCATGCTTAAATTTCAGGTTTCATTAAAGTGTGTTTACTTTGGAAGCAAAAACATCAATACTAAATCAGGACAACTTATGACCTGATAAAATAAAAACGTATAAACCTAGGCTTCACATGCTGGAACCAATCAAAAGTTAGCAAAAAATAAACCTATGAACCAGCTACTCTTCTTCGTATTTTGGCTGCGCCCATTCGAGGTCGCCACAGTGGATCCCGGCACATCATTGACTTGGCACGTTTATCCAGGCTTGGAACCGGCACTAACATGTAGTGGCTAAGTATGTACTAATCAGTTTTGCATCTCCAACCAACCTGCTGGCATGTCTTTAGACTGTGGGAGGAAAACCGGAGCCCCCGGAGGACATGCAGACACCACACAGGAAGTACCCGGATAGCCCAACTTGTTGTTCGACCCCAGGACTTCTTATTGTGAGGTGACAGTGCTACCGAATGAGCCAGCTACTCTGACATGACCAAACTGTCCTCAAGATAGAATCAAGAATGCAAACTGAAAAACCAAATGAATTAAATACAGCAAAACTTCAGACACAAAAAGGTCATTAGAGTTTTACTGGGTCATTAATCACACTCGCGAACTGACGTTTAACATTTAACACTCCACAAAGTCACATTGAATCTATTGTTATCTTTATCTGCTTTAATGTCTATTTGAGCTGGAGCCATGCTATACTGTTATGCTATGTGTACATGATAAGCAGGATCACCTAAACTAACTGCACGCACATGATTTTTGACAGACTGTAAAAATTATGGATTTGACAGCTTCAAGAGAAGAAGACGATTATTCATGAAGCGTGTGTGGTCCAGTAGCAAGTAACTAACTGACTAGAGAAAAATACATGGCCTGTACAAGTTATTACCCCTCAGTCTGGATTATATTTATTCATTAGGATTTTTAATGTCATGTTTTACACTTTTGGTTACATTCATGACAGACACACGGTTATTCATTACTAAAGGTTCATCTTTTCACGAGTTTATATTAAGACACAGTCGTGGACAATTTTATGTCTCTAATTAACCTTGCTGCTTTTTTTGGACTGTGGGAAGAAATTGGAGCACCCAGAGTAAATCTACGGCGACATATGGAGAACATGCAAACTACACACAAAAAGGACTCGGACCGCCCTACCTGGGGATCGAACCCAGGACCTTCTTGCTGTGAGGCGACAGTGCTTATAGACAGATCTCAGTCCTCAGAAGAGTCAAACATATTTAATCCAATGTACTTAATACATTAAAACCAGAAAGTGTACTGTTTTAAATTTGTGGTTATTGGTGTAAAATTGTATTTGGTGACATAGAAGAAAAGAATCACCTACAATGTGTTAGTTACAGTAAACCCTTCAAAAACCCTTCACATTCATTTATTCTGGTGAGGGCCATAGTGGGTCGAGTTCTATCTGAAGTCATTAGGCACGAGCATGAACATATCCTGAACAGGGCACCATACTATCACAGGAAATGCTTTATTCTATACACTTCTATAAATGAATAAGACAAGAATAGGGCCGAAGCAATCGATTCTTTTTGTAATCGAAGATACTATTGATTATTCCAGTGAATAATCGGATAAAAAATACCTTTGATTCAATATAACTTTACTTACTGATTAGATCCATGTTGTGTCAGGTCTGTTGGCAATATAATACACAAGAACTTCCTTTTTACAGTAAATGTCTGGTTGCCAAAATGTCTGTATGTCAAAATTGAAATCTGAAAGACAGTAGTACTTACGTATAGGGGTAACATAAGAACAGTTAAAAGAAAACCAACGTGCCGAGAGCTGTTATTTCAGAGAAGACTCAGTTTTCTCTTTAACAAAACTGCTTTATTAACAGAAGCATCAACATGATCAGGACGCCTGTACTAGAGTTCGAGGCAACAACACACTTCACTAATGTAAATGCATAATATAGACAGTTGCTCTACACAACGGAACAAGGGGAGTCTCGTATGTACTTGTTAAGTTTATATTCATTTAGATTACACTTATATATTTTAGGCAGTCTTCAGGTGTGAAAAGAAACGAACAGAGGAGTGCTATTTACAAATCTATTTAAAATCAATTGAAATGCAATTTACAAAGTTTGACTCAATACAAAACGCAACCATTTTAAAGTGTCCCTAGAAAGGTAACCTACTGAATTGGCTGAGGGAGTGTGCTTCATAGTGAATGTACAGTTTCTAAGCTCTGACCTCTGCTCCAGGATCAGGAAGACAGCTGCCGTTCCATAGTTGATTCTACTGGAGAGAGTGACAGTGGGTGGGCATAAAACATGCCTAGTCTGCCTAGGTGGCATGTTTGGTGTTGAAAGTATGATAAAATAAGCATTTATAGGCATTTTTGGACCATTATTCGTGTTTTTTCACTATTCGCGACTGCTCTTGGAACAGAACCCCTGCAAACATTGGGTTTTACACATATCTTGTTCACACATTGCCAGAACTGTGGCAGTGCTTCACTAGAAGAAATCTTACAGGTATATTTCTAACCTTGTTACCCAGGACACAAACCTGAAGGAAACAGTTGGCATGTTAGTAAACGTGAGTGACAGTCCGTCTCGATCATCTACCCAGCTGTCTGTGTGGCCAGCAAACAATATAAAATGCCACCGAGTCAGGTTGCTAAGAGTTGGGAGTCTACCCATTATCCAAATACCACAAAGCAAATATTACCCAACTGAATAAACACAGCAATGCTGTAACCCACAGCCAAAACATACAAATCCAGCACTGGTGTTCCTGACCTGTACTAAACCCAAATCAAGAAATAAGTTGATGCATTTAGGACTAATGTGTGTCCACAATCACTTAGTCGCCATAACAACACACGTTTAGAATTAAAATACAAAACACAAAAAGACATCTAGGTTAATATAACTCAGTGAAACATCTGTCATTCAGTTAAGTAAAATAGTACTGAAATGGCAGCAATACCAAGAGATGTTGAATACAGTGCCCTATTAAGATGTTGGCTCCGCTAGTGAAATAAAATGTGTTGTAATAATAATTGTCGCTCATCTTTACACTAGCTATTAAGAGAAATGTACATGTTATTACAGTTTATGAAAAAACATTATTAAATCATTTTATTAATGTGTGCTAAAAATGTTTTTACACAATTAAAAATACTCATAAATACACTTGCATCATAGTCAGTCATGATTGTTTCACTAGGGTCTAAGTAAGGAGTGATCTTTTAAATAACACTAATAAAACTAAATAAAAAAAAATTAATAACAAATAAAAATTATTCTTTAATGTATCATTTAATTATTCTGAAATACCTATGGTTAAAGTTACACAAAAGAATAAATGGAATCAAAATGCTAAACATGAAAACACCCGAGTCGACTAACAGGGTCGTTGTTTTCTTATTCTTAACACCATGCCAGCTGCTGTAACTATTATCATTGTTGAATAATAAATCAATGAGTCTTTAAACATCCATAAGTTTGGTGGGTATCTTAACAAGTCTTATAGTGATGAGAAAGACCACTGTCAGAGTACTATTAAAGAAGTTTAAATCAACTGAATACATAAGGCATCTTCCTGGATGAGAATACTTTATAACGGCCAAACGAAGTACTGAGAATCATTTGAGTACCCACTGGAAAACTCCAAAATTCGTTATGAGGAACGAATGAGGTCTCATTATGTGTTCCTGGAAAATGGTCCAAGCTGTTCCCAAATACAGTACTGCACAAAATAATGAATGAAGGGATACAAACAACTGCAGTACACATAGATTTAAGGACAACATGCATTTCACGATAAAACTCAGATTTTACTGGTAATCAGTGCTAGTTATGTATATGTTCATTATATATACAATATGTTTACACTTGACCATAACAGATCCCGTTATAATAAATAAGTGGGATTTGAAATGTAAGACCAGTGGAGACCTAAAAGCACATAAATAAAAACGTAAATTATATTTAAGTGATCGTGAAAGAAGCTGTCAGTTCAGAACGCGGTTAACATCATGCTGGTATTAAACTTGATAGAAAAACACGAATCATTAGTCCAAGACCAGATTACCGACATAATCTAATCTACTACAGAAAATACAAATGCGATCAGTATCAATAGTATATGTTAGACAGATTAACATCGACCGGTCACCATAACTCTACTGTACTTAGTACCCTGTTCACAGATCACCGTTATAGTTCGCTATCCATCTGTTAAACTAATGACAGCCACACAAAATAAAAGTTAACACAATAAACAGTTAATCAGCTTTAGCTACGTTGATTTTTAAATTAGCCAGCAAGCTAACGCTAAACTCAACCTGGACAGCTATTTAACCATTAGCTAATACATAAACAACAACATGGTTTAGTTCTGTGTTTAAAACGATATCGTTAAACGTAAACAATTATTCTATAAACATTTATTACAGTTAATATCCACTCTGATGCCGCCATATTAGATCTTCAGTTTAGCATGCTAAGCTGGCTAACCAAACATTTCAATGTTTATGGCGACTAGCGAAGTTAGCTAGCTACGTTAGCTCAGGAGCTAACAGCTCTCCGCCGGCCTGCGCTCTTCTAGCCTACATTATATTATTTCAAAGTTTTAAAGCAGCGTATGTGTATCTGTAGCGTTCCGAAACTTATTCATGTAAATATATAACCTGCTGAGTGAAGGCAAAGTGGTGAACAAGAGAGCGTTTATTTAAGCGGATAAAGTTAAAAGTAAACTGACCGTGTGTCGGTGTCTCCGCTCCGCCTGCTGCTGCTGCTGAGAGGAGCGACTGTATAACGTCATTCTGCTCCTGATCAGCACCAGCCACCTTAAAAGGGCAACAGTGCCTCAGTGCTTCTGACCCGGGTAGCCACGCTAATGCTAATAACCAGCAGTGGACCAGAACCAATACAAACGTCTCTTGGGCCCCATTGCCTGAAGACAACCGGGCAAAGCTCGTCATAACAAAATTGTTCCTCGAAGAATATTTTTATTATATCTTATATTGATATAATTTAAAAGAGAGCCTGGTTGTTTCCACATAAGTTTTGAATTTTCACAATCAATTTAATCCAATTACCTCAATAAGTTCGCTGATGTGGAGAGCTCTTGTACTTTTATTTCATTCACTAGTATTGTTTTTGTTTAATGTAAAATACCAAATACATTTTGTCCGTTTTAAAAGAGAATTAGTTTAAATCATTTAACGTCACGCAGTGTTGAAAGCATAAAGATTACGGTTAAATGATTCCACTAGACAAAAATAAAATAATTGGCGTTCTTTGTGTTTGTGTGATTTGTGATGAGATTTTGGCTGGACATACTGTAAATTATATACCACTGACCTTTATAGCAATTTGATTCGCAATAGATACATGCAGGTCAATAATGATTACATTTACTTGCCATTTTTTACCCATTAATTCAACTTAATTTCTCATCAGACAAAGTAGAAAATGTGCTTTAAACTAAAAGATCAAAAAATCATAGAAATATTATAACTCTTTTGTTCCTCCAAATTGTTGTTAGGGGCATTCTTTAGAAGGCAAAAACCTAACAATAGAATTCAAAATATCTAAAGCTTTGAGAGTTTCCAATAACACAGTAACCTCAATCATATTGGAATAAAAGATAAGTTTAGTACAACATTTAACTGTCCGTAAGTGGGCTGTGTGGCCAAATAGGGGATCTGGGCATGAAAAGCCCTGTTCAGGTAAGTAAGAAAGAACCCAGCTGTCCCCAAAAAATTATCCACACACTGTTGAATTTTCAACCATCTTTCCAGCACTATGCAGGCTCTCCTAGGCCAAGGGGGATCATGGGTAAGAATCTGGCAACATGATTGAAAGGCTTCATATACAGATGTACTGTATATATACAGATTATGGTCATAAAATTAGAATATCATGAAAAAGTTGATTTATTTCAGTAATTCCATTCAAAAAGTGAAACTTGTATATTATTTTCATTCATTACACACAGCCTGATATATTTCAAATGTTTATTTCTTTTAATTCTGATGATTATAACTGACAACTAATGAAATACATCAACTTTTTAATGATATTCAAATTTTATAGTCTGCTTGATTTTTACAATTGAAAACAAAGCAGTACCGGTCTGCTTCATGTTTGGTTTGAATGAGAGGTCAGCACTTCTGCAGGACTCATCACAATATCTTGCGGCAAATTGTCAAATCCCACAAATGAATAAATATTCTACTGGTCAGATTGCTGAACAAGCTGTGCTGTGAACTAAAAGTGGTCTGGGATCTCATCACCTCCTGGTATAAAAAGGTCAATGATACCCACTGTGAGAGATAGGCATTAAGAAATGTACTACTGGCTTATTAAAGTTTGCAGAGGGAGAAGCAAAACACAAGTGAGAGAAGATGCAGTGACCAGTAAGAGAAAATTCATAGACACTCAAGCTAGACCAGTCAAGTTACTCAATTATTAAAGTACAAGTAAATGTACTTCAAGTAAAAAGTAAAAGAAAAATTGCCAGTACACAAAGATTTGATCTAATCATATGATGTTGTCTAGACCTATCGAGCTAATTTTAAATGTATAACTACGGTGTTCAATATCATTAAAAATCACCTGCTCATCTGACATTCTAGACCAAATCGATATACATTTAATCCACTTGTTTTTCTTGAAGGCCATATTATATATTTGATATAATAATCTGTTTAGAACTGTGTTTGTCCTACTAACTAATGGAAACAAAAAGATGAACCTGATTCATTCTTCTGACACTTATTGCCTAACCTCAATCTTTACAATATTGTTCACTATCTAGCAAACTACTTCACTCTGACATTACAATTCCATGAACA
>JAYDZG010000002.1:9449370-9461345 GCA_034509265.1 Microcambeva bendego
GATGCCAGATCAAACTCCACCGTCGCTACGTTGCTGCTGTTGGGCCCTTGAGCACGACCCTTAAACCTCAATTGGTCAGATTGTATACTGTAAGGATAATGGAAGTCGCTTTTGATAAAGGCGTCTGTAAATGCTGAAAATGTAAAATGTTTTACACTCAACGTGTAGCCACTAGTAACCTTGTGAACTGACGAATCTTGTCTTGTGTAACATCAGACACACGTCATGTACAATTTTGTATCTCCAATCATCGGATCTGTCAGAACCAGAATCAACTTCTTCAGGAATTTGAGCTACAGTAGCCCGTCTGTTGGATCAGAATTCTCTCTCCACGTGCATCATTATTCCTGCTTCTGACACATCAACTCTGATTATTTCTTTGTTGGTAGTGGGTGGGCTATGTTAGGCAGTGAACATTTTATCCTCAGTGTTATTCACTTCACCGGTGGTCATAATGTTATGTCTGGTCAGTGTCAATTATACATAAAACATACAGAGACATACCTGGTTCAGACTTTGCTACAAATGAACCCATCCTCCTCCTGAGATTGGGCCGGTTCTCACAACCTTCTCCATCTGCACCAGCCTCCGACTTTCCACCGCCAGACTGAAACATAATACAGCGATACATTCATAAAGATATATATTAATTATATTGTGAAACTGAAAAACACTGTCCCTACTTAACCAACTTATTCATCACAATTTTGCTAAGCTTTAAGCTTTTGATTTTGGAACAGGTGCTTCTCTTTCATGTCTTTAATGTTAGGCAGCAGGGATGACTGTCCTGGTATATCACAATCTGCCCGAGAAAACACCTAAGGTCCATTTCATGCACCAAATGTCAAAGTTCATCCATTACTGCAGTTATGGCTGAAACGATTCCTCGAGTAAATTACACAAACAAACTGTTTAATCCATGAAACTGTTTAAAGATCACAGTGTTCTGTACGGATCGTGGAATAGCCCAGCGCTGCATCCAAAATCACTCCGAAACACTTAAACTGGAGACTTTCACACAAATCAATAAATACAATGTTAGCTACACACTCGCCGGTCCCGCCTACTGTTCAGTAAGAAAGTGTGATTTAGGACGGAACCCAGATCTCATAGCACAATTTTAAACCCATTGATAACCTGACTTTTTTCTTCAACTAGCACATCCTTTTCAAATAACACGCACACCAAATTAGCCTCATCTGACAAACAATCCAGTGATTTCTTTTACCTTCAAAACTTAAGTTTCATATTTTGTGTGAACTGTAGCTGAAACTTTTATTTGAACAGTCAAGTCAAGTCAATTTTATTTGTATAGCGCTTTTTACAATAGACATTGTCACAAAGCAGCTTTACAGAGTTTAGGCCCACCAGACCAAAACACCCGCCCTGTTTCACTAAACTAAATGCAATGTTTACGTATTGCTTATTATTACTACTACCTGTTAAGGTTGCCTGTATACATTTTAAAAGTTATTATAAATGTTCTTTAAACAGTACAGATTGTTTTTTAAGAGACATTTTATCTCATATGGTATTTATTTTTGCTCTTTATTAAAGTGAGTGGCTAGTCTACAAAAAACACATACAGCAACAGCAGTGGGAAGATCCCCTGTCTGACCTTCCATTCATTAATAGGACGGTTATTGTATGGATGGCTAGCCAGGTACAGTGGCTCTGAGATCTACTGACCTACTGTTTAAATCTCAGTGATCAAGGGGTATCTTGTAACTCGAAGTACTCCAACTCTTTATTCAATGTGTCGTTAATGTTCAGGGTAATAAGTAAAATGGATATTAACATGCTAACACGGCCTAAAGTTTGTTTCTATCTGTGATGTGAGTAAGTGCATTACCTCAGCCTTCATCCGCTTGGCTCTCCTGGCGGGCGCACATGTATCCTTGGGTTGCACCTGTACATTTTGTCTCTGCACCAGATCGTGAGGTTTGTATTCTTTCTCGTCATCATTTTCTTGCAGGCAGGGCTTCTGATCGAACTGCAGATGAAATTGAAAAAGCTTTTAATTTAGTGTCACCTGCAAAGGAAGTCTGGTGAAGGTTTCTTTACGTGAAATGTGCAGGCGAGATGATAATACGAGTCAATGATAAGCTCTGCGCTATTACAGATTCATTACAGGCTACGCTTGCTGTCAACTAGAGATCAGGGCAGGGTAGTGGTACAGATGTTATTGGAAATTTAAGTACAAATCATAAGAGGATTAGCAGGCGGGTTATAAGAAGTAATGTCAGAAAAACACTTGTAGTTGATGTTCATCTAAACCCTACACTATTGTTTAAAGTTTAATTCAGTACTTGATAATGCTATTGTATTTTCAAACACCGCACCATTACAGCTTCAAGGTCAATGACAAGCGATGAGGGTTACGACACACTCGACCCATAAATTCTTTCCCTGATTTTATTTGCTTTTAAATAAAATGCAATGGCTTACAATAGCTCCTTTTCATATACTGCTTCTAGTGGATCAGTAAAAAATTTGGTTGAAAAATCCTTCCTTGTCTTTTTCAGCCAATTACTCGAGTAAACAGGGATTAACTAAAGGCACCATGTGACCAGCATTTACATTTGACATTTCCAGCATTTAGCAGACGCTTTCATCCAAAGCCACTTACAGGACTGTGATAGTCCATTGTCTAGGAAATTGATGGTTAAGGGTCTTGTGCAAGAGCCCAGTAGTGGCAATTTGGCAGAAGTGACGCTTAAACCTGTGACCTTTCGATTTCTATTCCACTTATTTATCTGGGTTTTAAAGTCATGTTTCCCACTTTGGTCACATTCATGACAGACTTCACAGGGATTTATCAAACACTATCAAGGACAATTTTATGTGTCTAATTCACCACACTCGTATGTTTTTGATTTGGGGAGGAAACCAGGGTACCCAGAAAAACTCAGGACCATGCCACTCAGGACCTTCTTTCTTTGAGTCAACCGTGCTACCTACTTAGCCACCATGCTGCCCTCTTTTAATACAAGCAATAATATTTTTAGGACTGTAATGCAGACTTAAAGACTAGACTACCACTAAACAACTGCTGACTTTGTAAGCAAGGCTATTAAATCAGCCAGACTAATTATCTTGCATCCAGATTACCCTAAATTGTCAGATTAGTAATTGAACAATGTAAAGAAAGATCACGGAGTAGATGATGACTCTGCAGGAGTTAACCCGGAGGGACTTCTCTCTTCATGAATACATACATACACAAAAAGGGGGAGAGGGTAGGGAGGTAACAGCTGGTGGTTTAAAAGCTTATTCCCTAATGTAGCAGCCCGAAATCTCTCAAGACTTGAGCAGAGTGAAAAGGGGGAGGAGGGGTAGAGAGACAGATTGGGGTAGAAACAAAAACAAAAACAGATCATGGAAATTTGTCAAACAACAAAGCTCAACTTCATCCATCAATCACTTACTATTGAAGTGTGGAAGTGGGGTTTAGAGAACAATATAACAACCAAGGGGTAAAATGGACAGTAGGGGTCAAAGTGGTTAAAGGTTGCCGATCACTGAAAGGCGACCCGCCTACACGTGACCGACAATAAAGCAAAACAATGAGTGGAGGAAGAAAAAAAAAAACAACAAGAGAGAAGCTGCAAAACTGCAAAAGCGGAGTGAAATTTGTTATGAGGTTAAAAGGAAACATTTAGAGTTTAGAAGAAGTGGCACAATTACATCATTACTACTGCACTTAATCCTAAAATACTTGGAAAATATGTACCTTCATTCATGATTCCAATACAGTAGTTGTATCTCACAGTTCATATAAAGTTTGTGAACCATTCTGTAGTTACCCAAATTTTTCCATTAAATTCAGTCTACACTAACAACATGCTTGTCATGAACACATTGATCATTCGCCAGCCAACGAAGTATATAATTCTAACCCGAGCAGACGTGGGGAGAACATGCAAACTACCCACAGGAAGGACCCAGACCACCCAACCTGGGGATCGTACCCAGGATCTTCTTGCTGTGATGTGAGTGTGCCATGAAAAATCCCACCAAGAGCACATCATGCGATAGTACAGGTTGTGAAAAGAATCAATAGAAGAGGATATAAACTGTACCACAGAAAAACAAGAGGACAGCATAAACTGAAAACTGAAGAAACTTATGGAAGAGCCTCAAACAGCGCCCTAAACATTTTCTTCCTCAGCATTGCACAAATTTGTGAAGCAAAGGTTACGTTCATGTTAAAATCTCTCTCTGCTGGATCAGAAAATCAGACATACCTTCTCCTGCTCAGTAGCAGCCCCAAAATTCATCAGTTTGGCTGCTATCTCTGGAGCCTGGGCAAGAGAGAGTTCTAAGAGTTATACAAGAATAGAGGTGACCTGAGGCTCCGAGGTCACCAGCATCCAATCCAGCTCCTCTACTTGTTGAGCGGGTACATATTTGAAGAAGCACGTTGATTTTGTAACAGTATTAGTACCGTGTTATTTTTTGTATCTTTTCTTATTTATTTTATAAGTTTTCTTATTTTTTTGTTACGTTTTATGTTGTTTCAACGACGCAGACAAAATGTCAAAAGTAGACACAGCACTGCCTCATGTTAAATGATTAGAAAAATTTACAGGACTAAAGCGCACTGCAATAAAAGAATTCTTTTTAAACACACCCCACCTGTGGAAATTCATAATGTTAGGCACAGTATATGTGTTTATGCCAGATAGACATGGATGCTTAAATAATTAGACAAACAACTGTTGCTCTGTCCAAAGTCAAAACTGAAAAGATGTCTGGGTCTCAAGAGGAAGCACATGCCAGCCCTATGACCCAGTTTGTGGCTGCTGTGTGACACAAAAGTAGATGTTCTAGGTCCATAATAAGGTGATCAAGAAGGTACGCACCAGCAGATTGGCCCCAGACTGAAAGAGGTTGTATGGGTAGAGGATTCGCTCATAGTGAGAGCGGAGGTGTGAACCCACAGCCTTTCCTGGGGCGAAGCCCATCGTCATGGCTATCTTCGTCCATCTGCGCTCCTTGCAGACTATTTCAAAACCCCCTTCATCTGCAACCAGCTACAACGGAGAAAAAGAAGAGGTAGAATCAGTACACCATTTAATTTTTGGTTCATTTTGAGGTTTGTTTTAAATGTAGTAAATTATAAGATGTCGGTTTTCTTCTCTCTTCTGCCAATTGCTCAGCTTTTCATTTCTCAAGCCGTCCTAATTATCCGGGCTTGGGACTGGCACTGCAATGCAGTGGTTTGTTCATCCTAGGTGGCAATGCAGAGTTTCAAAATGGGGAGTTTTGACTCTCTGCGCTGGTGTGCTAGCAGAAAATCCCATGGCTCAACCAGGGCACTGTCTGCAAATTAAATCCCTCATCATATTTAGTGTGTGCATTGGGAGTTTGCACCCATAATGCTGTTACATAGTTTTCAAGCTTGTAAATGTAGTCTAATGCGACTTGAAGTAGCTTAGTGGTTGAGACAGGCACCGAGGGTTGATCCAGTGGATCAGGTCACACGTTTAGTTTTTCAGTCCAAGCCTGAATAAAGTCGGGACTGGTGTGGTTACTACCGTTTTATTACACAAACACACTGGGTAATAAATTAAATAAGGCCCATATTCTGATTAAAAAGCCCTCACCCGAAAATAGTTTGATTAGACTTTCTCATTTCTAGTCCTGAAAGCCTAAAATGGTTTAGTGTTTACCAAGCTCAAACACACCTGATCATACTATCAATTCTCAGGTGTGGGTGTGTTAAAGAATGAAAATTACCAAACTAGCAAACTATGACTGGAACTACCCCTTGAGAATAAAATAAAATAAAAAGTCATCAACTGTAACTTGGTGATGCTAGTGTGGCTCTAGCAGGGCACTGTAGAGAAAAGTTTATGCTACAACTATACTCACTTCTTAAAATGAAGTGTCATCCGTTCTAGCACAACATAATACCATCCATATGAAGGGCTATCACATGATTTTGCTCTGCATTTCCAGCCTTACCCTGTGTAGCTGGTAAAGGTCTAGTATCTTTCGCTCTACGTGTGGAATTTTGAGTGCACATCCCTGAAGTTCCCAGAATTTAGCAATCTGGTCCAAAAAGTTGAGTCTGACCCGGGTCTGTGCCTAGAAGAAAAGGGGGTACAAGACAACACGTGGGTAGATAAGATAATTGAATCACACAAAGAACGTTAATGATTAACTTTTTTCCTTAAACCATGCTCTGCTTCTGCTGACTAATACTCTCTATTAGAGCTTGAAGTGTCTTATATTTTTTTACAGTAAAAGGCTCTGAGAAGTGTTTAAAAGTGTCAATCAAACAAAAACAATAAATGCCTGACGAAGATGGTTGAAATTTCCCTCACTCAAAAGTAAGTGAAATGTAGTATGAACTCACTTCCAACTCATTGAGTCTCTGGATCCTGGGAGTAAAATGCAGTCTGTCGACATCACATGCAAATGGAGGCTGCCAATCCTAAACACACAATGAAAGCAGTTTTAACTAAATGGAAAATATACAAAACGCAGACGATTTCATCAAATCAGACAATTTGACGCCTTGAACTAGCAAATGCTGAGGAAATTGGTGACATTTCAGTGAACATGAGATTTTCTATGTTGATTAACTGCTTTGTTTAGACACCGGGTACAACACCATCAAGATTGTTAACAAAAATGTTATGAATGATTCAACATACACCTTGATCATGAACATCTTGTACAACTGAACATGGCAATTTAATCTCAGAGACCTAGCTCTAAACCCATCTAAAGAGCAAGTCTAGGGTTTTACTGTCAAGGAAACAGAGAGCCATCATTCTGATCACAAAAGAAACAAAAGAATAAAAATTTCACCCATTTGTTCACAGTTGATCAGTTCATTTGAAGCAGACATATGTGAAGGTGCTAATCCATCCACTTAAATGTAGCACATCTGCTCAGAAAACAGCAGTTGTTCTTGACTAGGTAGGTGTTAACTGTAATTCAAAAACTATTAGTATGGATTTAAAGTGTCACATGAAAAAAAATAAACCCACACATACATTTTTGATAAAGGTTTTTTTTTAATCAGCACACCATTCATCACCACCGTGACTTTTTGTGTTGTTTAACAAATAATAAACTTTAGGGGGTATCAACACTTGCAGGCCTCCATATTTTCAAGCCATACACATGTACACTAGCCTATTAAGAGTACTCATATGTATGGAAGTGCAAGTTCAGTTCATTTTGTTAAACTGCTTATCCTAACTAGGGTCAGGTAGGGGTTGCTGAAGACCATCACAGCTCTTCAACGGACACAAGGCACACGGTAACACCCTGGATGGGGCAACATCACAGGTACATACAAGACAACTCAGTGTCTCCAATCAACCCGGTAGCATGTCTTTGGACTTTGGGAGGAAACCGGAGCACCCGGAGGAAACCCACATGGACACGAAGAGAACATACAAACTCTGCAAATAAAGGACCTGAATCATCCCTCCCAAGGATCAAACCCAGGACCTTCTCGCTGTGAGGTGACCGTGCTACCCAAAAGGTCAAGCAAAAGACAATATACACATGAGTAAAGAGCTTATTGATATGCAGAGTTTGAGGATGTGGTGCTGGTCAGCTGCAGTAGAGGCAGAAATACAAATCTGGGAGGTAGATATAACACACTGGGCAAAAAAACAGAGAATGGTTCGGTAATGTGGTATTTTGGTAAATAGTAGTTTTACTTTATAATACAGCAGTTAAGGGCGGCTCGGATATGGCTATGGCTAAGCGAATAGCCCTGTCACTTAACAGTAAGAAGGTCCTGGTTGTTAATCCCAGAAGGGTGGTCCGGGCCTTGCCTCCCCTTGGAGCTTTGATTTCCTCCAACAGTCCAAAACAGGTTAATGCACCAAGGTTAATTGGAGATACTGAATTGTTTAGTAGGGTTGTGTTAGAAAGGGAATCCAGTATGAAAAAACAAGGCCAAATCAAGCTGAAAGAAGAAGAGGGAAAACTTTGTAATAATAAAAATCTTTGGGGACAGTTTAGACCCCAAAGCCTGAAATAAATACAACATTGGTTCTGTGAATTTTGATTATTTTGACTGTAACTTAAATGGCAGAAACAATGGCATTAAAAAACATGTATACTTAAAGAGCTAGCATACATATTTAACACTACAGAGAATGACAGAATGGTAGAACTATTTAGTCTGATTAACTAAAGAATAGCATATAAATGCCACCCTGCTAGTTTTATGTGAAGTCAAATGCAATCCAATGAGTTGTGGAACTACAGGCTGGTCTTGATTTTTCATTATATGAGCATTTAAAAAGACAACAGGAAAAACTGGAAGCACAGTGTGAATGTGTTTGAGAGACAACAATGGCATCAACAAAAACCACCTGATCATCACTAGCCTACTCTTTAGTCACAATTAAGAGAAACATTTTGTCTTAACACAGACAAATTAGAAAGTAGATACAAGTTCAAATATTGTATTGATAAGTCAATTTAGGGAGCACACTATTTATCTTCTATAGCTGTGGCTGTTACAATTAAGTATAATGAATATAGTGCTGCTTAGATAAAAATATGCAAACGACAGTAGGTATTAATTCATTACCTAAAAGTCACAGTCAATGTGAGACATGGTCAGGCTATAGTCATACAGAGAAGCGTTTTAGGAGAGCCTGAGCAGTCTTGAGCAATGAGAAGTCTAGAATGGTTAAACATTTTCATAAGCATAAGATGAGCAGGCCTGGTGAGTTAAGATTTAATTTTTACACTATATCAAATTAGTATTAGAGGTTGTATATTGGCCGAAATGATGTCCACGGGTAGCTTGTTGAAAATATTCTATTTGCACTAACATGGAGTCATCCACCCATGGGGTCCAAACCTTAATTTGGGGCTACAATGGCCAGAATTTTTAAAAAAAAGCATTTGTGTTTCCTCCCACAGTCCAAAAACACATAGCCAGGTTAATTGAGGACAAAAAATGTATGTACCTAGCCACTAGGATGCATAAACCAGTGTAATGTAGTGCCAGGTAAAGCCCACGTAAATAGCAAGCACTGTATAAGGAAGGGCATCCGGCATAAAAAACTATGCCAAATCAATAATAAAGATCAAGATGAGCAGAGGTGACCCCTAAAAAGTTTTGTTAAAACAAAGAACATGCATGCTGGCCTTTACAAAACTACCAGGATGTTGAAAGCTTAAAAAAAGATTGATTTACATGCATTGTCTGCACCCATTAGCGATGGGTCTGGCAGAAAAGTTGTCTTTCCTCCTGGTTAAAAAATGGACTAAGGACTAAATAATCATTGTTGTAAGTACATTAAAAGCACATATAGACTTGTGATGAAGTGACAATCTGTCTGTGTGACCATGATACAAATTACAAAGGTTAAACATAAGAGGATTTTGGTTATGGCCCAGTAACATTAGAGAAAGTTTTTTGGTTCTCTGAAACAAAAACACAACATTACATTTAAACTGCGAACCCACATCGATGAGCTTTTTACAAAACCACTTCCTCTGTCAGAGCAACAACTACAGACCATCATCTTCTGTTTGACAGAGCAGAAAGGGGAAAAACGGACAGCACTGAGAAAGAGGCTTCCAGTTCTCTTTCAGAAACAGACACCTACATTTACTGACTAAAAAAACCACAGACCTGATCTTCTAGCATTGGTTAGACTAGCAGATGTCTTTTTTATCTTGCAAGTCCTTTTAACTCTGGAAGAGATCTTCAACCAGTGTTTTCCACACAAGCACCCGCACATCTACCCACATCCCCCATCCGCTCTTCTTATTTTCCAAAGACAGAGTAACAATACGCAGCTTAATGCGGCCCAAAGAGCAAAATCCCTCATATGTGTCATATATATTTAAATTTTTAAAAGAAATTTCAATCTAGGTTTCGGGTAAAGGCAATGATGAAAATAAACATCCTGAAAATACCAAGGGGTAAATACCAACCCAACACAAGCTGTTATGAGTTAAATATCGAAGCTTTAGGACTCTAATAAAACATATTTTAATACAAGATTAGAAACTTGAGCAGAGACAAAGCCTGAACCAGAGGCCTTCCAGTCAAATAAGCTACCACTGGCCCAATGAAGGTAAACAAAAAAGATAAAGCATTAACTACTTTAATTAGCTTAATTCAATAAGCTGGTGGGTTGGTTCTAAACCTTTTTGTTAACTTATGCACAGTATGGACTTAAAAATCACCCCTCATATTATTACGAGCCCGTGAGTTCAGCAACAAAGAACGGTGACCAATTAACTAACCACATATGATAGTTAAAAACAATATGGACATTTATTTAGCTACGTGAATTTCCAGTTAAATGTCTTCTTTAGAAACCATCGCGGAGTTGAATTTTAGTCCACTAAAGACATCGCTGGTTTGTTTTTAAGATGCACCAGTCTATTGAATTATGTAGCAAAGAAAAACAAAACTTGTACACATACTGTATACATAGTCTGAATAAGTAACACTATAAAGCACATACAAACAAGATCCAATAATGCTAGTTCCCGTTAATTTTGGAAACAGTGCTGTGAAATAACTTAAATGCTCAGTATGAATCTGTTTTTATTATTATTATTATTATTAAATTCTTCAAATATATTTGCAAAGAAAATCATGCAGAGCAGGATTATTTCTCTACAGATCCAAAAAGCATCCAGTTTGCTGTAATTACACAATCACATGAATGTGGTTATACACTTGAGTGACTAAAAACACAGCAGCATTATATCGGTTTAATTAAGAGACAAAGTGTAAAATTCAGTTAATAAAAGTATGCTATATGGAGCATAAAACCCATGGACTAATTAGAAAAATAAAGCTGAAACCTTTCGTATGAAATCTGTTCCCACTTTAAAATCTACAACGTGTATTTACCATAATTCGCATAGCACTTGAAGGTAGCATTAGACCAACAGCTTTATCACTAAAAGTGTTTATTAAGCCCATAATGACGTTACACGATGCAGATAAAATAGCTATAAAAGTGGGGAAAAACTCCTTGTTAACTTGTTTATTTTGTATCTTTCCCTGTCGAGCTTTTCACTAAAATATCCGTAATAAAATTATATTTTATACTTCGTCCCTATAAGCGTTTTAAAACGATTAAAGTGGAAAGTGTCAATAGTAAATAAAACACCACAATAGTAAATAAAACACCACAACAGTTGTGGCACAAACCCACAAAATGGCCAGATGGTAGTACACTTCACAAAGGCAACATGGAGGAGAGCAAAAAGTAAACGCGGCCTGGTTGATGGATTCTTTATAATAACAAAACTCATTTGCCAACATATGTTTGGAAAATATGTTAAACACTGATACTAAAGACTGACATCAAATCATTTTCACAAGGCGTCAGAATTACGCCATTTTATTGTGTCTGTTTGTAGCTTACTAGTTTTGTAGAAAATACAACGCAATGCACAAATGGGTCTAAACAAGAAAACCAAAAAGTCGGGTTTATGGTCTCAAGTAATCAGTCAATAATGAATTAAAATCCCTTCACGCGGTTATTAGGTATTTTAGTGCCACTAAAATGTTTTAACGTTACATGAATTAACGTTGCGTTGGTCATGTTTTTATCTTTTGACTTTGCAATGCGTGAGCTTCGTCACGTAGCATTAATGTATAGATCGATTCATAAGCTAAATTCAGTTTATAATTATTAACTGCAAATCATTTGCGAAAGGGAAAATGCTTTTTATTAAGTATTCATCTTTTTGTTTTAGTTTTGTCGTATATAGATGTTGCACTAACACCAATCCTCGCCACTAGGCTAAATAGTGTGGTTTACGTAATGCCGTTAAAGACTAAAGCATACATGGTCTTGCCTTTTAACCTACGTTGACTTTTAATTCTCCAAAGATAAAAAACGTTGTATGTTCAACTGAACATTTTGAAGAACTGATCGTGTGTCTAAGCTGCGATTTAATGTCCTTTTGAGTCCAAATTCAATGTCATTCAATGTTGATGCTATGCAACT
>JAYDZG010000002.1:9483472-9500553 GCA_034509265.1 Microcambeva bendego
ACACACACACACACACACACACACATACTCCGGGACAGTGGGTGAAACACGTAATAATCCACACACACACACCACAGTGGCTGTAATTCCTGAGGATGCTAAGGAAATTGATGATGTCCCCCTAAATCCTCAGCAACGTCTACAGTTGTACCATTGAGAGCCTTCTGTACAGCAGCATCACTGTGTGGTAAAGCAGCATGACCATGATGGACCGTAAACACCAGCAGAGAAGATGATGAGGACTACACTGCACACACTGCAGAGCTTATATCACCACAGAGACTCTTACCCACCCGCAACATGGACTCTTCACACTCCTGCCCTTGAAAAGCACTCTATTCTTCTTCTTCTTCTTCTTCTTCTTCTTCTTCTTCTTCTTAAGCACATTTCTTACAAGACTCCATTCAAACACCGTTGCATAGACATTCATGACGAGTGCTGTGCTATGTATTTTTGGTGTTTGTGAGTTTTCCAGTTTTAAAAATAATTCAGTTTATAAGTTTTAAAACTTAGGAATGAATGTGGATGTTTTTGAACTGCCGTAACTTGTTATTATTGGCGAGGAGCAAAAATTGAATATAAAAATAATTGTTCAAGGAAACCAGTTTCCTTATCGTGCAAATGACAATAAACTATTTAAACTTGAAGTGGTCATCCATGGATCCACATTCAGCAGAGCTGAGTCCATCAGGTCCATCAGGAAGACACAGAGATGGCACTGCTGTTATAAAGAAAGCCAAGCAGTGCTTGTATTTCCTCAGCGGAAGGAATTTAGGTTGCCTCAGGCATTGCAGGTTCTATTCTATTGATGAGGAAGAGGGCAGACAAGATCATGGCTGACTCTTCACACCCTGGTCACTCGTTTTTTAAAGAGACCAAGACTGAGAACATTAAAGACTCTGACCAATCGTCCCTTCCACAGCTTCTTTCTTTAGGCCATAATCAAAGTTACTTACAGGAATGTTCCTACACCTCTCTGCTTTAACAGAATACAGTTTTTTTATTTGCACCTTATTTTTCTTTTCAGCTCAGCTTTACTATATTGCTGTACTGTTTGTGTTTATATACTGTATTCCTTTTTCTACCCTTCAATTTGATGTATTTAATATCAAATATATGTGTTAATTAATAAGTAATGAATAATATGTAACTGCACCAAGAAAAAAATCATCTAGTAAATCTAGTACTTGGTGAAATAAAGATTCTGATTCTGGAGTCAGACTGTTGAGAGCTAAGTATGTTAGCAGCAGAGCTAAACAGAACACCGAGCTGGACAGGTTAGTGGCGTCGAATAGTTTTGAGTTTGTATTGAAGAAGCTTTATGATTGATAGGAGAGCCAGTGATCAGGGCGTTGTAGTGATCTCAACAATACAAGATGAAAGCTTGAACCAGAATTTCAGCATCTTTAAGTGAGAGCTCGGGGCACAAGCGAATAACATTGTTGAGGCGTGGAGAAGATTTTACCAAGGAGAAGTAAATAGTGGAGGATAGAGTCAAAATAAATGGCGCCACGTTGTGAGGAGGTTTTACAGTCGTCCTTTTAAAGGGTCCATTATGAGAGACTTCAGACTAACAGGCTAAACGTATTGCTTTATTTAAAAAAAACTCCAGAACTGCTCATAGTGCCTAGTAACAACTACACTGTACACTGATCATCTAGAACATTCTAAAGCCCTGAGAGGGGGAGTGAATAACACTGATCATCTATTCATCACACCACCTGTTGGGTATGTGGGGGTTATATATATATATAAATATTTATATAGGTGGGTCAGAGCATCTCCAGAACTGCAGCTCATGTGGGGTGTGTCTGGGGAACCAAAACAAGATTATCAAGGTGCTCTGTAATGATCACTAAAAGCTAAAACTAACCCTGACCTCTACTGGTTGTAGTTTTGCTGCTTGTATTTGTATTTATTATATTGTCAACATCTTAAGACTAAGTATGTTAAGCCCTTATTACAAGGTCTTCTTATGTAGACGTCTTCTACTAGCTAATATAATGAGTCTGATGTGACACATTTATTATATATTTCTTTTCATTCCTTTTATGTGATTTGCTTCTTTATTAGGATTTCATCATGTTTTACACACACACACAGGTATAGATACAATGTTTTCAGATGCTTAAAGAAGCTTTAAGGGGAAGCACATTTTCAAATTTTCATGTGATGATGAAACGAACTTAGCGCCGCACTACGTTTCGAGCGCAGAGTGAAGTGCCAATACTTATTCAAGCAGATAAACAGAATATTTGCTAATACCGGCGTTTTGTTTGTAACTTTTCTTAGTTCTCATTTTACTGTGACTCAGGCAACACAAACGATGCATCAAAACCAAACCCTGAACACTGCTTTACTTTTATGAATTGATTTTTTTTTTTGAATTGGTGATAATCTGGTCACACTGTGGTTTACAATGTCTTAAAATGTCTTCATTTCTCGTCAGCCCCGGTGCCCCAGTGGAAAATCCTGCATTTTAGTGTGCATCACGCGACGACTAGGGAATTCCATCAGACCGTAACGCCGTGTTCAAAGATCATGAACAAGCTGGAAGTCACATGCTGAGAGCCGTTATGAGGAAGACACTGGAAGGACTTTCCAGCTATGCCAGTTCTATATAAAAACCTCCCAGCACCTGATGAATGACTGGTTACGTTCTACATGGATGAAAAAATCATCACAGAGAAGCGCTGGTGTTTAACTCGACTCTCATAATCTCATTGGAAGGTTGAACATTGTTCCCTTCCGAGTCCTTTTATTAGCATCATTTGTGAGGACTTTAGGGTCCTGGAGCTCCTAACGAAACTTCTCAAACTTCTCATATATCTTGACAAAACGTTCACTGCTTTATATTGTTTATTTTCTGTAGTGAATTTTATACACCTGTTAGTTATAAGTGTGCCTAAAACTTCTGACCTGCATAATCTGGAGGGGTGTCAGGATATTTTTAGCTACTCGGTGTATGTGGTCACACTATTTAGTTAAAAGCATGTCCGTCATGGCTCAGCATTTAAATTCACACCTTACACATCCATCATTCATTCTTCCTCATCCATCCAGTCAGCCATTCAAATATTTCTCAAATCATGCCCCTACTCCACATTTCTATTGAATTACCATTTATCCACCCATTTATCAAAACATCCTTACAATAAATAATCCATCCACCTATCCTTATTTACCCAGGCTGGCCATTCAATCACCATCCGCCCAACAATTAATGCATCCTGCCATGTACCATCTATCTATCCTTTATCCATTGCTCAATCCTGCCTTGAAGACACCTCCAGACATCCAGCTGTTGTACAGGAAATGTTAAAGCATGCGTATATTTACTACTGCACCTACTATATGGGAAAATTCAGTCCTCCTTGTTAATCCTGTTATTAGTTTCTGTGCTTTCTCTTTGAGTTATTTCATACGCAATGTGCATGTTTTAAATACAACACGTATGTTTTAGTTACTAGCTGAACAGAGATGCTGATATATTTATGATAAGAAAGTTTAAGACTGTATGTTGGTCGACCTCTAAATTCTAAATGTTTGTGCGAGGCTTTGACATTTCGATGACCTGGGTTCCTCCATTTCCTGCAGATTAGGGACGTTCACTGTTTGGGGATGTCTTGGAATAAACTTAGCTATGTCTGGTTAATTTGCAAGTTCTAAAACCTTCCAGATAAGGGAAGAAGTAAATCACAAAATCTGGGAGGACTTCAGGGGAAGTTAGAACATAGAATAGAACGCCTTTATTTTGTCATTATACATATACAGGTGTACAGAACAACGAAATTCTTTCTTCGCATATCCCAACTTTGAAAGCCGGGGTCAGAGTTCAGGGTCGGCCATCGTACGGCGCCCCTGGAGCAGTGAGGGTTAAAGGTCACGCTCAAGGACCCAACAGTGGCTGCCTAGCAGATCTCTGGTTGATAGTCCAAAGCTCTACTCACTAGGCTACCACCAATTGACCAATTTAGGGGACTGTTCAAAAAAAGAATATTCACTAACACCCAGAAATGTAGTATAAATTCGATTAAAAGTATAAAACTAAGATTTTGCTTTTGTTTTTGCACTTCCTTGAGGTTTGCTGTCCGGCTTGGGTTAATTGAGCATTCTCTGTAGATATGGAAGTTTATTGTGAGATGTGTTTGTCTAGGTTCTGAGAATTCCTCCACACTCTCCTCTATCTAATCCTCCACACACCCCTCTGTACGTACCGTTCCAGTAGTTGCAGATGGAGAACATCTGGCCCAGGGTGGAGTAGCAGAAGTGATACAGGTTGGACTTGACGAACTGAGGGAAGAAGAACTTCAGATAATCCGTATCTGTGGGAATAAAGAAAACAAATATTACAGTACACACACACACACACACACACACACACGCACGCACACACACACACACACACATGGCAATTCAGTGTCTTAAATTAACCCTGTTGCATATTTTTGGACTTTGGGAGGTAACCCAAATGAATAAGGGAAGAACATGCAAAATCCACATAGAAAGGACCCGGATTGAGGCTTGACCCCAGATCTCCTTGCTGTTAGGCAGGGGTGTCAAACATAAACACTCAGTGGGCCAAAATTAAAAATGTGGACAAAGTTGTGGGCCAACATTGATATTTATTGGAAAAAAAATCTCTACAGTTGAGTAAGTTTTTCCTTCTCATCAGATATAACGATGAACCTTTTCATACAGAAACAAACTGAAGTTTTGCTTAAACATGGAATCTGGACCAAGCAAAGATTAATGCGATCCATGCCTTAAAGTAGCAAGAAGAAGTGCATAAAGAAAACATGAATTCAACCTCAGTTTGCTGCACTCTGATCTACTGTGTTTACCGACGGGCCAGCTCTAGTTGACATTTGGAATTTTCTTGGGGGCCAAATATTATGACACTGCAGGCCAAATTTGGGCTCCAAAACCTGAGTTTGACACCCCTGCTGTAACGTGCTACCACCATGCCGCATGGTCTATGCTCTAGAGCTTCAGCCTAGACTGGTTTTTGGTTGATCATGTCGTGACAGATATCGCAGTGGTTTCACATTATTACTACAAGAAAATCTTCTTCCTCTTAAAGCTTTTATGGGCAGGACAAAAAGGTAGAAATCAGGTAGTGTTCAATTTCCACTCCTCACAGTTTAAAAAGTATAAAAGTGCCAAAACATTTTGATTATACACAAATAGTTGAATGGAAGTCCTTGTGTTTGTCACAGATGAAATAAAAAAATAGAGCTGACAAAACACTGAGAAAACCAATAGTATTTAAGGTAGAACTGTGATTCTTGAGATGCAATGTACTGTGAAGGCTTGTTTGCTAAAATACTATATAAAAGAAAAAAGATACACTTCTGTACTGCTGTGTGTTGTCGTAAAACGTTAAAGAAAGTGAATCCACATCCAAACCTTACCCTGCAATAGCATACAGTCGTCCTCTTAAAACTGTAGCTCCCACGTAGCAGCGTGGAGTGGTCATTTGTGCCACAGTCGTCCAGTAATCTGTACGAATATTGTACACCTCTACAGAAGAAAGATGGGCCGTACCATCAAACCCACCGACAACGTAAATGTGATCATTTAGAAGAGCCACCCCAGCACCTAGAATATAAATATAATAAAGGCAGGATAAAAAAATGGTTCTTCTGTGCTTTCCAGAAACATTGATTGAACAAGTACCCTAAACCAAAAGCTATAAAGTCACCTGAGCGTTTGTTGGCCATGGGAGTCACGCTGGTCCAGTGACCGGTGTGCGGATCATAGCGCTCCACTGAATTCAGGATGTTTAAGCCGTCATAGCCACCTGTATTCATGCAAAACCCACATAACACATAAATTTCAATTAATAGAATTATAATATCTAGATAAACATACAAATGCAGGGTGCTTTTGTAGGATTTGATCTAAAAACGTAAGTAATGCTTTCTTTTTTTTTACTTCATCCTTAACATGCTGGCATAATGCAAGTGCATGTTTTAGGATGGGTATGAGGACATGATATTTACAATGTAATGTTTGAAATACAGGCAAAATACAAGGTATATTTAATTTATCGCTGAAAACAATGTAATGCTGGATGTTTTCCCATCTTTTTTCAAATAAAAAGAAAGTGTCCTTCAAGATTATCTGTCTGTCTGTCTGTCTACCTTTACAATCAATCATTTAAAATAAATGAAGCACCTGCGATGGACCGGCGCACCATCCAGGGTGTTACTATGTGCACGTTAAAGTGCTGGGATAGGCTCCAGCACCCCAACCCGACCCTAATTAGGATAAGGGGTTGACAATGAACTGAACCTAACAATCTCCAGCCCTTTCAGTATGACTGTATTAATCATTTTATATGGTATTAAAGAGTTTAACAAGCAAAGCAAAGGTTTTCAGAAAGTAAATGAAAATGCGAACTGAAGCATGGTCTACTTTTGTAAATCTAAGTCAATCATACAGCAGCTAGTGAACAAAAACCCTATAATCAATTTCATATGTAGTAACAACTTAAAATATGCAAAAAGCAACATGTGAAGTTGTTCGCTGTACAATTCACACTATGCAACTTGGTCTCTTGTACTCGGAAGACTGTTCACACTACACGATTGATGGGCTATGGGGGCTCACACACACAACACGATGGATCCCCAGGATGTCAAGAAAACACACAAGAATGGACTAAGGGTTTAATGAAACAATCTTTTAAAATGCATCAGAGTGGAACAGTTTGTTCTATAGCGAGTTGGAGGTTAATACATATTTTTTGCTTTGAAGGGTTGGTATTATGTTTTGGCGAGGATGATAAGACTGGATGCCACTAGAAATGCATTCCACACTACATTTTGAGTCTCTGACTGATCCAGATATTTTGCGTATTCATGCTGAATAAGGTCGTAAATAAGGTGATAAAACTAATCATCGTTTAGGATGAGCTGAATCAGAGATGCGATTGAAGCCGTGTATAAACTCTGCCTTCTAATGTTTACCTTCTCTGATCAAAGTCAGTGTCAAATAGACATGCACCCACCTTGAGTGGCAGGTGGTTTGAGCAGTCATCTGCCTCACCAGACATTAAACTCAGCACCCCTACATCTAATGTGTCTAAGAATTCTCAATTTGTCGACATGAACAACACGCCTCTCTATTTCACGCCAGATCTGCACAGCTTGATGGTGCCACCAACCTAAACAGTAGATAAGTCCACTGGCAACTACAAGTCCTGCTCCTTCTCTGGCGGTCTGCATGTCTCCCAGCATGCTCCACTGATCAATGTTGGGGTCGTATCTCTCCATGCTGGTGTGCCGACGACTGCCGTCAAACCCACCAGCCACATAAATCATATCTAGATAAGCAGACACAAGACAACAATAAAGTCATTTTAAAAGGAAACATGCAGTGAGAGATTATATTTGATTGATTTACAAACAAATCAAATATTGCCATGCCTGCTTCCAGAAATATTTACGGACTTGCTACAAGTAATACAAGTTTTGATGAAAGATGATGTAAGAAGTTCCTCGTTTGGTATTGTGGCGCTGACATAAAGATGGCAGAGATGGAGATGCCGCAATTCACACTGTGAGTGACCAGGGTGGACAGGATTTGAAAGGAATTTATTAGAGGGATCGTACAGACAACATTAAGAGAGGTTAAAAGATTATGGTGGTTTGGGCATGTGCAGAACAGGGATGAGCATTATATCAGAAAAGCTTTAATGAAAGCATTTGAAAAAGAAGATCTTGTCACAACCGTTGTTTGTGTTGCTCCACTGGTACATGTAGCTGAGTTTGTAAACCACCGTCTTGCATATTGCATAAACGCTTTTAGCAATTCCAGGAATGAAATGTTTAGTGTGGCAATAAACAACTAGCAAAACTAGTTTGGCTGGCAGCTCTGCTTGGCCGGCTATTTACAGTTTGAATTTGAACTTGTAGTAGTTCTTCAACCATTAATGTGTTAAAACTGTTAAGGCTTCAAATACACTGACCATTATAACCATTGACTTGTTAGTGGGATGGTTATAATAGGCAGCAAGTGAACATTTTATCCTCAAAGTAAATTCTAGAAGTCAGCATATACACAACACACAGTGTGTTTGTGCTTTTTCCAGTTTAAACTCTATTAAAGCTCTCGTTAGTTTTCTCTCCATGTTTCCAATTTGTGATTCGCGTTATGAGATCCCGGTTCTGTCTCTAATCACATTTTCTTCCTGAACAGTAGGCGGGAGCGGCAAGTGTTAAGTAAACGTACTATTGATTGAACTATGTGCAAAATGTCTCCGGTTCAAGTGCCGTATCAGTATGTAGGCCCCCCCCGCCCCGACACCGGCCCACCTTGCAAAAAACAGTGAGCTGCATAGGATGAATTAATATGTGGATACATTTATATGGGGAAAAATTTGCATCGATGAGCCCTAGTTATGACTGAGTTGTGTCATCTGCAATCGTAGTCCTGAGCAGCGGAATAAGCGTTCGCACCTCCAAGCGTGGTCGCTCCTGCCAGACCTCGTCGTACGTTCATAGTGGCGACAGTGTACCAAACTCCATCTTCATCTGCGGTGTAGTCCAAACACTCGACAGAACTAAGGCGTGAACGGCCATCGTAGCCACCGATGACGTACACTCGGTCATTCAGGGCAACAGTGGCAACGTAGCGGCGCTTTCGTGCAATGTTCTGAAACACAAATAATAACAAGAAGTTAATAATGGCGGTTTTGGAATCTATCAGGCTGCAAAATCATTTCGATTTGATTCAGGTGGCATAACAGGCATATAAACAGGCAGGCTTTCAACACAAACATGAATGGTTATGCCTGGGGGAGGGATGGATGGACTGGGATCCTGATTCGACACTGACGCTGATCTGTCTAGCAACTGTTTCTGTTTCTTCTGTCTGTAGAACCAATGGCAGCCACAAATATTTGCCACCTGGGGATTGACAGGAGGCACTAAAAGTTTGCAATAAAACTTAACAAGACTGGATGCTTTGCTTTTGCGCCTTAGCCTCCACACGTGACATATTTCCATTGTACCCAGTTCAAACATACTATGGAAAAGTATGCCTTTGAATACCACTGCATGAATCTCTGTCAGAAATAGTTTTTGGCCATCAAAAACTAAGGAATCAAATTACACTAAGGATGACATGCAACATGTGACTTACTTTAAAAAAAAATGAAATAAGATCTTACAATTGTAAGACTTCAGATAAAATAGAACCATTTATGGACATTAACCTAACACTCTTAAACCTAACACCCAAAATCCTCTTGTTTCTATTTCACTTAATTCTGTATAGTATGAAGTCACAGTCATTTTTCACCTCCCCTAGACCTTGAACTTTTAGGAACTCAGGAAATGCCACACACTGAGCAATGAAAAGATAACAGAGGATCGTATGACCACAGCTCCTCCTCCAGGCATGCGCTTCCCCTGTGAGGAACACCAACACTGCAACAAAGACTGGGATGTTTTAAAGTTCTGCTCATGGTTGTGTGACACTTTTAATGCTTTAACTACACAGTCATAAATCGTGTCGCGGAAGCTCTGCCAGATGTTAAGTGCATACAGAGTAGTAGATGGAGCAATAGAAAGTATAATATTTAGAGAATTTTATTTTATATAGTTTACATTTAAAACCTTTGTCTGAAGCTGCATTGGATGCGTTTCACTGAAAGTATAATAATGAAGACATTAGATTTGATCTCAAGGGCGCACAGGTGGACCAGCACTGTCCGCTAGCACATCAGTGGCTAGTGTTCTCGGCTTCGAAACCACTGTAGTGCCAGTCCCAAGCCCGGATAAATTAGCATAAGTTGGCATAAAACTATGGCAAATAAATAAAGTGGATCACGTTCCGCTGTGGCGACCTTTAAAAAGAGCAGCCAAAAGGATTCACGTATTTGGGCTTAACGCAGGAGTACCTTGGCCTGAACCACCAAGACCAACCAAACCCCCACAGCCTCCTCGCCACTAACGGTACCCAGTCATTTTTGTGCGGATACCCAGCTGACTGATAGCACAGCTAAGATTTAAACACGTATACGAACACTACTGTAATACATCGCTGCCTTCTGAATGAGCCGTTAGTCACTCACCGGAAGAAAACTCCACTCCTGGGTTTTAGGATCATATTTCTCCACAACATCAATGGGAGACTGCTGACTGCCAAAGCCACCAATCACCAACAGGACCTCTTTGGCACCTGAAACCAGTTCATAAGAGTGTTGTAACGGCCATTAAAGAGTTTCAAACGCTATTAAGTTTTGCTTTTTAAAGAAACTGTGGTAGCTAACCTAGTCTGGGTTGGGTTCGAGGTCCTTGCATTTCACTGCGCAACTCAGGCCTCAGGTGAAACTTCTTGGCTTCGTCAACAAGATCTCTGCAGGCCAGGCTGCAACGGATTAAAGGCTAAACAGAAAACATAGACGCATTCATGTGACTCTAAACAAACTGGCAAAGGAGGTTGTTTGGTCCTGATTATTTACATTTCTGGTATATAGCAGTTGTCTTCATTTAGTGGGAGCTAAATCGTAATGACAGCTGAAGTAACTGAGGTTTAAGATCCAACAGTGGCAGCAGGATGGTGGGGCTTGAACTAGCAACATTCTGATCACTGGTCCAGTTTTTTATATAGCACAAAACCGCACACTAGGCGCCCTTTAGCTCATTTTAACTCAACAGGCTCTTGTGTGAAGTTTTGAGGTAAATAAAATCGATTTATTCTTTTGATCAAGTTGAAACTTAAAGCCAGATTTGAAATGCCAGTACTAAATGAATGAACCACAGATGATGATGTGGCTCCTGCCTGGAATTCACCTAATTGTTGTTTGTTTGATAGGATTGTAATGTCTTGTTTTAACATTATGGTAACATTCATGACAGGACAGTCGTAGACACTTTTGTATCTCCGATTTACCTCACTTAGGACTGTGGGAGGAAACTGGAGCACCCGGAGTAAACCCAAGCAGGCACTGGGAGAGCATACAAACTCCACACAGAGAGGAATTTTTTTCTGTATAAATTATATCCAAGACCAGGGGGCCCCAATTATTTTTTTCTCAGGGGACACATTCAATGCTCATCTCAAAGGCCAGTTAGTTATTTTTGTTATTATAATTATTATTATGTAATTATGTAGACCTACAGTTTGTAGAAGTGACAGTGGTGGGTTGAAACTACAGACCTGAAGTCTTAGATGTTGCTGTTCTTGGTAAAATAAAACAAAATCACGCACGTATTTATTTACAATTTAACCATTTTTGACACCTATGTAAGCCCTCGTTAATGAATCACCTTGGAGTAAAGAAGACATGAAACTGCTGGGCTTCATAGAGATGAGGATAAAGCAACTGACCTCAGAATCGATGACATCAGTGATGTAGCGTGGCGTGAGCAGAGGCATGCGTACAAATTC
The DNA here is from genome assembly GCA_034509265.1 of Microcambeva bendego. Lineage (NCBI taxonomy): Eukaryota > Metazoa > Chordata > Actinopteri > Siluriformes > Trichomycteridae > Microcambeva > Microcambeva bendego. Next base: position 9,494,876 of record JAYDZG010000002.1, read on the forward strand.
CAACATGTCTGAAAGGTATGGCTCTCTCTCCTTTCTGTTGTGTTTTACCCAGTTCAACACTGCCTCAAACACTGGTTCCTCAGAGTCAACCTATCACACACACACACACACACAAACACACACCATTTCATCTATGTAATTTCCATAAACTATAATTAATCTGTCCCTGTACTTTATAAAGAAGTGTAAAATAATGTGCTGGTTGTGTGAATGCATAAGGTCAAGAGCTGTTTTAAGCAAAAGGGTGGCACGGTGGCCTAGTGGGTAGCACTATCGCATCAAAGCAAGACGGTCCAGGTCCTTCCTGTGTGGAGTTAGCATGTTTCTGGTTTCCTCACGTAGTCAATGGCATTGATTTGCACATTCTTTTAACCTGTATCCTTATTTAGAACAGCCAAAACAAGATATTTTAAAATTATGTCACATTTGCTTTTTACGTTACAACTAAGGACACCCTTTCTGATTATTTCCTAAACTTGACTTGAGAAGTAATTCTTGCTTAAACACTTGGGTTGTGAAAAAAATTGGTTCTGTATTAAGAGGAAGCTGTGGCCTGGTGGTTAGAGAACTGGGGTTGTGATAAGAAGGTTGCTGCTTCAATTCCCAGAGACTTAGAGTCCTGACTGAAGTGACCTTGAGCAAGGCACCCAACCCCTAACTACTCCCCGGGCTCCCTGGCTGCCCACAGCTCCGGGCATGTGTGCTCATTGCCCCTAGTGTTCACTAGTGTGTATATGTGTGTTTAACTGCATGAATTGGGTTAAAATCTGGAAGAAAATCACAGTGGTGAAAAAGATTCTGAATTTTGTGTATATAATAAAGGTTCATGTTAAAAACACACAATCTAACTCCACTTTACAAATTGATAGAGGTACAACCCCTTCCAGGTAAATAATTTGCTTTTTAAGACTGGGTATGTACATACTGTGCTTCTATATGGTATTAAGTTAAGCAGCTCCAAGCTGGACAAGATGACACTTTTATAAAAATAAGTTTTGAATAAATATTTACTAGAGGCCAAGATGACAAAGTTTTTTTTCTTTACAAACAAGTTACAAGTATGCTGACTTTCTGCAGTACAGAAAAACAACAACATTTTTGTGATTCATGCTCGAATGTAGCTGAAACAGTAAATGTTGGCTTAAAAAAGCTGCTCTATTTATTCAGACTCTATTCAGAGAAATTACAGGGAACACTGAAACCCTTGTGCAGTGTTAGTACTGAGCCTTCAAGTCAGTTGTGGAATGTAGAACATCCTCGAAACTGACAAAGGTCAAGAATTGAATGAGTACACCTACACCAAAAAAGAAAAAAAATATGAAATGGAAAACACAAAGTAGTTTTGTGGCACTAGGTTTAGTTTAAACAGAAGCATCAGAGCTGTTCATTAAGATGATCTTACATTGTATAGGTTTGGCTTTTTCACATTCTACCTCTTTTCTCCCAATTTATCACAGCTAATACAAAGCTGGGGACCCCATGGTGTCCGAAGTGTGTGACTTGACTGAAAAACATTCCCTCCAAAGTTCGCATTCCACAAATTTCTTCTTATTGACCCATATGGCTTCGCATATAGAGAGCCACGCCCGATCTCTGTGCTGCTCTACTTCCTGTACAGAAGAGCTGAGAAACTTGAATCCTTACACTGGCTTCATAACCCAACCCTTGACTCTGGCCTTTTAACCCCCAGCAGACCAATTATCCACAGCTAACCATATTTTTGGCTTTCTAATGCTCGGGCAATGCTGTGGTCTATTTCGACAGCCCAACAATCCTGAATTCTGTGATTATGTGTCAGGAGTGTTATTAGTGTTGGGCAGATATGATTGGATACTTACTGCAATGGATTGGTGCCCAGTGCCTCTATAAAAACATACCTACCATTACTCAGGCCAGGATTGAGTAATAATTTAAGATTAGTGGATTACAAAGGTCTTGTAAGATTTGATCAGACTTCTTAGTCAATGACGAGACTATCGCTCCATGTTCAAAGTACTCAGCAGGTAATAATACTAATGTGGTGGGACCTTTTTTGTTATGAGCTTAGAACAGTCCATGTAATCGTATGGACAGGTTGTTGTAGCACACTGTATTATGCTGCTTAACTGCGGTTAATTTTGCCTTTTTACAGTTATGTCTCAATTTGTTCTGTTGGCATGTGAAATTTGAGTAACGCTGAAGTCTGTTAGATTGTTTTTGTATAATTCCTAAGTCGGGAGGGAACAAAATGATCTAATCAATGGTATAAATTTGCTGGTGCGACCATCCCTGCTTAGTCTAATATTTAGATTTTAAAACATTGTGGTCAGTTAGGTCCCCCCCCCCCCCAATCTGGCAACACTATTCATCAGATCCATCACTCTGACAGGAAAGGAACTACTACGTCATGCTTTAAAAAGTATAGAAAGAAAAAGAATGCCTTTATTTGTCATTACACATATGCATTTCTTCACATAACCCAGCTTGTTTGGAAGCTGGGGTCAGAGAGCAGGGTTGGCCATTGCACAGCGCCCCTGGAGCAGACAGGGTTAAAGGTCTTGCTTAAGGACCAAACAATGGCTGTGTAGCAGAGCCTGGATTTGAACCGCCAATCTCTGGGTGATAGCCCAAAGCTTTACCCATTAGGCTACCAACAAAAACAATCCACTCAATCTGACAAGCTGATTTTTAAAAATGCACTGTAAGCATGGTAGGCCATTTACCTGAATCTCATCACATTTGATGAGCTTCTCCACCTCGCTTTGGTTGAGAAGCATGAACTCCTCGTGTTGTACCACTTCGGAAAAGTGCTTCTGTGAGAAAAGCTCTGCCGCCTGCATCAGGTCCACGCAGTTATGAGTCTCTGCAAAGTTCTGGATACCCAGACAGTTGGATGGGTCGAGTTGACTGTTAAGGAAATCACAGCAGGCCCTTTTCACTCCTGCAAAGGTCACAATGAAGAATGAGATGGGTGGAAGAAGTCTTGATTTATGTTTTTCGCCCTGGGAAAAGCCTGTTTGCTACCTCGCCTCCTCCCATCATTAAATAAACAGGTGTCGGATGTACCATTCCAGGAGATCCCGTAATGGGAAAGGAGTGGAAAAGGATTCTGTCTGACATTTCAACATGACCAATTTCATTTGTGTGGACCTTCAACCAGGTCAGTGGCTCTGCAGATAAGTGAATTGAGGTTGAACACAGAGTTGTGCTAACACTTTACACCACTACACCATCTGAGTACCCACAATTCCTGATTTTAATTCTATTAAAAATCTGAGAAAAGATCTTGAAATATCTCAATCATGTAGAACAAGCTGAGGCTGAATCAAGCCCCTGCATAAATAGCTGTTATCAGGGTTCAGTTAAACTCGATGTTCTATAGGCGTCTGGTACAAATAAAGTTTCACTGCCTTCTGCCACAATTTCTCATTTGTTTCACAAGGAAATTGCACAACAGTCAAAGTGAGATAAGCAGAGTTTTGTAAAATATCACAATCTGTCTACAGCAGCGGGTCTTATCAGCCATCCTATAACAAACAGTAACAGACGGCTCTCCAAAACTGTTAAAAATACTGAGCAGAAATGGGCTTTTAACTAACTGGGTGCTCCAAGATTTCTGTGTTATATACACTGCACAAAAAGAGGCGCATGAAGCCAACAGCAGGACTGGTATCAAAATAAAGATTACAGATTACAGAATCAATAAGGATAGCATGACGTCCTGATGTCCCGTGTTAGATGGAGAGGGAGGTCAGACAGGGTATCTCCCCGATGCAACTGCTATGTCCCATCTATGTGACTGGTACGAGTGCCTTGGAGTGTGTGTGTGCTGGGGAATGTTTGGCTAACATGGAGCCTAGTGTGCTCTCCATATACGACACAGCTCAACTGGCAGTCCCTGCAGCGGACAACAATTGGCCGCGGTGTCTGTGGGGTGGGGTGACCGGACTGAGTGGGTGGGGTATTTTCGCAAAACATGGGTGAAAAGAAGGAGGAAATGTTAGCATCAATATACCGTCCTCAAACAATCAGCCATTGCCAGCAGAGGAAAACATACTGACGACATTCAACTGGGAGAAATGGGAAGAAAAGTCAGTCAAAAAGGCAGTAAAAATCAAATTCTAAAAGCAATTCTGAAATAAATATATATGGTTGTAGACATAACAATATTAAATTATATTCAATGATATTTGGGAGGTCATATAACATGTATTTCAATATAGCAGCTACATACCAGTCATTAATAGGTTATTTTGTATTATTATTATTTCTTTATGGTTGCACCACTTGATATTTCATAAACGCATTATTTGACAAATTACAATAAAAATCCTTTGCACTTTTGTGTAGGATTACAAAACATTTATTTTCTGTCCTATTTGGCATAATTGATAAACTAATATGTCAGAACAGACTAACAGGTTTAGTGAATTTTGAAAGTCAAGGCCGGACGATCGCACCATATGATATTTTGACACTTTAAAGATCTGATGCTGATTACTGCTGCTTTGTGAAAAGTTAATCTGTACAGGGGAGATACTACGTACATGTGGCATCTTTTTCTACACTTACAAAAGTTTGGTGTCACGTCATTGACCCAAGTATTAATAATTAACTTAAGAAAAAGCTGTGTGGAGGGCTTCCATTACCTGACCTCGGGCGGCCCTTTTATAGGTGTGTACCTTTAAGCTGGAGCAGACAGGCGGCAGGAAGCAGCTCCTGTACGTTCTCAACAGTAACCAGCACAGTCTCTGTATAAACAAAGTCCAGCAGGATCTCCATGGTCGAGGCCGTCAGCCCCTGAATGTCCACAAACGATTTGCCCTTCTCCGCCAGCTAGAAAAGAGAAAGAGGAGTATGAGAGACACCAGCCACCGACAACAACCCCCCATTCCACAATCACGAAACTTTGTAATAATCATTATAAACAATTATTATAGGGCATGTTAGTCTATTTCCGTACTGTAAAATAACTATACACAGTAATTATATTTCCAAACAGATAAAGCTTATAAGGAAGAGTAAAGCTTTAGCTGAACATTGGAGCAAAACAAATAAATTGAGTTAAATTATTTATCACTTGCTCAAGGGTGAACAAAAAACTACAATAATAATAAAAAAAGATTCTGAGTTGAGTAAATGCTTGCAGACACAGACGTGAAAGACCTGCACCCACTAGTGGTACACACACTAGTTTACACATCTAGAACATTCATTTTTATTTTAGTGTGCAACAATATGCTCTGTTAACTAGATAAACCCGAAACAATACATTTTAAAAATACAATTAATACTCTTTAAGTAAAGCTTTTTAACCAATTAAGCTGGCAAACTAGACCTGAATGGTTCTAGTTCTTACCACTTTGTCCATTTGTGCTATACTGGAAACGAAACATTTTCGGCATTTGACGCTTTTATCCAAGATGCCATACAGTACAGTGACTATAAAGTTTAAGCAACTGAGGGTTAAGGGCCTTGCGCAAGGGCCCAACAGCAATTTACATTTTTACATTTCCAGCATTTAGCAGACGCCTTTATCCGAATCGACTTTCATTACACTTACAGTATAAGTCTGAGCGATTGATCGTGAAGGGCCCAACAGTGGCAGCGGACACAGACGTAAAAGACCTGCACCCACTAGTGGTACACACACTAGTTTACACATCTAGAACATTCATTTTTATTTTAGTGTGCAACAA
>JAYDZG010000002.1:9658138-9668284 GCA_034509265.1 Microcambeva bendego
GTTAGTGAATATCAGTCTTTCCCAAATTGGATGCATTTGCATGTTAATTACTATTAGCAAAACCCGCAGACAGATACAAAAAAAAGAAAATTGCTTTGCAGCAAATGACATGTGCTGTAAATGCAGTGTCCTCAGTTAGACTCCATTTTCAAAGCTGGCTCTTATATGTTGTAGAAATGCAAAAAAGTGTATCTTTGTAGACGAAGATGACTAGCCAGCCAGTCATCATTCTCAGCTCATTTCTCTGTGCAGAACTCTTTCTGCTAAATCTAGCAGCAGTGCAAGATCAGCCATCTCCGCAAGTGATTGTTACAGACCCTAAGCTCTTTTATAGTAAAATAATCAACAATAAATAAGACATAAATTGGCCTCAGGTGTTTAAATAATTAATCAAAAAAATGTTTGGTGCAGACTGTTAGACGTTTATCTGAATGACAGGTTAAACTAGAAAACCGAGTGCTGGTTGAGTGTAATTTTATTTTGTAATGCAAGTTGGTTGATACTACAATTATAGTGCAGTCAAGTCAAATGACGTTACTGTTGTCTTTCAGGTGTCGTTCAGATTTAACACACTTTATGCATGGTCAAGGGCAGGTGTACATTTTTTTGTACCTACTAACGTTCCAGATTCAAGAAATTGTGAGAATCATCTTTGCAAAGAGAATGTAAAAAGCTTAAAATTATAAAAAGAATGACATAGAAACACTAAACCTCTTGTAGTCATTGCTGCTCATAAGTTCTCTCCACTAATGAAATAACTCGCTCATGGTTTAAGTACAATAAGAAATAACGGCATAGCCAGCACAAACACTATTTTGCTGTTCCCATGTGAATTTTGGGAATGTTTAAGAAGCAAGTGTATGCAAGTGTCACAATATATAAGTGTCACAATATATAAGTGTCAAAAAACAAACCATTTTTTTACATTAGCCTGAAATATATGCAGTGTTATGGGACCATGGAATGCATTAACAGGTTTTCCATATAAAAAATACCCTTTCCTTATCAAAAATACCTTTCTGTCTACTTTCAATTTTGATTCTTTCTAAAGTGCAGTATGTATTTAAATAGATACTTCCCCTTCTTAGGTGTTTCTGTTTATAGTAAAATCCACTAAGAACTGTTCAATTCCGTTCTATTTCTAGGACTTCAGAATTGTTGAACATCCTGCTTATCCAGTAAGAAGATTTCTGGTTAAGGACAAGTACCTCCAAGCAACTCATATTCTAACCTTAGCCTTGTGCATTGTATAATGTCTCTGTATATCCATATATTGGCCTGTGCATTTGGCCTTGGCTCCTGGGTGGCTGTTAATGGCATGTGGGTGGAGCTACCACTGATTGTCAATATCCTCCCAGAAGGATGGGACTTACCCTCCTACCTTACAGTCATCATCCAGCTGGCTAATATTGGGCCTCTCCTTGTTACACTTGTCCACAAGCTGTGTCCTGGTCGACTACCTGAGAAACATGTGATTTACACTGTGCTAACCCTGGGGGTGGTAGCATGCATCCTCCTGACAGCCTTCTGGAAATACACAACCATCTTTCTTGGACAACCAAGAAGTACAGCATTTTTTCTTCTGACATTCTTTTTGTCCCTGGTAGACTGCACCTCTTCAGTCACCTTTCTACCATTTATGATGCAACTGCCGAACAAATATATCACTTCTTATTTTATTGGTGAGGGATTAAGTGGATTTTTGCCTGGACTGGTGGCTTTGGCACAAGGAGTTGGCATGTCCAAGTGTGTCAAAATGTATGAGACAAACTTCTCAGAACCTGTGCTGGAAAACTTCACAGTGATTACTCAGTACCTGTCTCCCAACTTCAGCACCGAGGTCTTTTTCTCCCTTTTAGTGCTCATGATGATGATAAGTCTGAGTGCTTTCATTTTGCTACATCGAGTTCCTCGGACCTTCACACTGTCCACCAAATATCTGGTGTCTGAATCAGACACTGTGGTGTCAGTTACTGGAGGTCTGGAAAGTCAAGCAACAAGCAATCCAAGTTCAAAAAGCCAGGGATGTGATGAAGAAAACCAATCCATTCCATTAAGAGGAAAGGCATACTTTTCTAGTTATGAACTTGTTTTTATCTACAGCATGGTTCTTTGGGTAAACTGCACAACCAATGGTCTGCTGCCATCAGTGCAGACGTTCTCCTGCATGCCCTATGGAAATGTGGCTTATCACTTTTCAGCTTCCCTGTCAACACTTGCTAACCCAGTGGCCTGCATTATTGCCATGTTCTTTCCAAAACGGTACGTCATATAATTAATGTTTAACAACTAATCTTGGCATCAGAAATGCCAAGTACTGCCTTACTAGCAAGTTCAACATTTAATTTAAAAGTACCTCAGTAGGACATTAAGTTAGGTCAATAATATGCATTGTGTCATTTTGTTTTTTTTTTTGTAGCTCACTGGTGTTGCTGGGAATCCTATGTTTGCTAGGTACTGGTCTTGGTGGGTACAACATGGCAATGGCTGCCATGAGTCCCTGCCCATTACTACAAGACTCAATTCTTGGAGAAGCTCTAATTGTAAGTGTTTAGTTATTATAATGGTTGCATTAAATATAATTTGTTAGAACACACAACACATTTTATTCAATTTTCATTTTGTCTTCATCATCCAATTGATCCTGGTAAGGATTGTCTGGTTCAACCCAGAAACACTGGATACAATGCAGAAAAACCATGATCAGGGTGCCAATTCATCACTTTGGGCCCTCCACCCTTCACAGACATAGCCTATCATGCCTTTGTAAACATTTGGCCAGCGGGCAAGTATAATAGACCTCTGCACCACCTGAGCTCCTGCATCTATTTAAGCATTGTCTCCGTATTAGTCTTCCTCTGGACACACTCCCCCTGACACATGCACAGTCCACCAATCTTCTTCTTCGCCAATACTTGGAAGGTGGAGTGCCCAAAGTGATGGTGGTGAAGTGCTTTTTGGAGAGTAATGCAGCCATATATAATATGGAATGGAATTTGTACTTTACATAATGGTAGCTGAGCACAATTTTTCTGTGATTTTAAGGTGCTCTCATGGGTTTTCTTCACTGGCCTGATGTCATATGTGAAGGTGATGGTTGGGGTTATTCTACGGGATCAGAGCCATATTGCCCTGGTGTGGTGTGGAGCTGCAGTGCAGGCTGGATCTCTGCTGGGATCCATCATAATGTTTCCCCTGGTTAGCATTCATCATCTATTCAAGTCGGGAGATATCTGCAACACCCAGTGCCCACTTTGATCAGCTGTGGATAATAAGTGACTCATTGTATTGACAGATGAATTATTGAATGTATAAAGGTTTAAGGAACATACACATTCACTACAGAACCTTAAACATTCTTCCAAAGGTCACAAATCACAGTAATTTCACCATCAGGTTATAATGATCTTGTCAGGTTTTTTATCATGTAATTGCCAAGGTGTCAGCCAGTAGACATGATTTATGTAAAACAGCTACAATTACTGATGCAAACCTTCATTGTTTGTGCTTCCACACAACTACAATAGTAGTAGTCATTTTTCAAATTAGGTTGTCAGAAAGCTGTAATGCAGCATTAAATTCACAGCACTGCTAGCATTTCCATTTGATTCAACTTCAGTTTAGTTTTTATTCATTGTCTCTTTTACCACCACTATCCTGTTTCGGGTCCTGATTATTTGGGCTGACTGTAGAAAACTGCCAGGACAAACACACAAATGGAAATTTTAGTAGCTCAAATGGACCTGACTGCATGTCTTTGAACTTGTGGGAGAAAAACGGAACATTCAGAGAAAACCAAAGAAGACACAGTGAAAACATGAAAACCATCAAGAAAGGAGCCTGAAAACCTGGCCGGGGAATCAAACCCAGACCCTTCCTATTGTAAGACAGCACTAACTATCCACTATGTCACTGAAATAAAACAAAATAATTTTTTCATGGCACATTTATTTGGTTTTCTTGATAATCCTACATTCAGAAACTAAACAGCAATTGTGCAATAAATGTAACCCGGAGGATGATTCATGACTTTTTTTTTGAGCTACTGTTTTGTTTTTCAAATCATTGTAACAAATCTTTCCAGCGGTCACAGGTGTTTCATTTTACGCTTCAGTTGGAAATATCATTATACAGGACTATGCATATTTCATCAGTGCATATTTTGACAGTAGTTGCCATATTTCTTTCTGAACCACTGCAGCCAATAAAACTTTGAAATAGTAGAAAATTATGTAAAATAAACATATTCAGAATTCATTTAAAAAGCTAACTATTTGTTAATTTAATACTTCATTAAATTTTCTGTTACGTTTATGTTTAGATTTCGATTTAGACTAAGGTGAACAGATTACTGGGAAGCAAATCAGGAACATTATGGTGTTTGGCAGGGAAAGAACACTAGAACCTCAGTTGTTTTTACTCTTGTGTTTTTTGTAGTTTGTCCATAAATAGCATATGAAGCATAGGCCCATGGTCACTTTTGTACCATCTATTCTGTGTAATTAAGCAACACTAATCATTTATGCACATCCCATGCAATTGTTATGAACCAATGGCCAATTAGTAACTATGTGCTGTTATTAATAATTAAACTTGATAATTTTATGAAAAACTTTGGTTTTGGTAGATACTAGGAGAATGCTAGTAAGTAACAACTGTGATGTTTGGTGAAGGACAGAAAAGTGTGTAAAAATCAGCCTTGCCACTGAATGCCCAGTGCATTGTAGTGCCGGTACAAAGGACCTTATCTTTGTAATTACAGTGGAACCTTTCTGTAATGGATTAAATATATAAAGTCTGGAAAAATTCCTGCTATGATTGTTTAAAATTCCTGTGAGAAGTGTACCAAGTAATAATTGTCCACTATCTGGCACATGTCTCTCTGTTTACATGAGTGATAGGCTTTGTTTTGCCTGGAGCAAGTTTTGGCGCAAATGGCTTTGATATCTGTAAATATGTATTACATTTGCATCTGTGTATGAACATACAAAAGTTCAAAGAGCCAGCAGTGATTTTAAAAAAAAAGTCTTCAGTCTGTCAAGTATGTGATTGCATAGTGCTTACAGTATACATGGATTTGTTTCTAGAGAAGATTCACTGATAACGGTACACTATTTTCATTCATCTACAAAATCTAGTCCATGTTTTAATTATCTTTTTAATGAGATCAGTTCCCTTTCAGACTCTAACTCGATGTTGAACTGAGCACGTTTTATCCCCGTTTCTTTTTCTTTTTTTAAAGGGAACCCAAAAAAGAACCGAAGAAATATTACGAGTGATAATGATCTCTATTACTGTCTGGCACAGCATCGACCCATTCAAAGCCAAACTCATTATACATGGTGTATTATGTATATGTGATGCTCAAAAGTATGTGGACACAAAAACATCACGTAGATTTATATGCAAATGAGAACATTTCTAAAATTTTGCAACTATGCCAAATCACTAATGCGGATGAAAACTGCTCTAGCGACCCCTAATGGGAGCAGCTGAAAGAAAAGTAAATCCTTAAATTTTATTTATGTACTTATTTATGCGCTGTTAAAAAGTGAGAAGTATTCTAAGGGATTACATTGAAACATATTGAGATTTTAATGATTTTCCCATGTCAGATGACCCTACAAAACAACTTTCAATATATTAACAGTCAATAAATTAATAATTGAATGGTTAGAAACCATGTAAAAAAAATAAAAGTGAAAAGTTCCAATTTACAAATAATGTAATTATCAGTGTGATTATGGGTGTATTTTCACTAAAAGTTTAAAATAAGTGCTGAAAGTGAAGCTTTAAAGTGTGTTTAAAATCTTGGTGATTAAAAGTGTCAGCAAACACACAAAGTACTTATTTGTTGTCACCTTGCATGTACCTCACTTGCAATCTTATACATAAACGTAATTAATTACATAGTAGATGTAAATTAAATAAAGACGAAAATACACTGTTAAATAAATAATATTAATGCACATAGTGCATTAGTAAACTGGCTTTGATATCATAAAATATTAAGGCTAAGCATCAATGCCAATAATCTGTAGAAACAAATTCAGTCATAAATCCCTTTTATGTTTTATGCAGGTAGAATCTAAAGTGCTGACTTTAAACAGCAGCTGAATATATAAAAACTATGCCAACTCAATAATGCAAGACCACAATCTGCTGTGGCGACCCCTAACCGGAGCAGCCGAAAGGATCAATGTTGTTGGGTTTTTATAATAAAAGTGAAAGATGGTAGTATTTATTTACATCTTATTATGGAGTTCAAAATGTAATAGTTATGTGTTTATTTACTGCTGCCTGAGACAGCAAAGTTGTGCGAAGTATTTCACAGAGGTAAACATATTAAGTAATTTGTCACCACTAGATGGCAATGCATGTTTATTTTAAAGTAATTATGTTAACTCTACAGTCGAATTTCTTTCCTTTTTAATCTAAAAAATCTAGACGTTCTAAGTTATAGTACACTGCAAAAGCCTTGGCTTGTTACCTATTTTGTTACATTACAACCTGTGTTTAAATGTTTTCTGAAGTGTATGTGATGCAGCTCCACAAAATAGTCCAAGTTGGTGAAGTGAAATGAGAAAAATATACATGTATTTTTTTTATATATGTATAAAAACTGAACATTGGCATGTGCATACCAATTACATTCAGAAGTTAAATGCTTATTGAAATGAAGTTCACCTGTGTGCAATATAAGTGTCAAATGATCTGTCAGTAAATACACACCTTTTCCCAAAGGCCCCAGAGGCTGTAACACTATTAAGAAAGAGGCACCTTTAACCAAACAACACCATGAAGACCAAGGAAATCTCCAAACAAGTCAGGGACAAAAAAGTTAGGGTTGGGTTATTAAAAAATATCCAAATCTAAGTTCCAACTGAGAACCTGTGGGCAGACTTGAAGATTGCTGTTCACCAGTGAAACCATCTAACTTGAAGAAGCTGGAGCAGTTTTGCCTTGATGAATGAGCAAAAATCCCAGTGGGGAGCTCATAGAGACTTATCCAACAACTTGCAGCTGTAATTTCCCCAAAATGAGATCTACAAACTACTGACTTTAGAGGGGTGAATAGTTATGCACAATGAAGTTTTCTGTTATTTTCCTATTTGTTGTCTGCTTCACAATAAAAAAAATATCAAATGCCTGGAAGTATCCTCGTGGCGCTGGTTGGTGTGGCTCCAGTACCTGTAGCATCAGGCACATTTCGATGTTCAGCTGGGAAAATAACTCCAGACCCTTAGTTGATTTTACTCTTAGCAATTAAAAGGGGGAAACGTTCCTGTTTTTGTAGTTTGTATCTACATCAGACACAACTTGGAATAGTAAAATATTTTGTAGGCCCATGAGATGACATGGACTGATTGTAAGTCAGCTGGAGCACAGGCCAGCAGATTGATTAGATTGATTAGTAAGTAACTAAGCGCCATTAGTTATACAAAACTGTGTTTAAAAGCACATTAATACAATGGAAACTGTAAAAGTCATCAAAAAAAGTCCAGTCACCCATTAAATACGTCATTTTAATAATAAAAAAAGGCATCTTATAAGTCATATTATGCAGGAGTTAAAACACATGTACCACTAGGCGGCAGCAGAGTTTCGTCGAGAATGCTCTTTTACCTGGCTTGCTCACGAGCGCTCATGATACAGCAATTTACCGGGTCACAAGTCAGTACAATACCTGGATTATTATTGTATTATCTCATCTGTGAACAAAACCTAATTCGTAAACATAAACTCGACGACAAAGTTAACCAGAGAAGCTGCTTACGACACGTTTTTATTCAGAGGTGAAAACTTTTGACCAGCTGTGCCAAGAAAAAAATATTTAGCATTAATCACACGTCATGAGAAATTAAACATAAAATTCTGTTAATCATCGAGTCCTCAAATACAGATTGATCCTCAAAAGTTTGTGTGTGTGATAGTCCTTCCATCTCTGGTGTAAATATACTGGTGTAAAATTTAGTTTGCATTTTATCTTGTGTTTGTAATGGGCCTGCTCACCTGTTGACCGTAAATTAGAAAGCTGGTCTTTTAAAGTCTTTTAAATATTGAAAATGTAATATGAACATTTAAGATTAACTTTAACATTTAAGATTAACTTAACATTAACTTTTTCCTCTCTAAATACTGGTGTAATTGTTGATCTCTCTTTTAATGAGCAGTTTAGAAAGCTCTAAGTTCCTAGTTGGCTGAAATCTTCCCAGCCAATGTTAATATTGATGATGCATTTATTTAATTTAAGCAATTTTATTTTCTTTCAACAACATTTATGCCTGGAACATGTATTTGTTTTGGTCAAAATATGACCAAAGTAAATAAATACATCATTTTTTGTTGTATGTGTGCATATGTTGTGGTTTTCTCTATATGTATAAACTGTTTGAATGCTTACCACCAATCCAAGTGTGGATAATAATGTGAAAGCATTGTGGGTAAAATATTCATGTGGTTTAATCTGCACCTGTTGTAGTCTTGGTAACAGGTGGATTGGACACTATGAGAGGGAGGAGGCTAGTAATGTTAACTGCTGACCCTGGATCCTGGCCATTCAGAAATGCTTGACAAAACCTAACCCTGAGCTTAGAAAAAGAAAAGAAACATCCCTTGTCCCCATGCCATGCTAATGTTTAGGGTTAAAAGGTTATGCAGATGCCCCCATCTCACTGTAGACAGATTCCCTGGAGAAATGCTTCTACTTTCAGAATTAGTGCTGAGGAACCGCTAATGAGCTAAAAGAGAGAACAGTCTGCCACACCTCATCCCCCAACCCATCTTAAAATGGTCAATTAGACTTTCATCACACTAGACCATAAATCTTTGTCATAAATCAGATTTAAATTAAGTTAGTCCAATCAAAATCTTTGTATGTTTTGAAAAAAAAAACTTGCGAAGTTGCTCTTGAATTATGCTAAATCGGTGTTCTACAGTACTACGCTCTCAGTCACTTGATTGCATTTTAGCGCTGACATTGTTCGTTTACATTATGGGTCTGTTATCTCATTATCCTCTTGGCACTGTGTTCACTTTGAGTGCTTGATTGTGTGCAGATAAAAAAACAGTGAAAAAAAGAGCAGACTGTCACGATAATTAGCTCCATTCCTTGATTGGCCCTCTTTTCTCTGTCTGTGTTTTTTATTGTGCTTTGGAGGTATTGACATGCAAAGTGCGTAGTGTGGAAAGTGTATCATTTTCTGCCTGAATGTCAGATGGCCCATCACTCTTGCAGCTGGTCCAAGGGGCCATGGCCACCTGGCTCTCTGCTAGCTGCTCATGGGAGACTGCCGCAGCCTTGTTGAGGGGTGAGGGGTCCCTCTAAAAAAATGTCGCTATGAGGCCCATCTGGTCCAACCTTTTGTAACACCTTGATAACACTAACACAGCCCAAAGACCAGAACTTTCCTTACTTGCTCATTTGTTTTACCTTGTCCAATGAATATGTATTCTGATTACCAATCATCTTATAAAAGGAGAGTCCAGGTTACAAGGATGGTATTTGTTATATATGGTTTGTAATGGACATTTACTACTTTGTGGGAATTTGTTAATTAAGTCAAAGTTGTTGCATCAGCTAAGCAATTAATTATTTTAAGCCAAGAGAAACATTTGATATACTTTTGTCTTTAAATCAAAATACTTCAGCCATGTACATGATTTTAAGCACACAGATGCACACCAATTAGTACTTAATATGCTGCAGTAAGATCTCTGTAATAGAGCACTGGTATGAACACCAGATATGTTCTTACAAGATTTGCAGTGGTCAAAATATTTGTGGGATTGTGTATCACATTAAACAAGATGGTGTAAGCAGTACATTTAATTTTAAAGCATGCTAATTGGTCATACATTAAAAACTGTAAATGCCAGATGTAAAATAATATTTACAAATTAGCTTCAAAACCTACAGTGACCGCTATTAATAAAGATGTGACTACTAATGGTAGTGAAGGCAGTTGAGACAAGATGCAATTTAGTCTCAACACTCTTTGGGGTGGGGGGTGGAGTCTAGGCTCTGTTTAGGCTGGATTTTCTCAAAACCAAACCAACCATTTTCAGATCTTGCTTCTTGCAAGGTGCACATCCATTCTGGAACAGCAATAACCCATCCCACACAAAGCTAGACCATATAATGTA
>JAYDZG010000002.1:9689977-9700219 GCA_034509265.1 Microcambeva bendego
CACACACACACACACACACACACACACACACACACACACACACACACACACACACACACACACACACACACAAATCTGCTATAACAAGACCTTTTGACTGGGAGAACATAATGGCCTGGTGCTTGTTGCTGTAAAAGCTGTCTGAGTTCTGCCGCTGTTTTAGGAGACGATGGATGTGAATACAGTAATGGCAGGAAATCCATGTTTTCACTCCCTCACTGCAAATAACACATATTTTCTCTCCTACCTGTATAATCCACAGGCTTTTGCACCCATGCCGGGACAGGTTGTTATTGAAGTATTATTCCCAGCACCTTCTCTACATTAGAAATCAGTATTCCTTTCTGCGTGAAACAAACACCAAAGTAGCTGCTTTTTTGTCAGTGGAATACGGACCTTTCCATCAGGGTCAGCACTGGAAGAACTAGGGGCTCACAACACACAAACTGTGCACTCCAGTCTACACTTTTGGAAATGAGCTTTTTATAATTTCATGGAAAGGTCCATCAACCTGGCTAAAGTGCAAATATGTTCTTTCTGGAGTTCAGAACAAAACACCTCAGTGACATTTTAGCACTTCCATTTCTTAGAATGCTGATACTGTTCTAATCCTAAAAAAGAATAAAGCTTCTTCGACTTATACCAGCCCAATGACTTTTGACAAAAGCTTTTCACAAACATTTTACATTGTTTTTTTACATTTACTGTTTTTACCTTTTAAAATACATCATTTCAAATTATTTGAAATTCCAGAGTTATACAATCATTTGTGTGGGTAAAAGGTGATTGTGAGTTTCTAAGCGCGAGAAAGCCAAATCAGTGACAAAGACGCTCCTTTAAATGTGTTTTTGTTTATGGCTGATGATCTGTGATGCTTTCTGCCTGTGTGCTCCCATCATTTGGATTGTTTCCAGCATCTGCAACATGGGGCCACATGTCCCTCAGACACCCCCAACACACGAGGGGGTAACATTGATTAATGACTGACTGAATGGGAAAAAGAGAACGATTGAGAGAATCTTCTTATCAGGGTGGAAAATGAGTGGATTATAATGTAGTTGTTCTGCCCCTCCAGATAATGCAGGAGGCTGAAGCACTATCAGCAGCAAGCAGAAGCCTAGGGGGTCACCCCAACACACACACACATAGCATTTGAACGGGAACATGCTCAATTTTGCCATATATTTAATGATTTTGCAATATTATAATTCTGTTACAATGTATTTTTTTCAGAAACAATTTTGTCCAAGCATTATGGGATTGTCATCTTTAGCTCATGCACAACATTAATTCTGGCTTGAGGAGACCTGAAGACTAGCACATGTTTTTTCACCTGCCATGGACTCAGTCATTACTGTCCTTTGTGTCAGTACATCTACCAGACAATAGGATTCGCAGGAGTATTGCTGCTGTACCACCCGGGTATTTAGGCTGTATCTTAAACAACACCAGCAAGTCTGTGAAACACAAAAAATGTTGAAAATTGTAAGTGAATATAAAACACATTAGCCATTTATTAGTAGTGCAAATTTAATATTTGTGTGGAAAGGTCTGCCTATTAAGTCTAAAAGCATTTGGGATGTCAGTCATTGATGTTAGACAAAAATAGCTCAGCCAAAGTTCCAGTAGATCCAAAAGATGTTTTTAAGACCAGTTTTCTGTGCAGGCTACTAAACTCAGTCTAATGTAACAGACAACAGGTAGACGTGAGGGGCAATTAGCAATGCAACCCCTATAAAGGAGTCGTTCTGCCGGGGGTGACCACAGACCTTTTCTCTGTTCTAATCCTTTCTGGCGTATGTTTTGGTCACTTTTGCATTTTTTAAGTGCTCTCACTCCTAGATGTAGCATGAAGCGGGTCTACAACCCACAGAAGTTGCTCTGGAAGTGAAGTTGGATCAGTTTGTAATTTGATTTTCCACTTTGATTTTATGATTCCAAATCCAGACCTCCATGGGATAATAATTTTGATTTACATTCATAATTTTTATGTTATTTTGTTCTCAAAGCATTCCACTATGTAATGAATGACGTACTAGAATATTTAATTCACTGAGATCTACGATGTTATTTTAGTGTTCACTTTATTTTTTTGAGCATATGTACTATATCTGTATAGGAATGAATGTAATGTATTAATACATCTATTCAAATCATGAGAATAATTAGAGCAAACAAGATGCACATGGATCCAGGAATGCTAGGGCAAAGGGTCTATTTGCATTTTAACACTATTTTTTTTTATTAAATATTAAAAGCAATATATTTTTTCAATTTTGTAACTTAAATATGAATGTACATTCGGTGAAATTAACCTACTTATACAAGACAATGAAAGCACTTGCATGTAAGTACATGTGGCGGTAACATCAGTACAATGTTAAAAGCTGATCTGGAATAATAGGTGTAATAATGTCATGTTCAAACAACAAACCAAGATGAATTAGAGAAGAATAGATAGAAGTTCACTTGAACTAAATCGCAGCCCATAAACAAATGGGAAGTAAGCTTTGGAGTAAATAAATATCTACAGTTTCCAAGCCTTGATTGTTTGTTAAAACAGCTGCCTCTCTATAATCGCTGCGATTGGTTCACTACTCTCCAGCTAAACCAATGACAGTGACAGTGGGAGAGTACTAGACACGCACACACAACTATAGAGACCCAGCACAGACAATCATAAAAACAAGAATGTGACATATCAACAACATTGAAGCACAACTTTACATTCTATGTTAAGGGTAACATGTTTTGGTTGCAAATTTGGGGTTTAAACTATATATATATAGTATAGACAATATAAAATAGACATTTAGGCATTGTATATCTGTTTAAAATTCCACAGCACACATACTGTATAAAGTCAAGAAAACTGTCTAAGTTCATGCTGAAAGTGAACACAAACTATTTGTTTAGAATTGACAAACTTTATGGCACGTACAACTAGAAGTGAGTGGGCACAGAAAAACGTGTATGCTGATGTAACCATGGCATTATTCACATTTTTATATACTCTACCTCAAAACAAGTACCTTCCTCTTTTCATAGTGCACCTGCTGAGCTGAAGCTGAGTTCCCGAGTTCCAGTTCTGTCATAACAACCTTCTCAACCCATAACCCTCTGATTACCCATGTGGTGTCGTGTCTAGAGAGACCTTGGAAACCACAATAATGAGGACAGGCATGTGCGAGAAAGGCTGAACGAATCTAATGAGGGCTAATTCATGAGATATAAAAGTGTAGATAACAGGACATCAGAAGTAAGATCAGAAGGCAAGGCAGGCAGTAAAGTAAGGCGAAAAAAGCCTGTAAAGGGCTGAAGTGGAGAGTAATTATGTGGAAATGAGCGATCTCCCAGAATGCCTTTCTTTCTCAGTGAGGTAGACAGGAGCCATTTGTCATCCAGCCCAAAATGGCATCTCAGGAGCCTACTTTAGAGAACAAGGGATTAGGGAGGAGTGACGTTTATTCTTTCCCTCATTCCTTCTCTTTGTCTAACTCATATTCTTTCACATACAGTTATTCCTGTTCTCCGTCTTCACTTATCACACTGCTGGGTGTTTCGTTGGACAAAACGAAAACAAGGGGTTCAGTGTATAAAGTTCAAAAGTGTGTGTGAGCAGAAAATTTGGAGCAGAGGGCATTTGTAGGGTGTGCTGTGATGCATGGTTTTCGCAACTGAGCGTTGGCAGGTGGACCCACCTGAGTGAGTGCAGGTCAGGTGAAAAAATAAATAAATGAATAAATACATTTTTAAAAGGACCATATCGACTATGACTGTCAAGAATCGTAGGATGATATGTTTCAGTTATATTTAAGTGGGTCCCTTATGGAACATAGTTATGAGAATGCTTCTCACAATATCTCTGACTAAGACTTATTTCATCCTGAAAAAAATCAGTGGAGCTCCACAACACAGGACGTAGAGCTGAACATGGTAGAACATTAGAAGTAAGTTGTAAAATTCGTAAATAAAGTGCATCTGGGAGGTCAAATTTAAAAGGAAACTTTTTGAATAACACTCATATAAAAATATGTTTATGTTTATGTACCAGTCAGTATAATAGTGTAAGTCATTCAGTGCATCAGTTGTGAATATGTAAAATAAAAAAAAGGGATCTAAACCCAATCTTGCATAAATGGATTAGTGCACCTTAGAATTGCGTAAATATTTATAACGCATCACATTATGATAAACAGCAGCATAATGTAAGATTAAAAAACAGCAACAATTCATAAATATATAACATGTATTAAAAAGACACAATAATTAAAAAAAACCCACATGCTCACACCATTTTGTTCTGGCATATTGTACTGCAGCTTTGTGCCTAGTGTTTCCTTGTGAAGCTAGTAGCAGGATAAAGTGGTTAATGAAAATAAATTGAAAAAAAGAAATCCAGTCCTTACTAGCAAGCACATAATTGCTTTATATCAATTGCCATATATAAACAGTGTATCTGTAAAGTATTCACAGCTCTTCACTTTTTCCATATTTTGTTATGTTACAGCCTTATTTCAAAATGTTCAGTTCTTTCATAACCAATTATCCTAACTAGTGTCGGGTAGGGGTGCTGGAGCCTATACCAGCTCTTCAATGGGATGGAACCTTCTGAAAGCAATGCTGAATCTCTCTCAGAGAGACCCTTGGGTTCTTGGTCCCTGACTAAGGCCCTTATACCTTGATCGCTCAAAATGGCCGGGCAGGAGACCACTGTGCTCAATAGATTTTTTTCTGTACCCTTGCCCTGATCTGTGCCTTGATACAATCCTTTCTCGGAGGTCTCATGACAATTCCTTGGACATCATGGCTTGGTTTGTGCTCTGACATGCACTGTAAACTATGGGACCTTATATAGACATGCGAGCCTTTCCAATCATCTCCAATCAACTGTATTTACCTCAGGTGGACTCCAATAAAGTTGTCAAAACAACTGAAGGATGATCGTTGAAAACAGGATGCACCTAAGCTCTATTGGAATACGGTTGTAACAACAAAATTTGCTAAAAGTGAAGCACTGTGAATACTTTCTGATGCACTGTAATTATAACACAGGTTTAAGAGCAAACAGGTTCCGCCATGTGATCCATGTGTGTTGTATATAATGGCAATTAAGACACGATTATAAAAATGTTTGTATAAATTGCTTGGGATCTTAAAGAGTATCAGTAAGCCAGTGAGTTCTTTAGCAGATAAACATATTAGAGTATAGTAACTATGCCAAGCCAGGTCAAGGAGATGGAAAATAATCATATTTAATAAAACGTAATACATAAGTATGACTATGCAAGTCTAGCAGCTGGAACTTCAGCATTTGCATTATACTGGCTAGTTCTAAAACATTCCTCTTAATCCTATATTTCAAAAGTACTAAACAGCATTGTTCGCTTACCAAATTAATATTCACATTGGTTTAAAAAATGAACAGCGGAATTATTTTTTATGGTTTTTAAGTTTGGGATGACTAGTTAAGGGCTACTTTCACTGGTCCTATAACTCATTTCATGCATGTTAACAGCAACGTTTTAGCCAAAATGTGCCAAGACCTGCGAAATTAGGTCAGATATGGTCTCTCTCTCAGGCTGCTACACAGTTGTATGTGTGCAGCGTAGTGTAACAGATGCAGTGAGTTTTCCCTTGAGTCTGAATAAGTATTAGATTAGATTTAGTCTGAGATCTATTGATTGGTTTTTCAGTGTCGAGCTTTATAGTAATTCCTCTGCTGCAGGATGCTGTTCAGGTTTTATTCCCCCTCAAGGATATCCTGAACTTTGTATCAAAACATTTGTTTGATTTGTTCAAAGAAGCAGAATGGGAGAGGGAAGCAGGGCAAAGTCAACTGTACTTGTCTCTCTCTATCTCTTGATCCCCGGGCTGGCATATGTGGGTAAATCTCAAGGGCTAACAGACATTGCAGGTAGAGAGATCAAAAGTAGAGAGAGCATTAGGAGGTGTAATGGAGACTAAGAGCTGTTGTGACAACTGTCATTTGTGCTAGATTAATGAAAGTATAACACATATATTGATTCTGCTGTCTGCTCTTCACACACTAGTAATGTAATTCTGTGATCAAGAGACATGGTACTTTGTTCTTCCAAGCATATCATGTATAGAAAACATGAGAGTGGACACTACCTGAAGCACACAAAATTAGCTAGATTTAGAAATTACAGTTACCACTGTTACATCTCCACAAATGATTTTATTATGGGCAATTGCATTTTAACAACATAAAGCATGAAACAAAGTTAAAACTGTTTGTATGGGAATCTGTCCCTAATCATGTACATACAACTAAAGGAATAATAAAGGTAATAAAATATATTAAAAAGTTTTTTCTTGAAATTTTATAAAAATATAGTGAAAAGAAAATATTTCCAATATAAACCAAATTAGAATGTAATGCCTGCAACACACCTAAAAACAGTTTGGACATATTTACTACAATGTTACCTCACCTTTTCTATTAATACCAGAGTGTTTTTTTTTTCTTCCAATTCCTGCTTGATATGAGACTTCCGCTGCTCAACATTCACTATTGTCATTATTATCGTATTATTCTTCTCTTTATCAGACTTTTCCCAACACAGTGAAGTGTGAAAAAAGTCAAGGGGTCTGGATACTTGTTTATTAATAGGTCGTTACTCATTACACAAGATTCATCTTCAATGTCATACACTTACAATTTAGTAACTCCAATTTACATCACTTGCATGTCTTTGGACTGTAGGAGGAAAACAGAACTCCTGGAGGAAAACCACACAGACCGAACATGCTAACACACAGAAAGGACCCGGACTGCTCCACCTGGGAATCAAATCCAAGACGGGATTTACGGGATTTGGATATGACTAGATTAGAACAAAAATATTTCTAACCATGACTGCAAGGAAACATTTATGACCCTTCCCCATACATTACAAATTGAGTATGAAAAATATGACAATCAACAATACAATTTACCTTAAACAACAACCAGACATAATATTAATGAAAAACACTCGACGATTATCTCGTCATCACAGCACCTGCTAGTGGGTGGGATATATTAGGCAGCAAGTGAAAATTTTATCCTCAAAGTTGATGTTAGCAGCAGGAAAAATAGAACAATTTGATCGAGTTTAACAAGGGCCAAATTGTGATGGCTAGTCGACTAGATAAGAGCATCTACAAGCTCAGGTTTTGTGGGGTTTTGGGTGTTCCAGGTCTGTAGTGGTCAGTGGTCCATTGATGCACATGGAAAGCGAAGTCTGGCCAGTGTGGTCCGATCCAAAGAACAAGCTACTGTAACTCAAATTGCATAAGTTAATGCTGGTTCTAATAAAAATGAGTCCGTTTTGGCAGCAAAAGGGGGACCTACAAAATATTAGTATAGTGGTTCTAATGTTGTGCCTGATTGGTGTAGATGATGGATACATTATAGTACCTGTTTTTTTGTAACTAACCTTTGGCTTATCCAAACCCTAAAAATTCTCCTGTGAAGCAGCAAATTACATTTATTTGTCAGTTTGCAATATTGTTTAGCTTTACACCCGTCCAGCCAATGCTTGGCATTGTGCATAGTGATCATTTGCAAGGGTGTTTGGGTCTACAAGGCGCCAATTCACTGTAGAACACCTTCTGCAGAAAAACACCCTGAGAAATTCCAGAAACTAAGCAATGCTTAGAGTGATCGAAGATAAGTATCAAACAAATGCAGGTTCCGGGTCACTGTGAACCTTAAATAGCTACAGCTGCACTGCTTTAAATACAAGCCATGCATTTACTGCAATAAGCTGTTGTCAGTACAGAATTTTGCTGAGTTGGCATTTCGCTGTGCCTCATATGGTTCTGAAATGAAAGTATTCATGAAGCTATTGGCATATCAATGATGTGCCATTTTAAATTCATGCCAGTGACCATTGTACAGCATTTTACACACAAATTTACATGTACACTCATACAGAATTAAACTATTAAATGCATAAAAAGGATAAGATACACATGTATGGTAACATGTCTATGTGTGAAGATAATACATACTTAGTCAATGTGTTTCCTGTAGGCTGCACTTCCTGTATATGTGCATGTAGACAATGCATTTGGCTTGAATACTAAATATTGGCACAGTTTGGGGAATATTGGCACAGAGTCTCCAAGATTTGGCTCTGAGTCATCCTTCATAACAGATATAAAAGCCTCCTTTCATATTTAATCTCTTCCTCTGTTTCTCATTTATACACACAGATGTTGGTTTAACTGTCCTTGTGGGGTGTTGCCATTTACTTGTGTTATGGTAGGTAAAGGAAATTGAAAATGTATTCTCTTTGCACCCACAGTTCTTAAGCTTGATGATTTCACTGCCTTAACAACCATTGTTATAATTATGAATAAAGTAAATTTAAAACATGATAAATCTAGTGACTTGGGAGATCCCATGAAATTATCATATTCATTTATCCACTATGAGATTCTAGTAATATACAATGAGCTATAAACTGCTTGTTTATTGGATCTTAAAGCCATGTTTTAGACTTTGTTTACATTCATGACAGTAGTCATTCATTACACAATGTGCATCAAGTCTATATCAAACACAGTCGTGGACAATTTTGTAAAGCCAATTCCCCTCACTTGTTTGTTTTTGGACTGTGGGAGAAAGCCAGAGCACCTTGAGGAAATCCACTTAGACACTGGGAGAACATGCAAACTCCACAGAGAGGACCTGGACCATCCCATCTTGGGATCAAACCCAGGACCTTCTTACTGTGGGGCTCCATCTTAACCCTCATGTCACCTGTGCTATTTATTGTCAAGTAAATAACGAAAGTAGGAAAATTATCAGAGAACAGTTCAAATGATACTGCATATGATACAAATGATCTTTTAAAGAGACATATAGGTCTTTCAAAACGACCCAAAACCATCACAAAATTGAATCATTTTCCTTCCAAATGGTTGGCAATACCACTTTGGATCCCTCACTGTACTTAACACTTGGCAGCAGACATCGTGGTTTAAAGACGTCCTTTTGCTTTCTCCAAGCATGTAAATGTGCAGGTGATAAAAACTGTGGTCCAGACACTGCCAACTGTCTATATGTAGATGTGTAGGTGTATAATACAAATTTATATCCATGGACAGATCACCATAACCTTTGCACCAGCTGAACCTACCTTATACTTAAAATTTGTTTTTCACAATTTTAAATAATAGTGTAAAAATTACTGAGATAATAAATAAATGATGTAAACCATATATAATTATAAGATAAACAGAAATCTATTCATTATTTTATGACGACAAATGCACCAAATGTGACCAAGGTTGTTGATTTTATTGATGTACAAGTACACTTGGGTGGGCAGCAGGGACATCTGCTCTGATCTGCGCTCCACTTGACCCATCTCTTCTTCTTCGGTCGTCTCTCCTCCTCTCCTGTACCCCCATTTTCTAATCCCCTCTTCAATGTTTGCTCCTTTTTTACTCACCTCCATATCACTTGTCATTACTGTCTTGTCATTGTCCTTGCATTCTCTCTTTCTGTCTTTGTTTTAACCCTGAATGCATCAAAGTGAACATGAAATAATACAATGAGTAAACAATTGGTACTTCTCAATGCTATAACCAACGGCTGATCTGGCTGGTAAATATCCCACCAAGAAACACTGACTATTGCTAAGATAGTCACAAGTCACAAAATATAAGTCCAAGTCAGTCACTTTTAAGTTATTCAGTTACCAAGTCAGTTTGTACTCTTTGTGCAGATGAATGTCCTTTCC
Organism: Microcambeva bendego; assembly: GCA_034509265.1. NCBI lineage: Eukaryota > Metazoa > Chordata > Actinopteri > Siluriformes > Trichomycteridae > Microcambeva > Microcambeva bendego. The sequence continues at coordinate 9,699,739 of JAYDZG010000002.1, forward strand.
ATAATAAGAGGGTAATGGTTAAAAGCTTAAATGACCCCCCAAATAATAATAATAACAATGAATAAATGAATACAAAAATAAATAAATAATAATAAACCAACTGCTTACATCAGCTTCCAGATGCTAATAAATTAATAACCATGTGTTGCCCCATTTTTTGTAAATGTAAGTGCTTATAATTAAAAATCACCAAACCTTGTCTGGTTGTGAAGTAAAACACTAACTCATTAGAAAGCCAATCAAACATTTTATCATCTGTGTGACACAAATGGAATGAATGAATTTAATAGCATTTCTTACTACAAATTCAAATAAGATGGTCTGATTGGTGTAAAGCTCTCCTTTAATAATTAGCACCAATTTACTGCCAAGTGCACTTCGTAGGGTATGCAACCATTGTTAATGAGATTTTCTTCCAAATATAATGACAATTTTTAAATCAAGTGAACTGAATGAATTGTCAAACATAACTAATGAGATC
>JAYDZG010000002.1:9700842-9721440 GCA_034509265.1 Microcambeva bendego
CGTAGGGTATGCAACCATTGTAAATGAGATTTTCTTCCAAATATAATGACCATTTTTAAATCAAGTGAACTGAATGAATTGTCAAACATAACTAATGTTAACACACTTTCAGTGTCTCCGACTCAAGTCCCCATTCTATTTTTTCTGAGACTGACAAATCTATTACATTTTTAACTACCCAAATTATTCATAAGTGATTAATAGATTAAGAGCTAATATGATACACTGCTAAATGTGCCTTATTGATTGTGTTACAGGCATTAGTCTACTTCTTCAAACTGAAATACTTTCTCAGATACTTGTTATTATTGCACTTCACAAAAGGTCTAATTTTTTTTTCTGTAAATGCAGTTTACTTCTTCTGAGACTGGGTGCAACAAATGTGGTTTACTCTTAGTAGTTGTAGCATTCTCAAAAAGCTTTAACATTTTCATGTGCAAGACCAGCCCTAATATGAATAATTCACCATACAAAACCAAACAACAACAACAAAAAAATCCAGGCTAGGAAAAAAGCAAGACTACGGTTCATTAGTATGGAAGTCTTGCTTCTGTAATTATCCAACCAAAATTAGCTGACATAAAGACACACACACATGGGGGGTGGATGATCTAGACTCCCCACTTTCATTAACTTGAAGTCCTCTTTCAGGCACAACCTCTGGCCTTAAAGCTCTGCACCCCAGCAGTGTCATCACACACATAAGCAGCTACTGTTGCAATAAAATGAAAATGTTGGCTCTCTATATATATGCAAATGGTGACCGGTCCCAAGGTGAAGGCGTACAAACAGGACCCCTGACTTGCCTCCGTCAAAGCGTATGTGTTCTTAAGAGTAGGTGAATGTACATTTGTGTCCATTAAGTTTTTCTCATTTGCTGAGATGAAGAACGCCGACAACGAGAACAGAGGGAGCTATTTGGGTATTGAAATAAGCCTAGTTTCCCCAAAGGAGTCTCATATTTCATAGCAATATATCCTAACCACACAGTGAGATGCTTTAAGTCTAAAGACAGAACACAGTGTTCCTCCTACACTGTTCACAGCATACAACATGTTTTCTTTGTTTTTTTATTTGTAGACAGTTTGATAAATGACTGTACACTGACCACACTGTGCAAAATACAAAACAACCCATTTTCTCTGATACAGTGTCATTGTTGCTTTGTGTTTTAGCATGTTGGTAATATTTAAAGTCCTTCCAATAAATGGAACATGGACTCGGAACATCGAAGTACAGTGTATTTATAAAAAATTCAGATCCTTAAACTTCTTGCATGATTTATTATGTGGTAAATTGGAATGGATATTATAGCTATTTTACATTTCACTTAACATTTATTCATTCACTCATAATGAAGATGGTATAAAGGATTTTAGATATTTTAATTTAGTAACAATGAATGAAAGAAGGGGCTCATGGCAAGAAGGTCATGGGCTCAATCCCCAGGTGGAGCTCTCTGGTTACTTTCTGTGTGGAATTTGCATGTTCTTCTCGTGTCTGCATGTTTTTGGACTATGGGAGGAAATCCATGCAGTCAGGTCAATTGGAGACACTGAAGTGCCCTGCAATGGACTGGTGCCAACAGGGTGTTTCTGTTTCAGTGAATAGCAAAGAATACACGATGACCTTTTAAGAGCTGATTCGTTGATTATTTATGTCATGCAGACCAAAAAAAACACATTTTACATCCTGGTTTTTTATTTTTGTATGACCCATCAGCTCTCTTTATTTGGACTTTTGGAATGATCAATCACTACAATTAATAAATTTTACAAAATCACCTGAAAAGTGATTAACAATAAATTTGCACTTAAAACATAATATTGATTTAATGTGTAAGCTACTTGGTGAGTCGAGTTATAGAGAAGTGGTTTGTGACCATATTAAAATGCTAATCTAGAGTGATGAATGTGTGTACTGCTTTGCTAGAACAGATACGGGGGTACATCTAAGCTCAGAGGAAGAATATTAGGGTTAATTGGGTATACCTTAGTTGGAGCTGTTGATGAATACAAAGTGATTTTTTTTGTGTTTGGGATAGAGTTCAGCTGAGGCAGAAAATCTGATATACACTTAATCATTGAACTCAGTTGTTTCATATAGTCTCGTTGCTACAGATGTATCATGGGTGACAAATCAACCTACTCTGTCTGGCTGTCTGATGGCAGGAGAATGTTAACTGTCAGACTGAATTGTGTCAGCTGTAAAGTATGGTGGTGGGTGTATAATGCTTTGGGTTTGTTGTTGAGGTTGGCCTGGGCCCCTTAGTTCTAGTAATATTTCTTTATTTTTTTGGATTTTAATGTCATTTGGCTACATGTGGAGGAAACCGGAGCACCCGGAGTAAACCCAAGAAGACACCCTATTTCCAGTAAAGGAGTTTCTTGATGCTTCCACATGACTAGACATTTTGGGAAATTGAATGCTTCCAAAATTGTTCGAACATTTTGGGGAAGGACTACATTTGGGATGAACTAGACTAGAGATTGCAAACTGTGAATGGGCAAAAATTCCACACAAGCTCCTAATCTTGTATAAAGCTTTGCCAGATGATTGAAAGCAAAGCTGTTATTGCTGCAAATGGGGGACCATCTCCAAATGTTTGTCCTAAATGTATTTAAAATGTGAATCCTTGTAGCTGTTCTAGTTAAAGGTTGCCTCAGTAGATTGTGGTCCGCATTATTGCTTTGGTGGGTTTTTTTTTTTACCTTGCTGACGAAACACTTCCATGTATCTGGGCTTGGGACTGGAACTACAATATATTGGTTTGTGCATCCCTGTGGCTTTGGTGGACCAGCCAACCACTGGTGACACAGAGTTTCAAACCAGGGAGTTTAGACTCTCTACGCTGCTCTGCCAGCAGCAAATCCCATTGCTTTATCTGGGTGCTTAATGGATTTAGAATGTGTTGTTTAAAAATATCCTGTTAATGTGTTATGTGTCTTAATACTTTTGTCCATATAATGTATCTGTAGCTAGGTCAGAGCAATGCTGATGTTTGCTCCTTATTTCAGCACTTTTTCTCCAGCACTGCATTGAAATTCATACAATTTTTTCTTGCTTTCATCTAATTAACGCCACCCTATACCTCCATCCCCATCTATTCACTCACACACAGAAATCCATTTTTAGTACTTTTCCTCATAAAATAAATTCTCTCAGGAGCTGAAGAACTGAAAGTTCTGGACAAACTAGATTTTTTCTGTGTAGAGAAGTCCGGCTTCAAACCCCAGACTGGCTGGGGCTACATGCTTTACTACTCTTGAGCAATTGATTATTTTTATAAGCAATGTTAATTACTTAATTATTTAATTATTTGTATAAAATAATTTATAACGCTGCTACAACAACATGGCTTACATAACAACTCTGAACAAATGACTAATAAACATAATAACAAATGGGAAAAATGTCAGATGGTAAAAGAAAACAGTTGACTGGACTGGTTGTCAGAGATCCATGTGGTATTGTGCAAATGAAAGACAAACACAATGGCTTATTTGACAGCAGATAAATTCCATATTGTGTCCTTTAATTTCTTTGCTGGTTTTGTACAAAGAGTTTTCAGGTTTTCAGCAGTTCATGGACTTCCAAATGACTGCATTTGCTCACTGACCTCATATTAAACATCTTGGTGATATGCTTAACACAATATTAGTATTGTGACTTGGCTCAATGAGTATATAAAGTGTGGAAGGAACTCTCAACCAATTTGGGCGTGAATCCATCCTTCCAGCAAGTCAATGTGACATCTCACAGCTAGAAATGCCAACACTGGTTGAAAGACTTCCAAGTACTACCTTGGCCCCCAAATTTACCAGACTTTAACCCAGTTGGGCACCCGTGGGACCACCCACCTTGATTGTCATATTCACTCTATGAATGGAGAGTCAACATAGGTCCTACCTGTGACAACCAACCAGGACCTTACTGAGTAACACTCTGTGAGAGTGGCACTCTGAATATTAGCTGGTGGTCAAAATAATGTGACTCAACATTGCACCTATAAGTGTGCTTCTGACAAGTCTGCACAGAGAAACAGAGCTGTGAGGGTTCAAAACAAAGCCATCACAGAATTACTACACTGTTTCATAAGATCTTCCAGATTAATAGAAATGAACCTAGCTGGTATGAAACTGATAAAAGACAAGCATCAGCCCAATCAACCTTTGCATGACCTACTTCCACTCAATAACAGAGAGAGAATGGATTGTCACCGACAGAAATAACTTGTTAGCTGTCACTTGTGCATGCAGGAACGAAGAGACTAAGAAACTCCACTATTTCAAGTGGTACTTGGTAGTTTATTTATTATAGTGTTGTGTGCATATATGTTTTTATATGTTTATGTATTGTATTGAAATGCATAGTCAGTAGTCATTAGATTAGATTAGTAATACAGAATATTTTGTAACCAAAAGAAAAAAAAACTTTTTCACTCTACTACAATATTGTTATTTGTAGATACATTTTCTTTGTGGAAACTGACAACCATCCATATCTAAAATGGTTTTGTTGCCATTTTCATCTTTTTCAGGTTTCACTTCCAAGTTCCTCTAAATTGTGTTTTGGGATCTGGTTCGGATAAATAGATCTTTCTTAAAATAATATCAGTGTGTAATATTGCAGGTCATTTATATGAGCCACATCTCAGGTCTCATCTAATTTATCCACATTCTCAGGTTTTAGAGCAAAAGGTAGCTTAGAATACCAGAGTTTCATTACACTGAACACTTTTTATATCATAAAAAGTGAATGGAGGACAAAAGAAAAGTGCAACTGTGCATTAAGGCTTCTGTTTTCCGGGTGCAATTACTGGTGCCTGTGAGTGGAGAATTGTGTAAGAAAAGGTACGTTTTTTTGCTTTACTTTTTTTTTTTAGAAAGAAAAGCTCATTTAAGGGGTGGGGAAATTTTGGAAAGCTGTTATTACAAGGCGAATGCTATAGTGGAGGCCTTATTAGCATAATTTATCACTACTCCAACATCACTTCTAGTAGTCTTTCACAGTTAATTGGTCCTCTCAGTGCTGGACTGCTTGAGTGGGTAACAAAGCCCCACTCTTACTAGACACTAAGCTGTGGCCAGATAAATAGTGCATGAATTATGTGATGGATGCTACCATGTTTAAATGCAGCTAATGTAACCACAACTTTACATACAAATAAGGATCACTCCAGGTCAATTTCAACAGATTTTTTGAGTCGGACACGCTCGACCATCTCAGAATTTGATTATTTTTGGGACATAAGGTCTGATTATCAAAGCTAAGAAAAACACTAAATATTACTGGTTTATCACAATTAGTTGTCAGTAACACTTTTAGTAAAGGAGATTCAAATCCTGGGTCAGGCATTTTGATGTTAACACTATTTACATTATTCAAAGTGTAAGATTTCATTATCTCACAGAAAGTCTGTAAAATCACTGGCTATAAATGTGTTTGCATTGTGTGGAGCTTTCATAGTAGGACATAGAAGTTCAATGAATAAATTGCACTTCTTTTTCTCACTATGAAAACTGCGCACAGTGGTGTAAACATTCAAATGACTACACCAGCTTTTAGGCTTCGAACAGTGGCACAAGCTTCATCTCAACCTGCCTGTGGCACCTTGGCAGCATATGGATTTGAGGCTGTTGCAGAAAAGGAAATAGTGGAAACTAGGACAGCTGAAGTGACTGTGGCTCAGCTTCATCAATATGGATGAAGAGGAGAAGCAACAAGCTTAGCCTAGCCTTATCTATCCAACTCAGGGAGGAAAAGAGTGAGCGAGTGAGAGAGAGAGCACATTAATATTCTTGAATGTTGTGCTTGCTACAGCTCCTCTTTTTGGAAAATTTAGTGTTCAGCATTAATTTTATCATTTAGCATAACATTATGCAGATGTATTGCTAATGCTGAACTGGCACATGGTGGTCTTCCAGATGTGTAGAGATACTGAACATGAAAAGTGATGGATTCTTAGATCCCTGGTACCTATAAATTTCATCTTAGCAGTGATTAATATCAGCCGTAGCCTAGTGACTGGTAATCTGATGGTCGCCGGTTCAAACCTCACCACTGCCAGGTTGCTGCTGTTGGCCCCTTGAGCAAGGCCCTTAACTCTCATTGCTCAGACTGTATACTGTAACTACTGTAAGTCACTTTGGATAAAGGCGTCTGCTGAATGCTGAAAATGTAAACGTAAATTAATATGGCATTGATCCCCTTGTTAAAAGCTATGTTATCATATGTAAACAGGAAACATTTCCTAACTTACCACACAGTTCATTGCACATATTTTTTTAGAATAGTGGTGGTAAATCTGATTTATTTTAAGGACCCGGGTCAATCTGAATCACTCAGTTAAATGATCTGGATCATTTGATTAATTTGAGCCCCTTGTGCGCTGATCAGACAATGCACTCGCTAACATGGCAACATGGTGTTACATAGTCATGGTCAGAGGTGTCAAAAGTATTCACATTCATTACTTTGGTAGAAGTATAGATACTAGGGTTTAAGAATCCTTCTTTAGAAGTTGAAGTATCAACTCAAACTTTTTACTTAAGTAAAAGTTTAAAAGTTTGAAGTAGAAAGTAAAAGTAGTGGGTGTGTGTGTAGGTGTCATCCTGCCTTTTTCTAAAAGGCATAATGACTATGTTATATTAAAAAGTTAATGTTGTAAAATTTGGGATGCACAAGACCTGTTTCAGTCGCATGTATTCACTTTGAAAATGAATGCATTTTAGTACAATGCAAATATATTAAAGAACCATATATGTGTATATGTGATATTTCCATTTATAAATGGAAAAAAAACATGCATAAAAATCTATTCACATGACTTTTAAAATGTATACTGGTGACCAAAACCAGGCAATAATAATAACAGGAAATAAGCACCCAAACATCCCCTTTAGTTTGTGTTTTAGAACTAAAAGTTTAAGCTACAGTTCATTCACAACATTTAATGTTTTGTTGAATGGAATTCCAGAAGGGCAGGCATGATTTATAGTCAGTAAATCATAGTGCTTTGTCTGTTTTGGTAGTGTCTATGGTGTCTGAAGCTACTGTACGTGCAAAAGTTTGGGTTGTCAAGGAGGAGCTGTTCTGTGGTAGATTTACTTTGAGTTCACCTGTTCGTAAATGAATGAACATATTTTGTAAAAGAAATGTAATTAGAGCTTTTTTGAAAATGCATTTACTGTTTGAGGTCTTAAATTTTAGTAGGAAAGTTGCTGTTTTGTTTTTCAGGACAATTAAATTTTGTAGACAAGAACCCTTTTATCTTTTGTTGTCACGAGAATGCATTCATTCCGATGCAATAAACAAATCATTAAATCTCTGCCACTGTGCATTTGTGCCACTTTAGAAGAAATTTAGGACTTAGCATTATTGCGCACAAGAATGTGAAAATATTAAGTCTAAGCTTTGGCATTCAGTATGACAAACACAGATGAATTATAGAGGATGTGCACTAGCAGAAGGGGGAGATTTGAGAAAAAATACAGAGAGAGAGGAAGTGAGAGGAAGAGTCGCTCCCGGGTGGGTTTTGAGTTTCCCCTTCAAGCCGGATGAAGAGAGTCTTCCGGATGAGTGAAACCACAGCAGTCGCAGCAAAAGGCTAAGTGAACCGGACACCTGGAGAGATAGGGAGATTGGGAGAACGAGAGATGCGGATGGGAAGAAGCATGATCCCCTCTTTCCTCCCATAAGCCCCATTCAAGTGTGCTGAGCACATCGGTGGTTGAGCAAGATGCAGAGATAGTCTTGATCATGCACTAACACCCTCCTCCCTTTGCTGCATCTATCTGTGTGGATGCAACCCAAGCTGCTAAGACATAACAGCAGGCCCATGCATTGCCTGAGGAGGACAGAGGGGAGGGTAACCATGGTAACTGCTGTCCCGGGGCACTGACCAGATGCTTGAGTGAAAGACGAGGATTTATTTCCCTTTGATTTGTGAAAGGGGGTCAGCGGGTGGGGGGGGAGCTCACCACAACCTGTAACATTTCACTTGTTGATGACTGAGACGGTGGATTTGTTATTTTAGGCTTATAGCACTGTGCTTCCAAATTCTTGATTCTGATTGGTCAGGATTTACAATAGTGCCGGCTGCTAGATAAATTTTTAATGTGTCTTTTTATATTTCCCACAGTTGCACTTATAAAGACTTACTGGTGGATGTTCCACAGTCACATATTGAGATGTTGAACCATTAACAAAATAATAATGTAGAATAGTAGCTACATATAGTTACATATGCAGGAAAATGCTAAACAATTACACTGGAAAGTGTATCTACTTCTTTTTCTAACCATATATACCAGAATTTATGACTTATTGTACTTGGTAATTTTCAAAAATCATGTCTCCCATCTCACTTTTACAACTGTGATAATAGTTTTAAGGTCTATATTGCATAGTATTATTCTATGTGTATTAGGGTATAAACCTGTAGAAAGAAATTTATGACTTAGCATTTACCAAATGTACTATCTTAAGTCAGCTATATCATCTAATAAGGCATTTGTTGAAAATAAACATCAAAATAATAATCTATGCTTTAAAATTTTATTAAAAGTGACTAAGTTATCATCCCAAAAATCTGAGAAATTGGGGGTTAAGAGTTTTGCTCTGAGGTCCAACAGGGGCAACTAGGTGATGGGGGGCTTGAATAAGTAACCTTTTGATAACCATTGACCTACCACTGCCATGGTATGCAGTTTAAGATTTGGAACACAGCAATACAAGTTGTTATTTATTATTAGCCAACTTGGGTAGGTAATAGTGGTTACAGTGAGATGTGTTGTCTACATCATTATTATTTTTTTAAAACGATTACCTGATAACCATCAATTTAATGCTCTACCTTTTAAATTATTATTAAAAGGGACTCTTATCCTGGTGCTGGGTTGATACTCTACTTATGTAATGACCTGTCCTAGTATCTCCTCCATGCTCTTGAAACTGTGCCAGTAGACAAAGCAAAAACTGCTATGGAATGTACAGATGTGCCATCTTGGAAGAGCAGGATTACCTGAATGAGCAAAACCTAAAATTAGAGAATAATCTATCAGGAAGGTTAAGATAGAGTAATTGTATGTGGCTAACTACTTCAAAACCTATTCTTTTTTGGTGGTTGTCTTTCTGATGGCTCACCTGATGTCACTATAATGTGTACTAAAGTAGGGTTATATTGATTCACAATTAGACAGATTTATGTCTGATGTCTAATTGACTTGGTGCTATACTGTGATGATTGACTTACCTTTTTTTTGGCAGCTCCTGTTAATGATCGCCACACAGTGGATCGTGGTCTGCACCATCAACCAGGCATAGTTTTTTATTATGGATGGTCTTCCTGACACAACCGTCACTACTTATCCAGGCTTGGGACTGACACTACAATGCACCACTTTATCCATCCTAGTGGCTACAGGACAATTTTGTGTCTCCAATTAATCTGGCTGTATGTTTTTGGACTGTGAAAAAATCCACACGGACAGGGGAGAACATGTGAGGAAATTCACACAGACACAAGGAAAACATGAAAACTACACACAGAAAGAACCGGGATCGCACCACCTGGGGACTGAACAAGACCTTCTTGATGTGAGGTGACAGTACTATCCACTAAGCCAACGTGCCACTCTATACCATGATAATTGAGTGTGTCCTAATTTTTTGAGCAGTATATGAAATGTTTCAATATTTTCATTGACCAGCTTAATCATTTTAATAAACTGTTGCTCAACATTTTGTAATTTTTGTCTGATTCTCTACTTTAGGATGACATTTTCAGATCTGGACTGCACACAAGAAAGTGAAGCATCTTGACACAGTGCATTCAGAAAGAAGATTCTTATTGTCTGGATGAAATAAACATGCGACTTCCCAGGACAAATCATCACCCTTTCTATGCCTTTGCATCAATGCTGGCAAAAGGCATAAGCAAGTGAACCATGAAGGGGCCACTAAGGCACCCCCGTGCCATGACAGATGTTAGCTTTTCAAATTTTGCCATCAGTCGGGATGGGCCTTTATGTATTTGGTAAAAAAAACTCAATGTATATTTTTTCTGTCTGACCACAGAACACGTTTCATTTATATTGGTCCTTCAAGGATGAGCGTGGGCCAAGAGAACTCTGCATCTGTGCTTTTACTTTGCTCAAGTGAGTTTCAGTTTGCATTTATTAAAAAAGCAACAGAGAGTAATAAGTAACAAATGTTTTCCCAGTAGAACTTTCAAGTCATTGAGGCCATATTAATTACAATAGCATGATGGGTAATGATTCTGTAATGATTGATCAGCATGAAAAATATTTAAATGAAGATTGAAGATATTATTCTTTATACTGCATTTAACTGAATGTCCCAACATTTAATCTGGTAGTTTTAGAAAATTTAAATGGATATATTGAATTTTTTATTTATTTATTTATTTTATCTTATCTGGGAATGCTTTCAACAAGATTTCTTTTCAGTAAAAAAAGAGCATTTGGTCAGGCAGATGATTTGGGTGTACAGTGGGAAATAAGTCTCTATTTTGGAGTTCAACAAAGTTCTTTCCCACCAAATCACATTTGTATGTACAATGCTTACAGTTTTATGGGTTTAAAGTTCTTCCCATGCCCAAAAAGCATCAATAGGCAGAAAGTGTAGGTATCACGGTGACCACACATCAAGAACACTCGGTCTGTCCAGGTCCTTCCCATGTTTGCCTGGATTTCCTCCCACAGTCCAGAAAGATGCAGTAAGGTAAATCGGAGACACTGAATTGTCCTATAGGTACCTAGCCACTAGGATGCATCAACCTGTGCATTGTACTGCCGGTCCCAAGCCCACATAAAAAGGGAAGGTTGTGTCAAAAAGGACACCCGAAGTACTATGCTAATTCTATAATTTGGCAACCCTTTTGGTGTTTTACTAATCAGATATAGACAATCTGCATCTGGAGTGATTTTATCAAAACATTGACAAGCATGTTCCTTATATATACTGTCATTCATATTCTTCTTTCCATCCTCAGTAACATAATTTTACCTTCAGTTTAGATTCTATATGTCCTTTATAAATTATATACAAAAGCAAAAGAAAGCTGAAAGAAAAGGAGTGCTCAAACAGTTAATTAAGTGTAGATTCAACTGACAAGGGGCGATTGAATTGAAAGGCTGTCTCTCCATTGCTTGGAGAGCACAAAAGAACCAGCCGTCCTTACGGCACAAAAGAGGCAATGCCAGAGCAGATGCCGACATCATTCTATTAAATGAAGCTGAACGTTTAGAGAGAGAATAAAGATCACACACAACACCAGTAACCTGAAGAGGCTTCTACTCACACCTACACAGTCACAAGCAAGACAGTTCTAACCCTGGTAAGCATACAGATTATCATGTATGCAACCTTGTAACCTGTTCATTAACTCCAGTGAAGTGACTAAAGTTTTACCTTCTTGATGATAATAATAGTATTAACAGCAGCAAAGACAACCACATGTTTATTTATAATCTAAACACAAATTCATGGTGAAGCATATTAATGACCAACATACACAACAAATGATTTTGGATTTTACCAGCTGTGAAGCTGTGTTCCCAAAGTTAAAGGGCAATGATAAAACATTTGTACATGACTGAGAAATCTTTAAACTCTAATAGTTGAAGTTAAAGGTTATGAAAGTATGACATGTGTACTAATATGTTTATGTCCAAGTGTCAGACTATAATTCATACATGGCTTTCTGAAATAATTGCACTATACATGAATCCCCCAACTTTCATGGGGGTTACGCTCCAAGAGCAGCCGCGAATCATGAAAAATCGTGAATTTTAAACTTGACTCTTGACAAAGCAAACCCCTATTTTTTATTTTCTACTTCTTTGCTCTAGTGTATATATTGCACAGAATTCATTTGACCTAAAATGCAAAATACAGGTATTGATGTGTGTCTCTCTGTGCATGAGACTTTTCTTATAGTATTTTATTTTGAACTTGTTGTTCACTGCTGTCATCATCTGTACCACCAAGGTCAAATTCCTTGTGTGTGAGAGCATTAGGCCAATAAGCAGAACCAAAATCTAAAGAAAAAAAATCATCACAATGTGGAGTCATTTTAATAGTAATGATCAGCATTGATTCTCATGGCTAAATATACAAACTATAAAAATAGGAATGCATCAATGCAATATGTAGTAGTACACTCACAGCTGAAGGAATGCCGGTTTGAGGGAACGAATCAGCAGTGAAACAGAATGCACTACATTCACTTCAGACTTGTCAAACTCCTGACAATTGATGGGAAAACCGAGATCTACTGCTGCAGCAAGATAACAAATTATCTTTGATGGATTGTTGTTCAAGAGAAATGCAATGTCTGGCTTTTTAAATTGAAAAAAAAAATATTAAGAGCATAGTAAGGTGCCCAGAAATACCCCTGAACAAACATCAAAATATATTTGTGTTTATTGTTGTGACAGTTTTATTGAGAGTATATGCATGTGAACCACTGGTCCATGGTTAAAGCAAGTTACAAATCCCAATATTTACCAGCTCTATTTCAGCTCAGTATTAGACCCTAATCGACAAACCCATCTTTCTTAGATTCAGACCGGCGTCTAGGCACTCCACTCTTTTTATGCATTGTGCAGTTGTACTATCTTTATCATATCTGTCACGTTTGATTTGCAGTAGTCCATGGCTTCGCTTTATGCTTCAATCTCAATGCCGGATCTGTATATGAAAGTGGTGTGTTCTCGCTTGGTGCGGTCCTGCCGGTTAATTCCCCAGATTGAGAAGATGCTTATGTCAGACTGAGCTAGTTTGGCAGATTGACGTCAGTGGTGTCTGTCTGTTCTAGGAACGGAATCAGGATTTGTTAGGGCTTGTTAGGCAAACCAGACTGTCTGACACTGCCTTTTTTCTACAGTGCAGGTCGAGCAGCTAGTGACAGTGAATGTAGCATGGAAAATGAGAGCTGTGCCGAAGGCTGGCTCTGACATGAATTGAACAGAAGGCTGGCACTGAAGTGTTATGTTTTAATCCTGCACATCTGACCAAAGTTTGAAAAGTTCTCTAGTTTAATTCTCATTTCTGTTTTTTTTATTTTTTTATTTTTTTATTATTGATTTGATTTTTTTGTAACAGCTCTGTACAGGTCTGGGTTGCTTTGAGCCTGGAGTCTACCACAGTGTGACTAGTACAACTGCAACTGCATGAACTTTATATTGATGTATGCTAACATCATATAGTTTTTAATTTAGTAGCTGAATAACCACCTCCCAAACTGCTACTTTTACTTCTTTTTGGGAATTTCTCATATCAATTAGGAAGGTTAGTCCCACCATTACCACTTGATTTATAGTCTATACTGAGAAAACTGTGTAAAACAGCTGCACATAGCAGATTGCACTATACTCCATGTCACTACCCTTTCAAAGAATCAGCTAACAGTCAGTTAAAGGCCTAACCAGACAAAGTTGCCTGGTCAGAGAAAAAAAAGAGATTCAAATTGAGTCTCCATAATGGTGCGCTAACATATTAATACCCTCAACTTAGTGGCAGGCTAGTTGCAAGAGCTTTGAGCTATTAGTAAGAAGATAGTCAGGCTCAGGGTCTGCTGCTAGTGTTGTCCTCCTGAGCAAGTTTTCTCAACCCTGTCTGCTCCAGGGGCATATCGTTTAATGACCCTAGCTTCCAAACAAGCTGTAATGTGCTAATGTCATTGCTAATGTCTTTGCAAATGTATGTATGTATGTATGTATGTATGTACGTATGTACGTATGTATGTATATAAAGTTATGTACAAAATTATTTTAAAATTAGCCAAAAAAGTTGTTTTAGTTTTACAATTTATAGGTATGCCTTTGAGCAGTGTTTTATTATTAACTAGAATAAGAAAACAACACTGCTCATTTTGGTCAAACACAAACCAAGAAACTGTAAATTTAGAAAACTTAAAACTTTTGAAGTGGTCTCTTATTTTCCCCCACAGCTGTATATAAGCTTCTCAGACACAACCCATTACTACTCTTCCATGGGAGCATGATGGCTCAGCAGGTAGCACTGTCGCTTCACAGCAAGAAAGTCCTTTGTGCATGTTCTCCATGTTTATGTGTCCTCTCATAGTTTAAGAACATGCAAGTAATGTGAATTGGAGACTAAATTGTCCATGACTGTGTTCGAAATAACCTTGTGAACTGATGGCCCTTGTGTAATGAGTAACTACTGACATGAATGTAACAACAAACTCCTAATAAACAAACAAACAAACCACCCTCACTCACAGTTTTCAATAAAAATATAAAAGTGTGGAAACTTTTTGAAGATCCCTTGTATATATTCTGGGAGAGTAGGAACTTGATTTTGATCAGGATCTAAAAACAGACTCATTACCAAAAAGAGATCATACAACAGCATGAGCAGCTAAATATTTATGGAACCCCCATCAAAAGGGTGCTATGTACTTAATTACCTATGTTAGCTAATAGACACAAACTTTTGTGTCCATGGACAACAACAAAAAAGCACCTCAAAGCAAGGACATTGAAAAAGTAATAAAGAAAACTACCAAACTGATAAATACATGATTTTTAGAAGAAGGGAAAATATATTTATTATGCCCCATTTTCCATAGTTTTGCATTAAAGGTGGTAATATGTAAATTATCTCTGTTATGTCCTCCCTGTAAACGACTCCACATTGTGCTGGCTAAAGAAACTTTTAACTGGTGCTTTAAAGAATGCTAACAGGATGCAGAGCTGAATCCTCACCATATGTCAGTGTAATCATAGAGCTCCTTTACAGCTCTGCTGAGGGACACTTGGATCATTTAAGACTTCTCACCACTTTAATTGCTGTGGCCACAAATCCATAGCCTGCAGGCTTCAAGCAGACACGGATACATTAATTTAGGTTAAGGTGTTTAAGATCCTGTAATTAAGAGCAATTTTTAAAGAATGGTTGTTGATCCATAAAGTATGTGGACATCTGGATATAAGCATGTTAAACATCTCATTCCTAAACATCAGTCATGAATATTGTACCCCCCCTAACCGGTTTTGTGGATGTAATAGCTTTCCCTCGTCTGGCTCAGTTTCACTCTTCTGGCCACTGACATTCATGTCAAAAGATTTCTCAACTGAACAAAGTCTTGGTGGGAAGCCTGAAGGTCCTGGGTTTAAGACATTTTGGACACTTTAGGTTATATCAATATTTACCACTTATAAATGTTCATAGCCTAGTAGTTAAGTCTCTTGACTAGTAATCCTGGCTCTGCTATGCAGCCACTGTTGGGTCCTTGAGCAAGACCCTTAACCCTCACTGCTCCAGAGGTGCCATACAATGGTTGACCTTGTGCTCTGACCCCAGCTTCCAAAGCTGGGATATACGAAGAAAGAATATCGTTGTACTGTACATCTGTACAAGATTTTTTAGTTGTTTTTGTACATAAACACATGAAAAGAAATTGTAAATTAAAAACTGATCATTTTGAAGTGGTGTCTTATTTTTTCCACAAAAGTATGTTAAATGTTCTATTATATAGATTATGTTTACTTATAAACACTTATTCTATTTTGCAGTTGTATTTCCTAAATCTGAGAAATATCTGGCACAAATCTGGCACAAAAGCTGCATTTGAAATTATTTACTGTGTAACCACTTTTAAAACTATGTGATTACAATAATAGTATTATTTGTCACAATGAAGTTTGAGCTCGCATTGAAATGAGCAGTTCTTATTACATGTTTACTTTAAAATTAGCTTGAACTTTGATCAGGTAACTTCAGGCAGCTAACTGTAGCCAGCAAACTTACCAAAAACTAACTAGTTTTGTTGGTACAGGTATGTAATAAACATGCAGTTATAGTTATATGTCCTTTAAATAAAGTTAGCAGAAAAAGTCATTGAAAAAGCAGAATATAGCTAATTAATTTTTCTTTAGTTTTGCATTTTACAATTCTGCTTGAATGCTTTTAAATAGAACTCACATTGCATTGATCAAAAGAACCGGATTAGTCTTTCGTCTCAGTTATGAGAAAAACAAAGCACTGCTTTGCAACATTTTCATGTGAATGTAATCAGAGATTCCATCCTGAAATTCCTATGGTAATCCACCCCCAATTAGCATATGTAAGGTCTGATTTTACATGCTGTCAGGATGATCGAGATAAAAATTAATTAATTTTGTAATTAATTTGCTGCACACAGTAGGGCAGACATCTTACAGGCATGGCACTGAACAAACCAGGAAAAGGTGATCGGATGGGTTGTAGCCAGGCTAGCAAAAGCCTGTCAGTGTTCTGGGTGGAAGACTGGAACAACGGACAGGGATGGATTGTTTAATCGTCATCGGCTTTTTGTGCATGCGTGTTGTTTGTGTTGGAATTGCGAACGGTCACGCAGGAGGCAGGAAGGCGGCGTGGCATGTAAGGATGCGCGACATAAACTGTGTCACTCCATTTGAAAACAATAGAGGACAGGACATGGAGCGCCCCCCAGCCACATGGCTTTATCGTCTGCCTCCTCCCTGTGTTTCTTTTGCATCCTTGAATGAGCGAGGGGCGGGAGGTGCGGTGGTGGTAGGGGGTTCAGTCAGAAGGGGGTCTGGTCGTGTTCCTCTGTCTGTGTGTGTGAGTGTGTATGAATGCACAGACGGTTCAGTAGTAATTTGATGTGTGTCCCTGGGGACATTTGATGGATTAAAGCTAAGCAGCTCCATTGCTGAGTACCACCTGATCTCTCTCCCACTGCCGGCCCATATAAGCTCCACTGACTGCTGATCTCAGCTAGTCTCACATCGCAGTCGCTCTCTCTCTCTTCTCTCTGTCTTTTCTGTCCTTCTTTTCTGTCTCTGTCTTTTCCCGTCTCTATTTTCTTTTCCCTTACCAGCCTCCATTGCCGTCTAGGAGCTATCCAGTGCTGATCCAGTATATTTTTTTCTAGTTTTTTTTCCACAAATGGGAGAGAGAGGGAGTGTGTGCATGTGTGTGTGGTCTGTACAGTAACACACATCCAGCATCACACCATCCTCTCGCATTCCTGCTCTCCATCTCCGTTATCTCCATCCCTCATTCTTATCATTCTTTTGTTTTTTCTTTTTCTTTGCTTGGTGGTGAAATCTTTTTTTCTTCTTCTTTTTTACAAAATTGAGTTGCTTCTTTGGATATACTCCGATTTTTGTTTGGCGCTGAGCTCTTGCTCCGAGAGCTTTGGGAGCACGTTGGTTCGATCTCCATGCTTTTGTGTGTAGTCTGATTATCTGAACCATGCCCCGCTCTTTTTTGGTAAAGAAGATTAAGCTGGATGATTTCTCTTCGTCTACTGCGGTGGCTTCCAACCATCATCATCACCATCATCATCTGGACGAGTCCTTCACTTTCACCCGCTCCATCACAGACTCTGTTACCAGCTTGGGCATTCGACTCAGTGAGAATGGTGAGTGCATGTGTGGTCGCTTTATGCAACCACATGGTCAATGCTTTTATCCCGCCAGCTAAGAATCACAGTTTCTGTGAATCCAGGAGTATATGTAAACCAGGTTTTATTATTTTATGAGTCATGTTTGTTACCGCAAAATAATCACTACGTTGAGCTGCTTTGTTGTATTATATTTTAGTTGTTCTTGAGCTGTCTATTGCACCTTTCATCCTCTTTGGTCTTGACTTTTGTTTCCATGTTTTTGTGACTTGTGTAGACAAACCAGGTCACACCGTAGCAATTGGCTTATGTAAATAAGGCCATGCGACAGGGCTCCGGCTTGCCACTGATCGCACATTTCATTCAAAGCCACCGCTAATACTGACTCAAAAAGCCCCTCTTCCTTTGTAGGCAGGCTCCCGTGGTTGTGTTTGAACCCAAAGTGTCCTGAAGCATGATTGAATAATGCGTTCGTCCTTAGCTCATAATGCCCTTGAGTTTCTACCCTTCGTCCAGCCACCCCCCTTCCCGTCATGTACATTATCTTTCTCTCTCCTCCCCCATCCTTGGTTCTAGCACATGTCTCTACCTTTTTCAGTGTTTCGCACCGCCTGTCGCTTTTTTCGAAACATATGACATGAAGGAAGTGGGCAGGATTTCAGATCCCCAGGACATCTGGGTACAGTACAGAACAAACAGAAGAGGGGAGTGAGGGATACAATGCAGGACAAAAGAGAAAATACATGGATCAGTAGTGATAATGTGTAAACAATGTGTGATTCACATCGACACTGATCCTAAAGATCGAACAGCATCATAGAGATGGCATCTGGACCATTCTATCTAAAACTGTCCTGTAAGACAAAATAATTCAGGGATGCTCTGTGCCCGGGCAGATTTAGATGACAGATGTCCACTCTCCTCTGTTGTGCTATGATTTATTTTAAGATCAGCTGACAAATTTAGGCAAATCAGGAGAAACATAATAAATAGTATGATATAAATGATGGATGGATTTTTTTAAATGCTGCTTTTCCACCTGTTGCAAATACAAGCAATTCATTCACCCCAAAGTCAGAAATTTTCATAGTTGTATTTATTTTTAGACTGAATAAAAAATATTTAAAAATGTTATATTTACCGCTGATTAATGATACTGTGTATTTTGTGAAAAATAAATAAATGAAACAAAAATAAAAGTACTAATTTTTAATCTTTACTCTGAGAACTTAGCTTGTTGATGGTAACCATGTGCAAGAATTTTGTATATTTATTTATAATACCATATGAGATTTTTGAATGTGCATATCTCAATGTTTGATCCGTCATGAGAATAAACAGATCAGAGAATATCAGGACATCTAAAAGAATCATAAAGAGACAGGAATCCTAAAATGACTACAATGCCACAAGGGACACGCTGCCACTTTAAACTTAGTTAATAAAGACAATAACAATGGACTGATCATGTTCTACCAAGGAATGCTTTTTGTGATGAAGTTGTCAGCATGCATGTACTGGAAATATACTGTAAGGGGGTCGAGATTAACTGGATAATGAAATTAATAATATGCATGTAACACTTGAGTAATTGATATAGACCTATATATCAGTAGCTGCACATCTGAATACACTAATAATACTGCAGTATGTAACCACCTACTGTATCTGTAAATTAAAATTATTATTAAATGCTGCTTTGGCTGTTACATGCCCTTCTTGAAAATCAGAAATAATCACTTACTTCACTTGTTGACTGGGATTAGCATTAAAGTCTCAAAACCATCATGTAAGCAGGACTAACACGACACAATGTTTTCCACAACTGCTTACAGTGTACACCATCTGATATTCAATTGAAGGGCTAGTTTTCTTACCTAATATATTGTTTGTGTGGTAGTATGCATTTTTCTACTTGCACTGAGACGATGAGAGGATATTGCATTGTAGTTTGTACTGCATTGGTCCAGGGTTATTTGCGGTTTTGTTCAGTGTTAGACATCCGGAAATTCAACTCAGCACTTCCGGAGGATCAAATTTGTCTTTGTCAGCAGCACTGCTATCAGCGAGCCGGTCTGTTTCAGAAGGGACTGAGATGTTAATGGTCGAGCAGGGCAGGGCTAAGCTTATCCAGAGTCTTCTTCTCAGATCCTTGAATGAATCTTGAGGAAATCTAAACACCTTACTGCTTGCCCACTTATTTAAAGTGTGATGGGCTGTTATTCCTTGCACTTAACACACACCTCAATACCACATCACCTAGGTTTTCTGAGAATGAAGAAATGATATCCAATATTTAGCATTGAATTTAAGCTTCTAATTCTAAATTTCTGCTTTATTCGCTTACTATGTAAAAACCTGTAATTCTATCAGTTTTCCCCACAAAACAATTTTCGTAAATATCAATGTCAATAAATAATAACTTTATAAAAATAATCTTTGGATTTCTGGTACAATTTTAACAAAATAAAATTTAAAACAACCAGGCACATAAAGCCAGCTTGTGAAGGGAGGGTGGATCAATAGCCACTTACGTTCATTGTCAAGATTCAATCCAGTAAACTGGTCTGTTTGATCCATTCAAGTAAGGGTCACCGTTATTAAAGCTGAAGTATGCCTCTGTTTCTGACAACCACATTTAAGAACTTAGTACATACCAGGTAACGGAAATAAAATTGAAATAAATGAATTAAGTCATTCCAGGAATGAATTAAAAAACGTATTCACATTAAGCATGCTCATTCTAAGGATTGAGTTTATGTGGTTTAGCCACACATACTGCTAACAGGTGGACACATTAATTAAGTAAAATGAAACAGGAAAAATGCTTCCAACTTCAGGACAACTGTTATGTAAATACAATTTCTTGTTCTAGCATGACTGTGTGAGGCCTATGAAGAGATACTTTGTCGAGCTTGGGAGGAACTGCTCTTCCAATATATACTCTTTTAAAGGAATGTGCACAAATCATTTGAAGAAAGCTTGGAAGAGTGGAGGCTGTTATAGCTGCTAAATGTGTGTATGTGTGTGTCGGGATTAATCTCAGTGTCCATGGAATTGCAATGGGAACAGAATGTGACGTTCATGATTTGTGTTGCTGCAGATTATCTCCTGACTTTACATGTGCACTAATAAAATTGACCATAAACTTAATCTAACCGTCACATATGCACAAGTTTGATATTTTGGTTAAT
>JAYDZG010000002.1:9721540-9744659 GCA_034509265.1 Microcambeva bendego
TTACATGTGCACTAATAAAATTGACCATAAACTTAATCTAACCGTCACATATGCACAAGTTTGATATTTTGGTTAATAATCTTTTAAATACACATGACCAAACATTCAAACATTCTAAATTAATCAATTTGTATATTTATATTGTACTAGAAATATTACAGTAACAGGAATAATTGGAACCAAAGAACTGCCATGATGATAATATCCCTGATGGGAGTGTCTTATTTATTTTCATTCAAATGTTCTATTACAACAAGTAAAATACAGTATACTAAAAAATTAAAGAGTTTGGTATTTTACTAAACTGATATAAATAATCATTACAAGTATATCATAACAGTCCATAAAATCCAACCCCTTATGCTTACAAGCAGAACATGCTATTACTCAAAATTTCACCCAGCCAATTTATATTTCAGTCTTATTTAAACTAAAAGATAGCATATAAAATGTGTTAGTCCAAAAATGTATGAGCTAAATCACTCAGAATGCAGAATGACCAGAATGCAACCTATGCTTTAAAGCTCGTCTATTCTTCTAGGAAGAGTTGCCCTGATATAGTCTGTCCGTCAGTAGGAATCTATGACAAATGGTCAAAAGATCATTTGTGAGGTCAGGCACTGATGTTGGACAAGAAGCCCTGGCTTAAAATCAACATTTCAGTACAACCCAAAGGTGCAAAATAGGGTTGAGATCAGGGGTCTGTGTGTTCATCCACACAAATTACTTAATTTACTGGTACACAAACTGATGAACCTTGCTTTTTCACAGGAGCACAATCATAGTCTTAGTCAAACTTGTGCCAGCTTGGAACCATACATTTGTATTTATAAACTCTAATGTGCTTAGAAAGGCATGGTAGTTAAGTGGGTAGAATTGTCACCTCACCTCACGAAGAAGGTCCTGGGTTTGCTTCCAAGGTGGGGCAGTCTGGGTCCTTTCTGTATGGAGTTTGCACTTACATGGAGTCGGGTTTATTGGAGACACTGAATTTTCCTATAGGTACCACTGGAATCCATTAAGCAGTGCATTGCAGTGGTGGTCCCAAGCCTGGATAACTAGGGGGGCTGTGTCAGGAAGGTCAGCCGGCGTAAAACAATGCCAAATCAATAATGCGAATCCCGATCCACTCTGGTGACACTGTCATTTGTGCTCAGCTGGAGCAGTGGATCATGTTTGAATTTCAATGGTACAGTTTTGCAATAACGCTGAACATAAATTAAATGATTTTGAAAAGATTCTGAAAATACTTTTAATAGACTAAAGTCTGACACTTGTAAATACTTTTTAGTCACATACTAGTCACAGGCTATGATTTAGGAAAGACTGGGGATCTAGCAGGGTCACGATTTACAAGACTGCAACTAGATTCCTATTGAGATTATTTCTTGCTCCTGGTGGAATGTATTAAAGTCAGCATTATTATTTTTAGTGTTATTATATTGTATCTTGTATTTAATATTAGTATTAATAGTATTATTAATCTTATTTTTACTATTCCTATTTTAATTTCAATATACTACTACTTACATTATTGCTATTATTATCAATATTATTACTTTTAACAATCTGTTATTAAATTGAAATTAGTATCAATTATATTATTATTAGTAATAACAACAACAATAATTTTCGCAGCAGTAATTTCCTGCCCAAAGCTATTTATTATCGGCGCAGCAATTTTAATATCCAGTTTTGTTCTGAGCATTTATATTGAATACGAGACGGATGCACAGATCAGTCTGTCACTTTTTAATTAAAGCTCCGAAAGGCGTCTATGAGGCGTATAACAGTTACTGTGTATAAAAAGCTATCATTATTTTTTAATACTGTTATTATAACTTATAATAGTATCATTATATTATTAATATCTCTCCTATTGGTTTTCGACAATCTTCACGCCACTATTTGTGTGAGCCAAGACTTAAGACTTACAACATGTTTGACTATAAACACACTGACTTAAATCTGCAATTCTGACCACTAAATGATGTTTAGGCTCTCGTGATTTTCTTCTGACATTGAAAATTTGTCTGTGACAGTAAAATCGCTTGAAAGTCGTCAAGTGTGTGGTCAGCATTAAACAACACAATTGCCTATGTTTCAGGCTTGGCCACTATAAGGTGCACTCTCAGTGCAGGTCCCAAGCCTGTGTAAAAATAAGGAGGATTACATGAGGAAAGGCAATTGGTGTAAAAACTGTGCAGGAAAAAACCCCAACCGAATCGTATTTAATATAAGAATTCGCATAGAAGCAGGATGCACATTGTATGGTATCATGTGTCAGGCTGTGGACTATCAAGTGTAAGCACTTTAAACACCTTAGTGCTGGCTGAGCTGGCCTTCCTTCACAGGCTGCTCTTCTGGAATTGCTGTGCTGTGAAAGGCTGCTGTGGAGCAAAGCATTAAAAGCTCCCTAATTGCGTGTCTAATAATGATCCTGGCCCTGCAGGGCTCTTCAATGAGCTTACCACAGCAAGGCAGGTGATGTCGTGGCTCTTTACGGACAATAACAGCAATTTCCTCCTCCTCCTCTTACTGATCCTGCCTTAATCCGCTCACCATTTTCTCTGACTAGTTCCCTCGTTCAGGCCTGTTACATGTCCTCTAATTCTCAGGCGGATTCTCTGGGTGTGTGCTGCTCGACCAGTTTGTACTGCTTTTTACAGCAGATAGACTATTGATCAGCGTAAAAATGGTGAATTTCATTAACACACAGTCAATACTTCATTTCCCCCGCTTTGCTGCACTGAAGCCCGGGTGAACAGCTTTTCCCGGGCACTCTTTAGTTCTCCTGTTAAATGTAATAGAAGATTTCTCACTCAGTGGACGACGCAATAGCTATTAGGTTAAAAACGTTGAGGTGAACGGATGCCACTCAGGCTCAAATATAATGTGGCTGCAATGATTTAAAAGACTTTGCCACTGCCAGAAAACCTTTTAGCAATACGGTTGTGTATCGTTGTCCTTCTTTCTCCATCTGTCTGTCTCTCTCACTCTCTATGAATGATATACCAGGGGTCAGTCATTTCTGTAGTGGTGAACAAGTGCAAAAGGGTTGAGTTGTGTCGAAAGAGCAGTCAATATTTCTGATTTTAGTAAAGTGGTGGAACAGCAATCCTAAATATGATGCAATACAACTTTTTAAATTGACTGAGATAAGTTTTACAACTGGCTCTCAATTTACTTTATTTGCGGAGCACCTTCCCATCGTTTCACTTAAACGCACTTCAGGCTCATCACAAACTGGACCAGGAGAACAGGGTTTTAAGGGTGAATCAATAACTGTACTCAACTTTAAAATAAGTGTATAGAATTACATGACCTTAACCCCTGAGGATTATGTAATGCAACCAAGTTTATTAATCAGATTTAAGAAATTGATCACAGAGGGAAGCAGTGTACAAAATCTGCTAGATAAATATAACTGACTTAAATAAGCTGTCTAAAAATTAGTGACCACCTGTACTACCAGCCAGTAACATTTTCAGATCTTTAGGTCAGTTTAGGCCATGATTCAAATATCCAATCTAGATATCATGTGACTTGATTAGTTGCATACGTACACTTGGTCATATTAACTTTAATCCCCTGATTAAATCCCTTTGCCCATGCATGTTAAATATATCTTCCAGAATACATATTAACAACCAAATTCACCATGTGTGCTGGCCAAAAATTACAATGCAGAAGAACATCACTTAATGAGTTGCCAACTTCAGTAGCTGCCCCGTACAACCAAAAACAGCTATTTACCTCAATTGGACTACTCAGCTTACACACATTCAAGTAAAAAATTGTTGTTGAGTTTTTAAAGAATAGTTGTATTTTGACAAATAGATATTATTTTGGTATTTTCCTGAATGAAAAAAACCATCCAGCATTACAATGCACTGGTTTGTGCATCCTAGTGGATAAGTTTCGAACTCGGTAGTGGAGATGCTTGGTGCTGGTGTGCTAGCAGAAAATCATACTGCTCTACTAGGGTGCTAATAACAAATAATAACATTGATTACAGCAAATAATGCTAGGAAATAAATTTGATATATTTTTCTGCTTTAAAGTTTCTTCTTATTATTATTATTACTATTATTATTTATAATATTGTAATATTGGCAAAAATTATATTATAATAATAAAATATTTGTATTGTTATTATTCATGATCATAATTTTGTAGTGCTGCCCTACATATGTGTATAAATAAACAATTTTGTTTTCAAATTTGTCAACTACAGCTGCTGTAATATTATGTTTAACGTATTGCTGTATTATTATAAATTAATTAATAACAGTAAGTCAACTTGGCTATAACAAAGATTATTTTTTAAGTGCTCCTCATAATTAAATTAGTAATCCCACCTTTTGATTCAGTATCAAGACTCCTTCATATTCGCTCTACATGAATTCAAAAGTTTTGCTTACATACTGCATACTCAGTATTAATGCCTAACTGTAGAGCATTGATGATAAATGTATTTGACAGATTATGTCTCTTTGTATCTCAGGCTATATCCAGGACTACATCAGTCCATCAAAGTATCAGGGTGAGAAGAAGCTCAGCACGGCTGAATCGGACCCACTCTACACTCCGGTCAGCAGTGGAGGAGAGGAGTACTGTGAGCCAGACTTCGAGCATCCAGACAGTCCTCAGTCCGGCCTGACGGCACACGGGTACTACAGCGGCGAGTCAGAAGGCCAGAGCGACGGCTACACAGCGGACGGCTTCTACATCTCGGACGGGCGCTCTCGCAGAAGAGGCGAGCCCAAGGAGGCACATAAGAGTGTCGACGTGAAGGACGCGGGCGCCAGGCACACATGCAACGAGTGCGGCAAGACCTACGCCACATCATCGAACCTGAGCCGCCACAAGCAAACCCACCGCAGCCTAGACAGCAAGATGGCTCGCAAGTGCCCGACATGCAGTAAGGTCTACGTGTCCATGCCTGCGCTGGCCATGCACATCCTGACACACGATCTCAAGCACAAGTGCAATGTGTGCAGCAAGGCGTTCAGCCGTCCGTGGCTGTTGCAGGGCCACATGCGCTCTCACACGGGCGAGAAGCCATTCGCCTGCGCCCACTGCGGAAAGGCCTTCGCCGACCGCTCCAACCTCCGTGCCCACATGCAAACACACTCTGCGTTTAAGCACTACCGCTGCAAGCGCTGCCACAAGACCTTTGCACTCAAGTCGTACCTGAACAAGCACTACGAGTCGGCCTGCTTCAAGGGCTCCGGAGACGAGGACGAGTCTGGCTCGGAGAACTAAAGCGCAATACGGCGACAGAACAGACGGACAAATTCCTTCACTAAGCCCTTCCTTTCACAAATAGAAACAAATGCGCCTTTTTCTTCTTCCTTACTTTTTTAGAAAGCAATATTTTTGGGTGACATCACCTCGGAGAGAAAAACAATAATGACCAGACAATAACGAACAGATGCTGGATTTTTCCTCAGTATTACTGCTAATCGCCCATAAATCTACGCCAACACACTGAGACTCTCTATTACTCTTTTTCTCAATCTCTCTTTCCACACACATAAACATATAAGCTTATTACAAGGCCTGGCATGTGAATTTTTATCAATGACTATAATAATAATAATACTAATACTAATAATCATAGTAATAATATTTAGATTCCTGATATTTTATAGCAAACGACACAAAACGAAACAAAAAAAAAAATACAAGGATGACCGTATTCCTTCTTTTTTAGAAACAAAAAAATGACCTCATGTATTTTTATGCTGCTTTTTTGTTTTGCTAAATTCTTTTGCAACTGCCAATTTTTTGCAAACTTTTATGATATTGTAAGTACAGAAATTGCAAAAAATGCCACTAAGAAGTTTCAATTTTTGCCACTTTTAAAGTGTCACTTTTTTATTGCAGCTCTAAATTCCAGTGTTTTTAGTTTTAGTCTTTGTTGTTTTCTGTGTTTTGTGGGACTACGAGGTTTTTGAGTCCTGAAAATATTCCATCTTCTTCAGTATTCTTCACACATCTTAAGATATTAAGTAATTCAAAGACTCTTCTGGTTTGCTCAGTCCTGTCCAACAGGATGTTTCGATAAAAAGAACACTAACAGTAACAAGTCACATGGACTCTAATGAGAACATTTATCAGATTTAAAAGCAATCTTAACCCATGACGCAGGTCTTCCTCTGCCATCTTGGCTCAAAAGGACTTCAAGTGTTCCCTCCAATCGAAAAAACAATCTTCTACTTTGTGTCCAGCGAATACCTCAGCAGAGGCAGGTATGACCTCTGAATCTCAAAATCACACCCTTCATCAATCACTTCTGCTCCAACAGTGACCTCATTGCTTACCGCATCAGTATTAGTTATTTATTTATCCACATTCTATTTATTCTTTTTATTTAATTTATTTAACTATTTATTAATTTGTCATATTTATTGTTGTAATTTATTTAATTTATTCATCTGTGTATTTGGAATACTAAATACCACTGACTTTGTAACATGCTGCTCTTAAAAGATAATGTTTATATGCATGGAAAAAAAAACTGTAGTAAAAAGTCCATGGGACTTTTAGTATTTTTTCTGAAAAGGAACAATGTACAGCATTTAAAAGATTTGAATGCAGATAATACTTTGTTTCACAGGCAATAATTCTTTCTTGGCACGGCAATGGACTTGGATATGACCTAGCTGTCCTGTTTGCAGACCACTTAGGGCAATAAATGAAACAGCCTGAACACAAACCACAAAGTCATCCTACATCTCGTTCTTGTCATTTTCCTATTAAACTTCGTTAGATAAATGAGCTTTGGCTTGGGAACTTTATCCCTCAGTCATGTTGGGTACATTGTGTACCCCGCTAAAAACCAGAATGATCCATGAAACTGTTCATTTCATCTCCAGAGTAAAATCACAGCTTAACAAGTCAGCTTTTATTACCCTATGGCAAGATGTTATTTAATCCATTCAACATTTGAGTTTTTTCTCATTCATCGAACATTTATTGTGTTCAAGTGAAATGTCACCTTATTACCAGATGTCTTTTTCACTAACTTCAAGATTAGGCATAACTTAATACAAATTTTAGGCACTCCCTCTCTTTACTGCTTATTCATTCGGGGCTGTGTTTTTTCAATGGGTGCAATTTTGACAGAAACACTTTGGATTGAGCACCAGTCCATCGCAGGGCAAACACTTATAGGCCAATTCAGTGGCTCTAATTAACCTGGCCGCATGTTTCTGGACTGTGGGAGGGAATTAGAACACTAGGAGAAAACTAACATGCATAATGCATAATATTAAACTAAATAGTATTAGACTGCATAATTGCTTGTTGCTTGGGAGTAAATATATTTCATAGTTTTAACAAAAACGTACTCGAGAGTAATATTCCAGCGACAAGCATCCCACCAATTAGCCGTTGTGTTGATGGCACCCATTTGTGTTCACACCAGCCCATGACTGACAGCTAATTCAGCTAGCCTATGAGATTTGGTTTTAAATCATAACATAAAAGTTAAGTTTCATAAGTTTTTTTTTCTTTAAAAAAGGCTTGAGTACTTCCAACTTGCTGATTGTTGCTGGTAATAAAAATTGGGCCACATGTGGGAACACCCCACAAGAGCTACAGTTTGGAGATGCTCTGACCCAGTTGTCTTGCCATCACAGTTTGGCCCTTTCCAAACTGTCACAAATCCTTTTGTTAATTTGTTTGTTAATTTTTCCTCCTTCTGACACATCAAGACTGAGGATAAAATGTTCATTTTTTGCCTAATATATCCCATCCACTAACAGATGCTGTGATGAGTTAATCGGTGTTATTAATTGATATTATGCCCGGTTCTTAAAGACTTCTTTGTAGCACTACACATATCAAATATTAACAAATACATTCTGGCCTTGACATTTAAAGGGTGATTATTCTTTGTACAGTATGTTACTTATTCAGCCTAATAGTTTTTTAGCAAATTGTCATACTGGACCCTACTTAATGCACTGAGATGTTTTTTAAATTTGCTGCTATCAAGTAAAATCCTTCAAAACATCAACAAACCTTCTGCACAATTTAGTTGAAGATGTTTAGAGCTAACATTTTAGTATCATTTTTTTAAAATGCAAAAAGTGAGTTGAGAGCTCCAACGTTACCCTTTTTCTGATACTGATACCTAATTTAATTTGAATTCTTCATCAGGCATGTTTAGATAGCGTGAGCGTAAACACAGAGAAAACATGCCAACAGCAACAACAGGATGGACTCCAAAAAAGTGGTATTCTTATTTTTTACTATTAATAGTATCTTAGCTATGGAGCAAGATTAAAGGATAAATGGTTAGCTAAACACGAATCATTATGATCCATTTCAGTGCGCCTAGCCTACGTATATATTTATCATTTAGATATGATTACGCTCAGAGCTGTGTCTTTGAAGTCAGGCGGCTGAAACTGCAACAAAACAACAGATTATCAGGATTACCATCATTCGCATCAAATTAAGGCCGGGCACTTTTATCTGCGCCCCAGGACATTAGAAGTGTTCTGTAAATGAAGTGCACTGAATCTATGAGATAAGACCGATGCTATAGATAATGGCAATTTGCTATAGGGAGAGAACCTGACAGGACAGTGAACCAGCGAGCTAATAATCAAGCATCACAGCACATGCTGTACGTGCGCCGAGCTTCCAGCTGGTTTTAAAGGTGCTTAAAATAAAACGCTTCCTGGCACTGTAGAAAAATCAAACAAGCGATAAGTGGAGCGTACACACCCCTAGACAAACGTATACCGTACACACACATACACACCATCTCATTATGTCCTCCTCGTCATCAGTGCTGTCTCTGTGCTGTGATGTGAAGCGTTGTTTGCTCTGAAAGTCATTCCTGGCCTCACTTCCATCAAATATCTGCTGTCGGAGATGGGGTGAAGTAAACTCAATGCTAATGACGACTCGAAACAGCATGCTGAATGATGTTCAAATATTGCTTCATGTTTAGAAATGCAGGGCAGCATTATCTACTTATGACTTGATAATTATTATTTTGTATACAATTAATACAACAACCACTCCAAAAAAATCAACATGCCCTCTTTTGTAGGCTTTCCAGTTAGTGACTGAATAAGCATGGGAGTTGGGAAGAAGGTCTACAAAGTGCTTTACATCTTCAAATTAAGGCTGGGCTTTTTGCTGAAGCATATACACAGAGTCATATCACTGCATTTTATCAGCCATATTAATCCAAGTTTGGAATTAGGTGAAGAATTAATGTAACCTTTTAACCTTAGACATGATCATGCATTATTGTTTAGGCATGTTTTGGGGTTTTGTTCCAGTGGAACAGTCAATTGAATTCAAGATTCAAGTTATCTGACATATAACAACCCTATACAAACCCTATATAACAACCCAGCACAAAACCACGACACTACCATCACCATCAATGCATGTTAAGACTGACAGTGTTCTCTTTGTCCGAGTGATCAGCAATAATAATAATAAAATAATTGTATTTATTTATTTTTTTCCAAAAGACATTGAAAAATAGAAATCCTTAAACTCCCAGGACGCATTAAATTATACAGACATTAATGAACTGTGTCTGTGTGCCTGTGTTTTTTTTAGAGCTTACTAAAGA
This sequence comes from Microcambeva bendego, assembly GCA_034509265.1. Lineage (NCBI taxonomy): Eukaryota > Metazoa > Chordata > Actinopteri > Siluriformes > Trichomycteridae > Microcambeva > Microcambeva bendego. The sequence continues at coordinate 9,731,154 of JAYDZG010000002.1, forward strand.
TTTTTGTTCCTAAAATGGGTCATAAAGAGCCTTGCACTATCTAAAAAGGATGGCTCTTAATATCACACCTTTAATCTTTATTTCAGCCCTTTCTTATCTCTAAACCTCTAATCCTCTGTGTCATTCTCTGTCTTTAAAGTCTGTCATTTTCTCCGTCTCTCAGTCTCACTCAGCATCTCTGGCTCAGGGTAAACAGGTGCTAGTGGACAGGCGGGAGACAGTGAGAGTAATTGAGGATGAGTCTGACCTTGACGAGCAAGGTCACTGCAGCAGGAGCAGCAGCAGGCGAATGCACCATCAGCGTTTTGCATATTCTAAATCGGACGACACAATATCCGTAATAGAGCGAAACCCACTGGGAGTTAGAGATGAGCTTCTCCGCCCTCCCCCTCGCCTCATCTATCCTCCTCCATTCTCTCCATCCATCCATCCATCCACCCACCCACCCAGGCATCCATGACCTCTCCTGCTTAACAATTGACTTTCATTGTTCTCGAGTCATCCTGCGAGTCAAGCCTGTGAGTGCAGTAATGGAAATGCATTTCCACCACTTTCCCAGCACAGTTCATTATCTGAGAACGCATATGTGAATAAGACATTATTTATGTCATTATGTCATTATTTTTTTGACATTTGTCATTTCCTCTATCCTTTAATCCAGAGCCTAAGATTGAAAGCAATGATCAACCTAGTGATAAATGCATATGCAAAGCTCTTAAAAACTGAAATCGCTTTTAACAAACTGACCCGGCTTAAGGTTTCAAAATTTTAAGACTTGAATCTAAATCCTTAATAAACTATGATCTGTAGGAGCTAAAAACCAAAATTGCACTAAACATTGATTGAAGTGGTTAGTAATGGAGTTAATAATGAGATAAAAACAATGTTTTTTTTTGGTTTCTGACAATTTTGGATAATTAAACATGCCCTCATTGCTGTTCCTGAGAAACTAACATAACAGAAGGGTTAAACATAGAGTTGGATATTTACAATTAGCTTTATCTCTTTTTTGTTATTAAACAATAATGTATCCTAAGCAATGACAGTATTAGGAACTGAAATTCATTCTCAGTGCGACCCAAAGGTCACAATAATTACAGTCTTTAATAAGAATATATTGTTTGCAAAATGTGTAATATATTTGTAAATATGTTGTAGCAATAATACACTGCATGTGGAGAAAATGTAATATTTTTGTTATTTTTTTTCTTGCTAAATTCAATCTGAAACTAATAAAAGCCTGGACAGAATACACCAAATCAGGGACTTCTTCAGCAAAGTATCTGTATCTGCTGTAGGTTGCATTGACCAGTTGGTTCCTCCTCTTTGTATTTGAAGACGTAACAGTGTGCGCTATCCTTCCATTCTTTTTCTCGTTTTTTAAAAAAACATTTTTATTATTTTTCTTGTCTACTGTCTTTTGTCTAAGTGCCCAATCTGGCTGTGCAGTAATGGAAAGTGCCAAAAATAAAGTTACATTTCCATAACAAAAGCCTTTGACTTATGGCGGCTGATCGAGAACCTCCATATGGTCGTCTACAGATAGAATTTTGATTTTCACACTCTTTGTTACTCACGCTATACTCAAATCTCCCCTTTTCTGAAAAACATACAAACAAACAAAAAAAAAACAAGCAAAACATGTTAAGCCACGCTTACGAATGAATGATTTGGATTTTCTTCTGCTACTGTTATTAAAAATGGGAATCATATGGATGATTATGATAATTATGATGACAGAAATAAATAGCACAAGCAATTTTAGGTGTCTTGTTATTTCTTCTTCTTTTTTTAAATTAAAGTTTGAATATTACTCAGCTGTTAATGGGAAAAAAAATTCTGATGAGGTGTGTTGAAAACCTAGGTCAGGTTAATGAGAATGGATGAAGTGGCGTACTACGCTAGCATGTCAACAAACATCTCTGTCTGTGTACTGTAAAATGGATAAATCGTTACTGATCAGCCCAATCTTACAATAAATTATAAAAAAATCTTACAGCCGTGAGAAAATATTGGTCTGCAGAGGTCAGTGAACAGTGGTCAATAAGGCTCACTAATGCAAGTGGGGAGCGAAGGCTGCACCATGTGGTCTGATAAGACGAGCTACTGTAGCTTAAACTGCTGACTAAGTTAATGTTGGTTCTGATAGAAAGGTGTCAGAATACAAAGTGCATTACAGTTGCTGGGCTGTTCTAGCAGTAAAAGGAGGACCAACACAAGGGGGTCATGATGTTAGGCATGATCTGTATAGTTGTAGATATAGGCATGTTACACATATTCTGAAATTCCACGGGTGGTCCCTCTCTAATTTAATTACATAAATCCTATTACTATAAATACACCCTTCTTTCTATAAGAGACAATTAATTGCCCATTTTTTCCAGGTCAGGCAGCTAAGAGGCTATTAGTGAAAGGGCATTCTTGTACATTAATAATGTGCAGCCACACAATCAGGCTTCCAGTGACCGACAGCAATCGCAGATTGTGATGCATTTAAGAATTCATTCATTTAAAGACAAATCGCTGATCCTGGAAACGCCTTTCCTGCATGAATTATCTCCCAATCTATAAGAACAGACTGTAATTCATTATGCAGGACCGGTCTCAGATCAGTGCCAGCCGACACAGTGAGAACAGCATGGTTTTGAAGGCAGAAGCATCTGTTCTAGTGCCATTATTGATGATTCCTAATGATTAAAATTTAATGGAACATTGATTTTATGCTGGACTAGCATGTTTGTCAGAGGCGGGGTGCTGAAAATGCTGAGAAAAACCGAAGTAAACTGAAATATGGCAGAATGAGGATGGTTCCCAGTCATGATTCGGTCTCCTACTGCTTGGATGAATTGAGAAAGATACAATAAGAAGACAAAAACTAAGGAAATCCAATACTTGGATCACTGTATTTAAATATAGTGCCATTAATATGATTATTACTACGAGCACCACGGTGGCTCAGTGGGTAGCACTGCTTCCTCAAAGCAATAACGTCCTGGGTTTGATCTCTAGACGGGGCCGCATGTTCTTTGTAGAGTTTGCATGTTCTGCCCAGGTCTGTGTGGTTCCACAAACATGCAGCAAGGTGAACTGTAGAAGGTGAATTGTCCTTTATGTACCTAGCCACCAGGATGCATTGTAGTGCCGGTCCCAGGCCGAGATAAATAGGATAAATAAATAAAACTACGCAAAGTCAATAATGCGGATCACGATACAGTCACATTTTACTTTGCTGAAACAGGAAACAGTTACGCAAGCACAAAATGATCACGGTATGTTCTAATACATGAATTTTGGTTCTGCTTTATAATAAGGACCATTGCTTGCCAAATAGTGATCCTACATCATTGCTGCAGGTTTAGCATTGCAGATGGATGTAGGATCACTATTTGGCAAGTTTCAGTGCTGTTTTTATGTCTATTTTTGCTTTATAACTGCTTATCAATGCCTTGTAAGGCATCTACAACCTAATTAACCCTTTATGACCAATTATTTTATGACTAACCTCATAAGTGCTCCAGTTTCCTCCCACAGTCTAAAAACATGCAGCCAGGTTATATTGGATAAATAAAATTGTTCGTGACTGTGTTTGATATAAACTAGTGTACTGATGAAACTTGTGCAATGACTAGCCACCACGTGTTTGTCATGACTGTAACCAAAGTGTAACCATGCTTTTACAATCAAAATAAAACCAAACACTAAAACAACTGTCATTACTGGAGCAGCGCAAACCTACTCACACGGAACCTAATTATTCTTTTTCCGCTTTATAAACAGCTGGCAAGTTTTCAGACAGGTACATTTTGCCCGGCTTCTGTCAAATCCAAACTGATAGGTGATGAAGGGTGAGGCTTCAATTTCGAGAATACATTTCCACTGACAGTGTGCATTACACTTTGATATCTGGCGCTTGGCATGGAACATGATGTTCAATAAGGATTATGTGTGGCTACTTAGCCAACAAAAATAATTCCATCAAGCTTACAAAAAACAACTGTTGTGTTGATGCTACTTTCAAAGGCAGTTTGGAACATTACTTAAACTAACAGTTTTTATGTCACAATAACTGTATTTAAGGTTGCCCACTGTAACAGGGCCAAATTTTGACAGACAAAAGCATGGATGCTTAGTACAATTTAAAAGCATTAGTACAATTTATTCTACTTCGGACAGTTGGATTGGCAACTGGCAAAAAGTACTTGTTAGCAATGGGAGAAAACCTCCATTCAGAGGTTCAGAGCAGTAGTAGTCTAGCAGCTAAGGGTTTGGACTTGTAAATAAACATTAACTCCTTCAGGATCAATAAAGTATGTGTGTATGTATGTATTTATCTGTCTGTCCATCTAAAAAGTGCTGGTTGTAGTCCCAGCACTGCCTAATTGCTACTGTTGAGTGCTTGAGCAACCCGTCAACCCTCAATTGGATTAAGTTACTGTGATACGTTGCTTTGTATAAATACTATAAATGTAACCAGCTCAATTCGCTACTTGTAATAGGTGTGTGCATACTGATGCCTTTCCTGATGCAACCCTCTGATTTATCCGGGCTTAGATTAATGCATCCTAGTGGCTAGAGTGGCATCTAGCTGACTGTTGGAAATGGTAAGATTCGAACTGGGGAGTTCAGACTCTCGTCGCTGGTGTGCTAGTGGAAAATCCCTGTTTCACCTGGACATTTTTGGGGAAATAATAAAAATAAAAGAATCAGTTTTTTTTAATGGTAGAGTATATTTAATCCTCTGTTGTTCTAGTAAATCTAGTAAATGCTAAAACTGTCCATTATCAACAGACAAACTGTTTTCTAAATAATTGTGCATTACATCTACAATGTATTTGTGTTTATACATATTGATTGTTATTGCTACTGTATGCTGATTTATTGCCTGATTCTTGCAGACAGCGTTGAAGCTGATTTTGAAAAATAAATGCGTCCACTTGAACAAGTAACATACCCAACAGCTTTCCTGCCTAATTATCTTTAATAATGAGAGATATTGCTAAACAAATAGAAAATGAGGCATAAATGAATTGAAATAATAAACAGATGCAAGACGTTTAAAAAATTGGTGTAATACGTTAATTGATTAATTATGTGTGCAGAGAGGGAGAGATTTATAACCAGATGTTGCACTGCCAGATTAAAAATGCTTTGGGGATAAAAACCCATTATGCTGATTTTCCACTTGACCCAAATGTAAAATTCAAAGTTTATATACATTTTCTGAAAGACACATATGTCATGGCGATCCTGAATTGTAGTAATCTCTACAATGTCGTCCAACTCTTCAAATCTAAAGTTCTTTTATAACGTAATTGTGGAATTACATACATTTTTTATGGATCTGGCTTGATTATGGCTGGTGGATTTATACAACTGATATAAAGCAAAGCAATTATTTGACTGCATATATTAGAGTCATTACAGGTGAGATTTCATAAAAGATTTAAAAAACATCATCCATTCATTGGTTTACCATTGATTTATACTGATCAGGGATTCGATGTATCACTCATATACAAACACGTAGACACGAATCGGTATTCTTTTTAAACAGCAGAGGGTGCTGGTGTATAAATTCTTTAACACAAAATGTGGAACCAGCATTTTTGGCTTAGTTTCCACCTACCTCAAAAACTTAACACAGACAAGACCCATAGCTGCCTGGCCCTTTTTTCTACTACCAACTTTGCGTCTTATAAAAACTGAGTATTAATTAACAACCAATATAGCAACCTAAAAGAAAATATTTTAGGCCGATTTAAGTTAACACAAAACCAAAAACATGTTGCCATTCCTGAGAAAAAATTCTAGCAATAGCACTATATTCGTGCCTGTGTTAATGCTCTTTATCTCCAGTAAATGCTGGACTAAAGGGTGGAGGTCCTTTAAAACCCCATTAAAGGATAAATTATTCATAAGAACTGCAATATTGAATAAGCAACAGTATAAAGCTCACTCGTCAGAAAATAACCTGCATGGCCCTGTATAGCCTGGTGCCTCCAAGATGATTTATGCTCCTGTTGGTTTATTTGGTGCTGGTGTAAAGCTACGAAACCATGCAGCAGGAGGAAAAGACAAACTCAGGACTGTTCTAAAAGTTTGTATAGTCTCTGGAGCAGATTAAATGAAACTGAGTGAATATTTACAGTGTCAATCCACTATATAAACTATATTTAAATATTTTTCCCCCAAAAAACTGCTATGTAATATCCTCTCATTACTTATTTATATGCTGGGGCTTTTTATTAGGATGCCCTCTGCTGGCAAAAAACACTTTTTGGACAAGGGTTTTATTGTTTTGTAAGGTGGCAACCACAATGTAGTGAAGCACTTATTTCTCAAATTCATTAAAATGGTGTTTATCAACTGGTTTCATTAGTGGAACAATAAAAACTGCACTCAGTGTCTCCATTGGAATCCTATCAACTGCTCACATTAGGGGTCACAACCCTACAACTTATTCAGACTTGGGAGTAGAACTACACTGGTTTGTGAAACCTCATGGCTATAGAATGGCACCCAGCCAACCGGTGGCTACAAGTTTTGAACAGGGGAATTCAGACTCTTAGCACTGGTGTGCTACCGAAAACCCCTGGTGCTCCAGTGGTTTATGGTTTAAAAATGTAGTTCTCACTAGAATTGAGCTTGGTTGAATACTAGAATTAGTATTATGCACATTTAATATAATTAGTACTTGCACCTGGAGGGAACCCACTCAGACACAGGGAGAACATACAAATGACACACAGAAAGGACCTGGTCTGCTTCATCAGGATTTGAAACCATATAGTTTATTTCATTCAATTATTAGCAGTTTAAGACAAACACAATTCATTAAGACTCTACTTTACTTCGGCATTTTCAGCATTTAGTGGAACTTGTTTTCTCCCCAGAGTGAATTACAGAGGTGCTTTTATATTTTTCACAGTACACATTCACCACTGGAGTGCTAATAAGCAGTGTAAAAACAAACAATTCCATTAAAACCCTGTTAGAAGGAGTATACATAGCGATCAAATTAACTAAGCCAAGCTTTTCTGGAAGAAGGTGCAAGATATGTGTTTACTTTTGGGCTTAGCAAGAAGATTTTAATGGCCATATAAAGACTGCAATGGTATTTTCTGTTCAGAGCTGCTCTAAAAGACTGAGGAAGTTCATTACATTCACACTAGTGAGTCAGTACAGAGTACAGAAAGAAGCCTTGATGCTTGTCTTCCTTAAGTCCTGATGGGTCAAGCCTGAATGCTTTACTTTGGACATTGTGGTCAGGCATTTAAATAAATGTTTTAATTTGAAAATAGGCAGCTGCCGGAAATTTTGCAAAAAACTTAAATGTTTATTTCATGTCAGTGTATAATTTTTCATGTGTTTTAATGAATAATTTTTAAGAACCATATAATTTACTAATTTTGTAACACTTATATTAACATAAATTCATCTAAATGTACCCTACTTATACCACAGTAAACGTGCTAGAATGAATGACAGTACAGTGACACAAGCCGGGCTGGGTAATTGGTGTAATGATGTAATAGACCTCTCTAAAGTGGTTTTAGATAATAATAATAATAATTATAAAAAATGGGACAAGAGGAGTCTCATATATCCGAATCATTTGTTTATATTAATGTGTGAAAAGACATACAGTACTGTATCCAGGTTTTTACAAATTTATTTACAAATTAAACCCAATTTACCACAGATGACTTACAAAGAAACAGCAACCAATGAGCACGAGAGCACGCACACACACACACAGTAATACATAACAAATAAATGAGGTCCAGGTGTGTTTCTTAAGATGCTGGTGATGCAGACTTTCACTGTGGGATTGGTTTCTCATGTGATCACCAGGCGTATCATAGGAAATGTAGTTTTCTATAACAGGCGGTGCAACTACTGTAAGTGTTAGAGGTGGGATGTTTAACAATAGCCAATCAGGAGGTGTTATTCATTTCTCCTTGCTGTTTGTTTGCTGCTGCCTTATGCCACATCTCTGAAGGTATTGGAGGCATTTTATTTATTTATAAAAAAAAAATTAATCTCATTAAATTTCTCAACACCTTAAAATGTTCATGAATTCACAGGTGGCGTGAAAGCTGGGGGTTTACTGATGTCAAGGTCGAACATGAAACTTATGAGACCACGTCAAAATTATCAGTGTATTGTAGTTTATAATTTCTGTGTGTGTTTGTTTGAGCAGTGCCGTTTTATTCTACTCTAATTCTTATTCTATATATAGAATATTCTATTTATAGAATAAAAAACACGGCTCATTTTGGTCAAACACATACCTATACATTGTGAACTAAAAAGCCCGTGATTTTGAAATTGTCTCTCGTTTTTTTTTTCCACCACTGTATATCAAGGTGTATTAGAAATAATACACAACTTAATATGTTTAGCAGAAATATAAACATATGTTATGTTTAGCTGCCTTGCTAGAGTGCATGTGCTGTATTTGCTTGCCTGCAGACCAGACTTATCTGTAACTGAGAACATGCGATGTATTATGTAAGACACAAAATACAACAACTTTTGGTTACACAAGTAAAGATCTGTATAGTGAAAGAATGGAAATGAGGTTTGTTTAGACATGTTTGTCCATTATTATGATGAAGATGAGAACACATTTTCTGAGTTAATAAGGCATAAATAAGTGTCATTTTAAATGGCTTGGAGCTCATTTTAATACTGTAAATAAAAGTCTTACTTTTGAGGCTGACAGTTTGAAAAAAGCTTTATAAATTGTGTACTCTGAAAGCAGCTGTACATGAACAAAAGAGATAATTCCAATTAAATTTCAGCCACAAACATATCCTTGACTGTGTTTCCTCTCAGTTCTTTTCATCTTCAGCAGTTTCCAGATGCCGAGATCATAGATGCTATTCTTTGAAGGCTCAACAGTGTGTTGCAGAATTGGTACAACACTACGGCGACAGAACTAGCTCCTCGTCCTCATTAAAAGCTCCTTTTCTGTACAGCGTCTCATCGCATGTGACGGCCAGGCTCTTTAACTGGCTATGTTTGATGTTTTGCGTTGTTTGTGCGCAAGCCCATCTGCTTGCTCTTCTCTTCCCTGGCAGGAGGTCCACGTTCCCCTTCTGTCGCTTCACTGAAGCGCTGTTAGAAAATTCCAAGTGCCACACTCTGCATCAACCCATCCATGAAAGAAAGTTAAAGAGAATGGCTTGAAATAGAACAAGCTACTTTAAGGAGAAGAATATTTAAGGATTTGGAGTTAGTGGAGTTAGTGATCGGTCATTTTTTATTATTATTTTGCAAAACTCCTGTGGCAGTGTAGACCATTAACATGGACTGGGACTATAAACATTGAAGACAAGGAGGCCTCTCTACTTACCTGTAGTAAGTTTGTTTGTTAATTAGGATTCACCAGTTATATCAAATGCAGTCACTGACAATTTTGGATCTCCAACTCATCACAATTTTTTGGAGAGTAAAAGGAAATCAGAGCACCTTACCCTGGTTGCATAAAATGACTTACCATTTTCCTTAAGTATACTATTGCCATTTTACTCCCAACTGTAATGAGGTACAAACCAATTGCTTTAATTATCGCTGAGATGTGTCCACCAGTTGCAATTTGGATTGAGTTTGATAGTTTGGAAAGGCACAAGTCAAGCTAGTCCTTCATTCGTGCAGTCAACTTTTGGCAAAGCAAAGATCAGTATTCCGAGGATTATCTGCTTCAATAATTGTGAAATGGACATTACTTGGCACAACCCTGAAAATTTCTATAGCAAGGCGCCTAGCCAAGTTGGACTTTCAAGCAATAGAAGTAAGACAGAAACAGTTACTCTAAATGTGTACTGATTGGAGAATCTGTTTGATGGAGCGTTAATCTCTGCAGCGCTCCATAAATTAGGTGAAGTGGCAAGAGTAGCCGCTGTTGACTAAGAGGCATATGACAGCCAGCTTTGAGTTGCTAAATTGCATGCAAATTAATCTGGCAATTTTTATAAAACTTTACTTTTATAAAAACGAAATTTTACTTTCTAATTGATTTCTAATTTTAAGTTATGATTGGGATCATGGTAGTGTGTAGATCAGACTTAATAGAGTTAAAATCCCAAATCAGTCATGAAGCCACTATTGGGCCCTTGAGCAAGGCCCTTATCTCTCTATGATCCAGTGGCACTATGGTACTTCCAAACAAGGTGGGATACGCTAGTAAAGACTATCGTTGTACTGTACACCTGTATATGACAAAAAATGCATTCTTCTTCTGGCATTTTCTAAGTGTAGATTGAAAATATATCCATCAGTCCACAAGTCCACAAAGTGAGTTATGCCTAGGATTCTAAATACATTTAAGGGGTCCAATTACCTTTACATTTTTAAAACACATTTTTTCCCTTTTTCACCCATTTTTTAATATGTCTAATTTTACCCAACAGTGTTATGCTTCCTGTCTACTGGTGCAGACCCTTGGCCTGGTTGAGGAGCGTGAACAGACTCATGCTCCTTTCAAAACGTGTCTCCAACCGTTTTTGCACCATGGATCGGTTTTATAGGGGATATATACAAGGGATTTCACCCCTTCATGCCTAAAACTGATACAATTACATAAATCCATTGTGTTTCTGCTGTCCACTCAGAACAGCCCTATGAGAAACAACGGTTTATGTAGTCAGTGTCAGTGTCATCTGTTTACAGATGCTAAGAATAAATTACAAATAAGTATACAGTTTGAATGGAAGTGAATTTAGCTTCAGTACACATTAAGGGTTTAAAATTCTTACTCCCAAGCGATGTACAATTAGCTTTCTACATTGAAATGAGACTGGTGTCCGATACCTTAGCTAAAGAAAACCAAACCAAACCACCAGAAGTGGCAGAAAAGATATAGATTTATTGAATATTATAATAAATGGGTGCTCCCGGGTAATGAACATGAACACCACATATTCCTGTCTTTTTATACTGCACAGGTTCCCCAAGAGGCAGTCTCATTTGGACTATACATTGCTTGCAGATATTGGTTATGTGATTGGCTGTATTCAAGGGTTCCTAGTTTCTATTTATATGGCATCCCATATTTACAACAGCTCCAAGCTAAAACTGAATTCACTACAATGTTCTCCTCACACATGTACTGACGTTATATATGACCAGAGATTTAACAGATCAGACACATTAATTGGTGGCTTACTTAATATATATTCCAAAAGTGTGCCTTTATATTAATTAAATCCTAATTAATAATACTCCTTGGGTGCCACCTATGGTTAACAGTTAACAGACAATAAGAAATTGTGAAATCAACGAAAACTAAATATTGACACGGTGGTTGCTAACTTCATTAGCAGTTCTTTTCAGATGCAACCATTTTTTTCCACCTGCAGGAGGCGAGTTCATATGCTTTCATCAGCCTCATTATTCCTCTTCTGTGTGCAATGGCATTAATCAGCCAGCAGAGGTCGTAAATGTATCAGTTATGAGGTCCCTATATGGCATAGCCCTTTCATTAATAAACAGTTGCCAAATGTCATTCACATACCTGCCCAGCCAATGTATGATTTATTCTAAATCCAAGCTCTGGTGTGCTAGCAAAATTGTCTTTACATTTACACAGGCAATAAAAAAATATTTGAGTTGATGAACAAAATTGAGTAAAAAAATAAAAAATACACTTAGCAAAGATCCAAACAAAATGTAGACACTATATGTTGAAATATTTTACAGTGCAAGAGCAAACCTGACAAAAAAAAACCTTTAGAACTGTTTACAGAAATGTGAGTGAACGTAAATAAACATAAGAACTGACTGCAGGATAAATCTGCTTCAACAACCTGTCGCAACAACCCTCACGGCATACAGTACATTCATATCAATTACCTCAAACCCCTAATTGCCCACATAATCCACAGCAAAAGCAGCTTTCCACGAACGCCATCACTTTAAAAACACATCGCTGCATTTTGACGTACGTAAGAGCGTAGGCAGACTGAATACAGAAGTTGGAGTGAGAGAGTGTGATATTAATAAAAATAGCTGGTATTTCTAGTGACAGGCACTTGGCAGGTAATTTTCTACAGAAGCTCTGCTGACTTGAGTCTCGTGGGAGTCAAATCTAATATTAACAGCTAATTATCATGTGTGAGCTGTCCCTTCTATGACCTGCAGTAAAATACTCACCCACAACATGTCAAAATACAGACATGAGGTACGCCAGTGTGATTAAAAAGACAGACATGTCATTTTTAGAGCCTTTGGGACAGACAGTACCTTCCTAATGATGATGTACTTTCTCGTTGAAGAGAATTGTATATTGTGAGTGGATGACTGACAGTGCGGACTTGAAATAACCATCATCAGTATTTAATAGTAAATCTAATAGGGCTATAATGGAATCATTTTACTGACCATTATTGAGGTGCATATTATATATGTACAACAACTATGGGTGACCTTGTCCTTATTCTATACCATACATCAGGGTGCTCAAACTTGTGTGGCTTGAAATCTACTAGTTCAGATTTTGTGATCTCCTTTAACATTAAAAAAAAAAGCTTTTAAATGTGATTCAGTTCATGCATATTCAGCAATGCAGAGCAAGATACTGTAAAAATCTCACTAACTTTGTTAGGATTTTCTGAATGGTGTTCATGTCCCTTGTATAATAGCTGCTGATGCCAATCCTCAAGCAGGCTCATCAGTCAGGGTGGCCCGCTATTCAGACCTAATTAATTTCATGTGGGAAAAGGCTAAAAAAAATGATATTGACCTGTTTAAATGAGACGTGATCTACCAGCGTTCAAGATTGAAGTATTGAGCACCCCTGCCATACATGAAATTTCCATTCAAATGAAGTTCAATCTTAGCACTTACAACTGTAAATACTGAAATCATACAATGCACTGAAAAGTATGACATTATTAAGTGCCTTTCATATTAATTTTACTGTTTATGTCTTCATCAATATGTAATTGGGCTTTGCTGATGTATAATTTAATTACTGTGATACTGAGTGCAGAGCTTCTCTTGTATGTAGATAAATAACATGGGTTTCCATGACCCAATATTTATTATGCCCTTTCAATATTCATCCTGCATAAACACTGAAATCGGAAAGTTTTGTGATTTTACAGCCCATTATGGAAAGGGCTTTCATACAACAGACTTTGTCTCCATCATCTGCTTATAGTTTAGGGAAGGCTCTATCTATCTATCCATCTCCATCCCGTCCAGTCCCTATCTATCCATCTTATCTATCTAATCTATAGTAGGACCAAACCCATGTGCACTAAGCAAGACTTAAAAAGGACCCAAAAAAGCTCAAACCTAAAACAACACTATGGAAAGCGATTGATGGAAGGGCTTTCATCCAACATACTTTGTCGCCATCATCTGTTTATTGTTAGCTTGTACAGAAAACAATGTTCTGAGAACTATGCACCACTTATTACACTACTGATGGCAATGTACATATTTACAATATACACGTGATATTGTGGGGATTAATTTAAAAATAACAGTAGATCG
>JAYDZG010000002.1:9756349-9768454 GCA_034509265.1 Microcambeva bendego
TTAGTGAGTTAGTGATGAAAAATCACTAAAGTGACAACTTTATGTTGTGGTAATGACTTAGTATAAATACACTGTGGTGAATGCACTGCTTCTTTTAATCCTAACATGCAAGTGTGCAATTCTGAGTTCTTTAAATTCACATGAACTAGATTAAATGGATATTAAGCACATTTTTTAGAAAACAATAGTTATCTTTGTACATTTTTTATATTACTGTACACTGTGTCGAGATATTTTGTTCAGCACATAAACAAGGACTTTAAAATTCTTTTTTTTACCTTTTTAAGCATTACTCAGTGTGTTCCTGATGTGATTTTTGCAGACACTAAATTTCATTTCAGTTTTGTCTTTTCTTGGAAATAATTCTTAATCTTTAAGTTAAAAACTTTAAGTTTAAAAAGTTTTAAAGCCCTTTTTTAGTGTTCTTGATTCTTCTAATTGACATTCTGGCTCTCCCAGTTGCATCTAAAATGTAATTTGGACTGGACAGGGTATCCATCAACAATTTATTTCCCAGAAAAAAATATCTTCAAAAACAAGACTTTGTGTCACTTTAATTTGCCCAAGATACAGAACTTCTACAACCAACACCTACAAACATATTTATTAAAACATGTTTGTGTGTAGTATGTATTCAGTATGTGTTCATGTGGTATTATGGCTTAGTTGATTTACAGCGATGTAAATAATACTTCAAATTGGACTGGCACCAACCTAATCCTCAGTATCGGTATCGGCCGATATTGGTCCCAAATCACTGAATTGGATATAAGAAAGTAAAAAAGTGTAATCCGATCTAATTTAATATTGTTACTTAATGTAAATACAAGTTAATGTAAATAAGGCCATCTTTGGTGAGTAAAACAAATAAGATAAGAAAGTGTTGTTTTTTGACAGCTCACTGTAGTAACAAGAGCATCTCGATGACATCATTACCATGTGCTCATGATCTACAAGTCACTTAAAACAGACATCTGCTACAGTCCAAATGGAAGCGGTGTGTTGCGAATTTGCGACAGTAGAGTTAAGAGGTTAATGTCTCATGGATTTTACTTTATAACACAAAATTCCAACCAACTGTGCATCGATTCTGATTAGTTGGAATGTCTTCCAATTGTAAACGTGTCACGTAAACAATAGCTCGAACATAAGTTAAAGCACAAATAGTGCAAAATGTTGTTCTGTGTGCAAACATAAAAATAAAAGAGCAGTTTAGTTGAACTGTGATGTTGTACATTCTGTGTCTATTCCTGTATAATATTTGTTTCACAGTCTGAGCATTGTTATTTATTATTTTGGTAATTAAAATAATTTATTACTTTGAGAGATGACAATATCAGATTGGTATCGTTATTGGATCATAATTATATAATATATATATAGATATATATGGTCACCCCTAATTACAAAAAAAAAAGTAAATAATGAAGAATTCCGTAGCTGAATAAAAACAGCTATGCCAAATGCACACATTCAAACCCCACTCTACTTGGCTGCCAGTTTAATGTAACACAGTGTAACCCTGAGTGTACTCTATTGTACTTTTAATTCTGCACTGACACAAAGAGGTCCTGATTGCGACAGCTCAGTCTTTGCTTTTGATCAGCTAGGAAGGATCAGACCTGTGATTGGAGATTACTGCCTCACAGGTTGCCTCAGGAAGATAACAATGTTTTTCCGGTGCACTACATAGGCCCCTTGGGTCCAGACACGGCTGTGCATCTCCCCATGGGGGTCGTCAGGTAGTGAAGAGGGGGCTTTGGCCCCCAGTAAGCCTTCACTGATCGAGTGTAAATTTCTGGCAAAAGAATCGTCGCGTGTAAGAAGACTTCCTGTGGATCGTTGACTGTCTAGAAGTAACCGTATCCTCAAAGGACTCTTGACACGCGAAACCTTTACTCAATCCTCAGACAGAAATAAAATAAGTAGAAAGACACCCAACTGGTGGGCTTTGGCTTGCACCTGCTACTTTTTGAATAAATAAAACCGAATGGTGGCATTGGTTTTCTGATCTAAAGAGTCTGATATGTGTCAATGTGTCTCTATGTGCACTGGCTGGCCAAAAAAGGGGTTGCACATTAATATTTTGTTAGACAGCCTTTAGCTGTGATTTGCCATGCATTTGCTTCCACAAGATTCTGCAATGTCACAATCTTTATTACCCCCCACAGGCTTGTAAAGTAGGCACTAGACATGATGGGTGCATCACTTCGGCCACCTCTCTTCGTACCCTGATGTGTTCATCACTCTGCAACAGGGTAAATTTGGACTAATCAGACCACATGGCCTTCTTCCATTTCTTCAGAGTCCAATCTTCATGCTCCCTAGCAAATTAAAGTTGCTCTTCTTGAGTGGTTTTCTTCAGACTACACATCTGTTAAGTCCCAATCTCTTGAGTTTGCTTCACACATGTGGAAATGCTCTTAATTTAACTATTTAGAATACACTTTTCACCACTGTGGAATGTGTCAACCACATTTCAACCCAATCCGTACAGTGAAACACACATACACACACCAGTAACCACTAGGGGCAGTGACCACACAGGACTGGAGTGGTGTGCCGCCCTAGCTTCGGCTCCCAGGAAGCAATTTGGTGCTGGTGCCTTTCTCAAGAGCACTTCAGTTGTGAC
Source organism: Microcambeva bendego (assembly GCA_034509265.1). Classification (NCBI taxonomy): domain Eukaryota; kingdom Metazoa; phylum Chordata; class Actinopteri; order Siluriformes; family Trichomycteridae; genus Microcambeva; species Microcambeva bendego. The sequence goes on from JAYDZG010000002.1 coordinate 9,758,982, forward strand.
CTGCATGTCTGCTCTGGGAATTGAACAGGCATATTACACATATCCCTGAGTTCCACTGTTGTTTTTCTAAGATTTGATGTCATCAAACATTTAATTGACCTGAAGTGAATATTTAAATAAAAAAAGCTCATCAAGACCATTTTGCTACAATTAAGCATTATAGACACCCTGCTAGTACTTCGTGCAATTGACCTTTGCCAGTATAACAGCACTACAGAATCTATAACATTTACATAACATTTGGGCATTTACAGACACTTTTATCCAAAGTGACAAACAACCAAGACTGAAAACCTTAACCGGTGAGTTACCGCTTACCTCCTACCTCTAATGGTTACATTACACAATTCTGACCAGGGCTATGAAAGGCAGAATCTCTTAACATCTGTAATTATCTAACTAGAATCTTTATAGATGTTGGGTCATTGAAAGATGTGGACTGATTTAAATTAAATATTGATCAATCAGGAAAAGGGAAAATCAGTGTGTGTTCTGTTGTGTGTGTTCTGTTGTCTATATACATCCGTATGTGCTCTTTGTTCATCTGGGCCCCAAAAGCACCTGTCATTGTCTGTGAATATGGCAGTCAATGGCAGAACTCTACCACTCTGATGTTTACGGGGGTCAGACAGAGTCATACCACCGTGCCTTTTGAGCATGTTGTAAAATCCGGTGTGTGCATTTGAGAAAGTGAGTGAGCAAGCTCAGGTAGTTATAAGCTTTTTCACTGGGATCTACTCTCTCGGAGGGATGGTAAACATGAGACTCAAACCTATAGCCTTCTGCATCCAATTGCATGTGCTTGCATGTACATGACATGATTATAATCTTACAATGGTAGAAACATCAGAACTCGGTGTCCAAGACAGTCAAAAGATAATCTGATTGCTTTACTTAGGTTTTAATTGTTGGTAAGCATAAGTCACTGTTTGGCCAAAAGTAAATGGGAACCCTCTTTTAATTGATGTGTCAGCCACATGCATTTCTTACTAATAATTATATAAACTAGGGGAAAAAACAAAATTAAAAACAAGTAGAATAGCATTTGTAAGGTAACACATTGATGGAAAATGAGAATACTTGGCTCACAAGTGAAGTCCCAGTTGAATCCAAATAAGATTTGCGACGGGGTCAGCGACTGAGGTCATGTGTAGACCACTGGAGTTTCTCTACACTACTAATTATTATTAGGTGTTACCGCATACTTTTATTGGCCTGTTGTTCATTTAACGGTGAGGGCGTCTTTTATGACTGATGCATCTACGAACCTGCTGGCTGACTGGTGCCACCTGCACAGAGACGAGGGGTGCAAGGATCAGGGTGTGTCTCTCCGTACACAGTGCTGATTAGGTGTGTACTTGTTTAGTGTAGTGACAAGATGCATACAGCCTGCACACATTTTGAAGGGGACGTGAGTTAGCCACGTTCTCCTCAATCGAACAGAGCTCAGCAATAGTGGAGAGGACGCATGACACAATGGTGCAACTGCATCATGAACATTACAGTCAGAGAGTGATGTTTACAGATATTATCAAGCTTGAATTAGCAGAAATGACTGGAAAATGACATCACTCCTGTTTTCAAATGATTACAAAGTAATTGACAGCAATGTTCAGGAATCCAAAGTTTTGCGTAGAAACACCCTGGCAGCACCCACCGTTCCAGATTTTGCAATTTTGAAAGATTTTTTTTCCTCATTTCAAGTCTGTACATACAGAACAGCTTTACTTTAAGATCCTACACCCAACTTTTGGATGTCAGTTTTATCACCAATGTTCGACTCATCACTGAGATCTCCGAAACACCGGAGACTATGCACTTTAATCAGCCGGGCGAACATGATTGCAGGCGGTGTCAAAACCATAAACAAAGGCGTGGGAAGGGTGGAAGGCTAAAGGCTAAGCTAAAGCTAACCCCAAATCGGATTTTGTTACCCAACATTTTTTTCGCTAATGCGATCTTTGCTGAACAAAATGGACAAGATACGACTGCACATCAAAGACAGTAAGAGAATTATTGACTGTAATGTCATGATTTTTACAGAAACATGACTAAATGATGGTGTACCCAACAATGCTACCTGGACTCAAAATATTCCAGGCAGGTAGAACAGTGGACAAATCCGGTAAGACCAGAGGTGGTGGACTGTGCATCTCTATAATATATATATGTAAGAAAGAAACCAACACAGGAGGAGATTCAGAAGTCTTGTAGGAAGAAAGTGGTCACTACTAAGTAAAAGGCACACAACATATATGTTAGGAGTCATCAAAGAGATAGTGGTCCACATTTTTTATTTTGCATGTTTATCAGATGCCCTTCCTTATCCAACACTGCTTTTTATCTGGGCTTGGGACAAGCACTACAATGCTCTGGTTTGAACAACCTAGTTGCCACCTAGCTGACCGTTGACAATGCCAAGTTTTGAACCCAGGGAGTTCAGATTATCGGGGCTGGTGTGTTAGCAGAAAATCCCTCTGCTCCTCCTGAGCGCAAAAGGCATACAGCATATACTATTTCAAAATCAGTCATTTTTACTACTGTACTCAATCACAGAGCAGAGGTCAAGCTTGTTAATGCTTTAATAATAACCATACGACCATTTCTCTCACCGTGCTTTTACAGTACTTTAATTTCCATCTACAAAATTCAGAAATCGTGGACAGTAAGCCTGGCTTCCTGTTTGGCGGGTTATCCATTTGTTCCATGTTATGCTTTAGTTTATGTCAGGTTTCAGAATGCCACCTTCTCTAGACAGCCGTGTAATGTGAACCAGACACCTTCTTACCATGGGTCTTAGCAGAATTGTAATTCTACTGCTTTAGATTCAGATTAACTAAGAGTATTTAAGCTGCCGATCCCAAATCCAGCCACCCTGCTAGCTTTCATGTCTGGCTGTTATCATTATAAAGATGTATGGGCTCAAGTATATGTGGCTGCAGAAAGTGAATAGGTTTTCTTTTCCTGCCCAGTTTCCGGAAGGATCCTGCCACTGACCCTTACCTGTGCATGTCAGTGACCTGTGCCCTTAGAACCTCTCTCATACAGCTAGGCTTTGTGCTTATTCACAGCACTTCTGAGTATTGAGCATACTGCATCCTGATGGTATCACCCTGTGTTAGGCTTTGCATCACAGCTAACTGTCCACATCAACACACACATATACATATACACATACACATTTAACTGGCTGTACTTCCTTTCAATGTGCAAAACATGCAGGGGGCCTCTGCTAATGCTGCAAAAAATGAAGATTCTGTTTTCACTTACACAGATGGTTGCAGCATGAACTGTGAGAGTGATTAATCACACACTGGTTGACCCGGGTCATTCTGAGGGTGGCTTAACTTAGAGCTGCTCTACTACGAAACCCCTTATATCCAGTCATTATATATTTTTACATTTACATTTTCATTTAGATTTTACATTTTCAGCATTTAGCAGACATCTTTATCCAAAAGGCAATGGCTGGCCCTATATTTAGTGCATTATTTAATAAAGTGCCTAATTTACAAACTGGAAGGAAAAGGCTGATATGATATATATGATAAAATTGTATTTTTACCAAGATAGTAATACGAATTTAAAGTTTAATGGATGTATACACAAGCATCTTCTGTCCTGTCTCTATCTCAGGGCCCCAATGAATACATTACATTACCAAACTTTTTTTATTTACACTAGTTTAAATTTGGAACATTCAGTACATAGTAACAATACAGTAATTACATTTTTAATAGAGGTATACACTATCACCCACTATCCCATCTCTATCATTGGGTCCTAACGTCTGCTTTGATTTCCCTGTCTTCTGTTTTTTTTATTGTATTTTAATGTATTATTAGGAGGGCACAGTGGCTTAGTGGATAATACTGTTGCCTGACAGCAAGAAGGTCCTGTGTTTGATCCCCAGACAGGATGGTTCGAATCTTTTCTGTGCAGAGTTTGCACGTTATTCCTGTGTCCTCATGGGTTTCCTCGCACAGTCCAAAAACATGCAGACAGGTTAATTGGAGACACTGAATTATCCTACATGTTCCTAGCCACTAGGATGCATGATGTGGTGCATTGCAGTGCTGGTTGTGTCAGGAAGAGCATGAGATATTGTATATGGACATGGTGTTGTTGGAGTTTGACACACAAACAAACCGAAAATATATTTTCCCTAAAGGTGACTGTAATATTTAATGGAAATAAACTACAGTTCAGCAGTTACTGCATTTTACTCTTGCTCTTGTTTTACAAATGTACTAGTGCTTACTTTTGTTGAATATTTTTCAGACAGCACTTTAGTTCCCTTATTTTTAAGTGGTGAAGTGGGATACTTTATGGCCAGTTTCCTTTCCATACAGAAGAGTTTCTCACACTCAATGAAATGAGCCAGGGTTGAGGTGTTAGCTTTATGATTCCAGACTGGGAAGGTGTGTGCTTACTGGGGTGTGTTTCCAGAGAAGATGATTGGTTTCTAGTGCAGTACATGTGTGACTTTGGAAAATTCCCATCATTTACTGGAGTGCCCCAACCACCACAAATACAGAATTACAGACACCTGTTCCACTTACTCAGACACATTACATCCTGTACGTGTTAAACTACAGAAACATTAAATGCATCCTATTTATCATCTGCTGCCTGTCTCTGGTTCCATTCCTCTTGCTAGTGTTTTAAAATACTTCACACCCATTTAGTCCCTCCATCTATACGGAGGTAAGGGTTGTAGTCATTTTGCCCCTGCTGTGGTCAATAAATTGCTGAATGACACTAATGACACTTAAGTCGGATAGTGTGTTTGGACAGCTTCCCACTTTCTTGACTACAAACACCTAATGCAATTAATTCACAGTAAACATTCTTTGAGTTGACTGATTGTTTCTTCCAAGATGGCACACTAATTAAAACAGAATCAAACCAGGCATATTGGCCTTGTGACAAGTATGCATATTAGGGATATTACAACACACTGTACCTTTGATGGAATGCGTTTCACGCATTTTAAACAAAATGAAATTAAAATGGAATTTTACTTCTAAATATTTCACCACAATGATAAAACACTTAATGCAGGTATAAGGAAATGTAGCAAACATATATTTGAAACTTTGAACAAACAAAACATTGCATATGTTTTGTGCTCCTGTTATGTGCCGCCACATTGAATTGTGGTCTGCATTATTGGTTTGGCACTGGTTTGTGCAGCCTATTGGCTAGGTTGGCAGGCAGCTGACAAGGGGCAACACCGAGTTTTCGGAAAATCCCACTGCTAAATCTGGGTACTGATATGAATAAGCAATGCTTATAAGTTATAATGGTATCCAGCTTTCTGGGTTTCCTTTGGCTACTCCAGGTCTTTTCACACATTTGAGTAAATAATGCTCTAATATGAAAGTAATGATGTGGATGTGTTTTCTCGAGAGATTATGATGTTGTGTGAAAAACATAAGTGTTTGAAGAATATGCTTTATACCGATACCTACTTGTTGTACATTGTTATAAATACATAAGACGCTGGCTACACAAATTCTAAATATGAGGCCATTTTCTCACAGTCACTGTGTTTTTCTGCCTGTCAGTGATCAGATCAGAGCAAAGCTACTGGTTGCTTTACTTTGATAGGTGAGGTATTTACGATCGCTGCTTTCCAGTAGGATCACTGGATTCACGATGCCCTTTGACTCCTGTCGCTCGTATAAACGCTCATGTAGCTGGTGGGTATCAGACGTCTGAGGGTGTGTATGTTTTGTCAGGGGGGTTTTGTTGGTGCAGCTGAAGGGACAGGTCACTGTGGTTTGAAGTGACACTGTGGCATGTTTGTTAAAGCTCCCCTTCAGTGACATATTACAAGTGAGAGAAAGAATGAGAGAAAGCTGGAAGCCATTTGCCCCCATGTTGTTGCCCCTCCTCACTGCCCTGGATGCTCTATTTTGTTTATGTAAACTCTTACTCTTAGTTTGTGGGTGGCATCTCAACAATACACTTGCACAAGAATATGCATTTGTATAAATATTTGATTTATTATTTTTGTCTGTGATTATCGTACTCAGTTTCTCTGCATATGCAGGCCTGAACATCTGCCTGGTGTTTATTTACCCAACACTTAACTTTTCCCAGTATTGCAAACAATCCTACACTGCAGGGGACCTGTGTGGACCTTGTCCGTTCAGACTAATACAGACCTCGAGAAATGTCTTCCAACAACATGTTTGCTTGTTATGCAAAACTGCAGGATTTCAATAACTTAAAAGCATCTGTAATACTTTCTTCATATTTATCTAGTTCAGCCAATTTTCACTCAACTAGGTATTTGTTAATTTGTTAATTACTGTAAGTTGTTTTTACCACCAAGTACGTTCTGGTCAAGATAGTTTAATTCTGCTTAAAACACAGTGGTGTAATTGAGGAAAATGAACAAAAAAAAGGAAGTTGTTAAATTATTGGTGTTTGCTTGGATTAGAACTGATATGGTGTATAACAAAGCTGTTGCTGGGATTAACCCCTTTCTTCTAACATGGCTATTGAACTGAGCACCAGCAATTATGGTACTGGACTAGCACTATAATCTAACTATTGGTTTTTCTGTCTGTCTGTCTGCCTGTCTATTTACCTACCTATCTATATGTCTGTCTGTCATAACTGTATATTGCTTTCAGTAAAAGTACTTTGTGGAAAATAATAAAAAACTTTTTAAAACAGAACAAGAATAATGTAGTGACTGAAAGCAGACAGGTGGATTTTTTTTCTTGAGGAAATGGTTCTAGTCTGGTGTCTCAGAAGTGCAATATATTAAAGGGTATCACAAGCCACCTGAGAGAACATCACTTTGAAAAGAAATTAGGATTAGTTTACAAGCTTGCACTAGGGTGCTTTTGGGAGCAGTGACTTTGGAGTAAATACTTGCATTTTTTTATAAAAATGATATTTGCAGTAGCCCCAAGTGATCCTTAGCTATCTTGGCAGTCTGATGGATTTTGCAAACAATCTTTTTTAAGAAGTTGTAATGAATGCTGCCTGTCAGATACTGTTTCCTTACTCACATCAGAGGGTTTATTACAGTACACTATGCTGGCAAATGTATTCACTCATCTGTCTTCACACATGTAAGTATTTAACTGACATCCCATTTGTAATCCATAGGGTTTAATATGATGTTGGCCCTCTGGGAAAAAGGTGGGAAACACCCTGGACAGGTCAGGAGTTCATCACAGGGCAAACACACTTCCCTAGTGTTTTAAATTAGTCTCACTGCATGTCTTTGGACTGTGGGACACATACACCAGGAGAACACCTGGACATTGAACCCAGGAGCTTCTTGCTGTGAGGTAACAGTGCTATCAACTGGGCTACTCATGAAAAATTATTTTTGTTATAGAAAATGAACATACTCTGTGTGGTGAAAAAACCCCAATCAACAAATTTAGTATAATTTTGAATATTGTTTGAAATACAAGCTTTGTCTGAAATTAACATATAGACTTGCAAAATGTGTTTTAATTGAATTTACACATACTCCAAAAACTTGTGGAGAGCCGTCCAATAAGAGAGGAAGCTCTTATAGCCACAAATGAGGGCTAGATATTATTGACTGTGGAGTTTAGAATAGGATGTCCAACAAGCTTACGGTCAGTTGTCCACATACTTTTTTTATAAGTCTAGTGTACTTAACTAATTAAATAATTATCAATGCTCAATGATATATAATATATCTAATTAAATCAGTAATTACTTAATTGGAATACTTAATTAACAACATATATTTGATAAAAGTGGTTGGTATTTCGATCTGGAAAAATGACCTTCGACTGAGGCACACTGGCTGGGAGAGGCCAAAGTTGAAAAGGCAAAGGTGGGAGATTTTGATCATTCCTGTGCATAGAGAACCAGCATGTGGGCCCAGAATCAACTTGCAAAACGAGGTTAGTATGCAGCCATTCATTCATCATGGAGGTTCAACCAGGATCTTGACATTCTTCCATCGTATTAACATCTTAATATTGTGCTATGGTATTTAAGGTTACTAGCGTATTGTAAGGTTGTCAGTTTTTGCCTCACATGTCAGGTTGCCTTCTGTTGGGCCCTTGAGCAAGGGGCTAGTTTATTTAGAAAAAAAAGTTTTTTATTTAGAAAAAAAAATTAAAATATTATTAATAATAATATTATTAACAAAAAGAAGAAAGGTTTGACAGTTTTATTGGCTAGTCCAAATGGCCCATATGTATGTCCATAGTATGTGTCCATATGCTATGGATGTAGGATATGACTAAATTAATTGAAAATTTAGAGTGATTGCATAAGTGAATTTGTGTTTCTATGTTATAACTAATAAAACCTGCTTATAGTCATCTCAAACTTGTTAAGAAATCATAGAGCCTACCAACAACCACAAAACAATCACTCTATACTTGAAACCTAACTAGTCCAACGAATGAAAATTTGCTTATGACAAATCACTTGCAAAGTATGTAACCCTCTACAAACACACATGAAACCTTTTTGGAACCTGCCTGTAATAAATAATCAAACATGGCAATAGAACTGTATGCAACTGCAAATAAACAGTGTATAATATATATAATCTTGCTCAAATCATTTTAAGTTAATAACAATAATAATATATGTAGCAAATAGACATTAAATATATTTAAAATAATTACACTGCAAAAATTATATAACATGCTTATTATAATAACATACATGCAACCTGCATAGAATTTTTTGAAACCTGTTTATAATCATTATTGAACATGGATATAGGACGTTAAAATGTGTGGAACCTGGTAATATAATTAATGAAACTAATTATTTTAATTGTGTGTGTGTGTGTGTGTGTGTGAAAGAAAGAGAGGGGGGCTGCAGTTGTATACCACTGTGGAGGGGAAGGACGCAGGACGAACGCATTAAGATGAACATTGAAAAGAACAATGTGATGAACAGTCATTCTCTCTTTTTGTGGTTAAAGAGATATAATTACTCAAGTCCCATGGTGTAGTCTATCCCTGCCTTCTGTTAAATTAAATTAATAATAAATTAGTATATGCATTCATTCTCACAGAATTGTTGTTGACGACGCATTGAAAGGGAAAATCTCTCAAACTCAAAAGAAGCTTTATTGGCATTGACCAATACTGCCAAAGCTCGGTTACAGAAAAAGATACAAATTAAAAAATCCCAAACAAACCCATTAAAACATGCATGTGAAAATCTGAGGCGCTGATCCCAACACATACATTATAACTGCTGTAAGACCAGACTGTGATGTTCCACACTTTCGAGCTGACACTCCTGTGTCAAATGGTCACGCAGAAGGAAGAAACCATAAACGTTCACTGCTATACAGCTTCCCACCAAAAGCAGGCTCGGTTCTTATTTCTGTTACAAATGGAAACCAAACGTTTTCTAATCAGTCAGTCGTTTTATAACGCGCTTTTACGCATGAAATGCGCATGATCCTTATCTTGTAAATTGTTCTTTTTAAATCG
>JAYDZG010000002.1:9816981-9838370 GCA_034509265.1 Microcambeva bendego
AGGTACATGGTTTAAAGGAGTTGCACAGTTGGTATACACATTCAAGAAACTGAAAAGACCACAGAGGTGTGCCTTGATGAATGTGGTGGGCCGGTCTGGTTCAAAATACCAGGGCCGATTTTTCGTCCCAGTCCTCTCCTGCACGCACTAACCATCTAAATGATTTGTTTGTTTTGTGAATCCATTTTAACTAATATTCAAAACAGTCTATGGTATTAGATAAAGTGTACTTGCAAAGGCTAATGCAAAAAGTTCATTATAAGCTTATCCTTGAAAAACTGAACACCATAGAAACGCAAAGCTCAGTTTGAGCCAAATTGATACTGAATCTAAGTGTATGTCTTCCAAAGCCATTACACCTAAAAAGGGGTAGAATTTTTGCTTTAATAAATGAATACCTTGATGTATACTCCCACACACTCAAGTCAAGGTCTCTTCTCTGCATCAGGGCTTAGTTTAAGGAATTTAGTTTTATATAATTCATTGTGCATCCCTATTGAAGCTTGGTAGCAATTTCCAAAAACAAGCAGTACAACAGATAAATGTGGAGTTTGAGGTCTTAAATACAGCTGTAATTTCTGAAAAAATTTACCCCCTTATCTGATTTCTTCAATTTTTGCAATTACCTCTTTTTTTTGTTCCAGTATTTTAATTAATATCAAGTAAGATGAAGACGCACAACATATAGCTTTTAATTACCACTCCGTTCATTGAAAATAAAGATTCATACAGCTTTGTTTTCATCGTGTAAAAGTGCTCCTCTTCCCCCAACCATAAAAACAGGTTGTGCCAAATATGACTTTCTTTCCAAAGATCATTTTCCCATTTATTGTTTTGCCACTACATCTTAATGGGTTTCTCAAATGCAGTTAGGTTGAGCAGAAGCTCACAAGCCAGTCCAAATAAAGTTTTGGTGTGACCACAATCTTAATTTTGGTCACACCAAAACTTTATTTGGACTTGCTTGTGAGCTTCTGCTCAACCTAACTGCATTTGCACTTGCAACTGCATTTGTACACAAAAATTATACTTTAGTTAGTTTAGTTGTTTAGTAGATTCAAAATGTATGGTCCTATCAGTGATGACAAGTTGTCCTGCTTCCACAGAGGTAGTATAGATCCACCACGTCACAACATGAAACATTATACATTATTTTGGAAAAATACCCCTTACTTAATATCTTCAGAGAGGTAACAGCGGTGTTTACAATGTAGTTGATTTTTGCAAGTAAGTTATACTTGATATTTTGACATTTACTTTAAAATGTTCATGCAAAACACGAGGATTTTATCAAGTAAATCTTACAAGTTTTTTTTCAGTGTATAAAATGTCTTTCTGGTTGGAAGCTCAGTTTTACATTGAAAATGTAGAAAAGTACTCATAATTTTACATGATCCAACAAGCTTTGGGACAGTAAAGTTAAAATAAAAATAACCAGCAATTATTTGGAATTTTATTTTTTTAAATCACTTCAAGACTATTTAATGGTTTAACCAACAAACACTTTTACAAAGTGCATTCAAGTCATTTCAACTGCTGCATACCATGTGGATGTGTTTTTAAGCAATGGATTTCTTTCACACTAGTTTATGTTTCCCAAAGAAATACAGTTAAGTTATTTACTCATTTATTTATGAGCACTATTACTCAACTTCCAATCTCCGTACTTACAGAACATCCAGTTCCGTTTTCTTTTAGTATATATGTGCAAAAAGTGTTGGCTGACTTAGAAGTGAGCTTTGGGATAAATAAAAATTCAATTACAACCACAGAAGACACAAGATTCCTTCTCAAACTGCCTTTGTATTTCTTTTAGTCAATGATGCCAATCACATAGCCACAAAACACAGTCATTGCAGCACTTGAGAAACATGAGATACACTAAGACACCATTCTTCTGGTAATAATACACAATCTGTAGTACCAGGCACACTGCTAAATTGTAATTTCAAACAGCTTTGGTTTTGATTAGTCACTTCGCAGAATTGTGTCTCAGTCCTCCTATCAATTCCACATTTCCTGTGTTTCTTTGTCAAAAGTGATGTTGCAACATGGAGACTTTGACTGTTAAGTGATCTTTTGATTGCCTGACACATTTGTCTCAGCCTTCATCAAGTCACCCAGTAAGTCTTTTACAGTTTTTTCCTCATGGCAGTAATAAGATTGCTGAGGCCACTGGATGACAATTTTAAGGATTTCTCCCACACAATAAATCATATATATTGCCCTTTGGTGCAAAGGAATCACCTCCTCTTTCATATTTTGGGAAAACTTCATGATTTTTATTTTTTTTATCATGTTAAAGCTCAACTTTGTGGGCACTATTACAGCGATCTTTGGCGAGCCGTCAACCATGCATTGAGCAGCTTGATTTTGAGGTGTGGATTTTGCTATTTTAACAATGAGACAAGTATCCTTTGCACGGTGCCAAATGTGCAAAGGGGATGTACAAAGTCTCCTAATTTTGTGTGGGTGTGTTTCTCACTCTTGGTCTTTAATATATAGCCATCGTCCACTAAAATAATGTCATTTTACTTTGTATTCTGTTTATTGTTGATGTAATAGGCACTCGCTATGGGTTTGTGCACTGATGCATGTCCAAGGGTGCACAACAAATGTTACAGTATATAGTCTGAGCAATTGAGGGTTAAGGGCCTTGCTCTAGGGCCCAACGGCAGCAACTTAGCAGTGGTGAGGTTTGAACTGGCATTCTTCGGATTACTAGTCCAGTAACTTAACCACCAGGCTACTGCTTGACAATGATTGTTGTTTTTCAGTCAATAGTGTTTTCCGTGGCCAAGATATTTATCTAAAAGAGTTTTAAAGGTCTGTTATTTTCACAAATATGTTGTACATTGTCTTCAGGAAGAGCTGTGACTTTCTTCTCAGTAATAAAAACCCTCAACAGAGAGTCTGTAGATCTTTGGCATTTAAAATCTGACCTGAACTATATAAAATACCAGGGCACAAAGAAGAATAAATGTCACGATGTATTTTATAATCATTATACATTCTAAATGTTATAGAATGTAATAAAATGTATTGTGAATGTTATATATATAAGGGTGGATCTGGCCTTTTTAAGAATTTGCCACCCACTACAACTACTGGCTTGTTATAAACCAGTAATCATGGATATTCATTATTTGTTTAATGTGAATCACCTACCCAGAAAAAAGTCTTGTATAATGTCTATAAGTTGCACACAATGCATCATAATATTACATATTTAAAAAGCTCAATCAAAGGAAACCATAAATCTACAACTTTTAATGTCATTCCCCTATCATTAATTCCCTGATCAATATTCATATTTAAAGTTAATCTTTTTAGAGGATGACAATGAAGCAACCAAAGTAGCAACCAATGATAATTGAGTACTGTAAGTATGAAAATGTTGTACAAGCCCCAATGATAAAAAGTGATAAAAAATCCAATGTTCCTTACATTTACTTGAACTTTTGTTTGATTGCAGACAATTTGAATTCAAGATATTTATGTCAATAAACCAATCCAATTATACTGCAAAACATTAAAAAAACATTATAATGGCAGAAAAAGTATTTTAAAAAACCCCACAAATAATGACGTGATTCTAAACAAATCATATTTTGGCACCAAAGCAGTATCCATCTTTGGTGAGCAAAGATGACCAGTGGATCTCTCTCAGATGGCACTCCATTTAAGACATGGCTGCAGAAGAAGACAGTATATGTACTACAAAAAATGTGACAATGACGACCCAGTACCGTTGCAGGAAAAAGGGGACAAAATAAAAGCTGACACACGAAATCACTTGGTATTCTCAGGGCCAAAATGTATTTTAAGTGTGGTGAAAAGGAAAGGCAACATTACAAAGTGGTAAATACTTTACTGTCCCCACTTTATTGGAATGTATTGCTGGTCGGAGATGCAGGAATGGATGTTCAATATTAAATAAAATGAAGTTGAACAGACAAAACATGAAATATTTCAGATTCATAATGACACATTTTTCATACTACCCCAACATTTTCTAATTAAGGGTTGTAAATTGGTGTAAATTTAAAAAGTAGCACCTTTTCCACCTCACTACTGGAAAATGTAATGAAGCTTTGCTCTTGCACTGAAATGATTGCAAGTCTTTGTATATTTATAGATTTTATGAGAGACCAGGCTCTGTTTTTAATATTCATCTGGAATAGCAGTCTAGGGTCATTTATATTTCCCCATGTACCAGTCAGATGAATTAATTTAGACCTTCAGCATGGAGTCACAATAGGTCCTGACAAAAAATCCACACATCTAGAATAAGACACACACACACACACACACACACACGCACACGCACACGCACACGCACACGCACACGCACACACACACACACAGATACATACATTCCAGTATATACTGGAGCACCAAGAAGATAAATATATTGCAAGCAATATATGCTACGTTTAACTATAAAATAATTATGTAAAAATAAAAAGTAACAAGTGTTAATTGGTGTACCAGCTTTAAACATTGTCACTAGGCAACGACAGAAACAAGATCCACCACTGACGATTTTTTCCCTGCTTGAGCCTTTTAGCTTTGTGTTTGCGTAGGCACATTCTCACTCTCCCAACCATTCAACAGAAGCACACACTATCGATCGGTTGGCAAGAAAAGATGCTTTTCTTAATGTGCCCCTAAACCTTTTGGATTTCTGTTTTAATATATGTGTATTACATAAAACATTTACAACTCAGGCACTTATACAAAGCATCACTGTGTCTAGTTCTACTGCACACATAAAATGCACTTTCAGTGTTAATAGCTTTCTTTCGTGAATATACTGTCTGTATGCCTGCTAAATCAGGTGTAGGGGTAAAAATAAATAAAAAAAGCTGCTCCAAAGTTAATACTGAATCTAAGTGAGAACATGCTCAAAGTTGAAAGCAAGGTCTATAAAAAGACATAAAGAAAAGTGTAGTTTAAACAAACTTCAGTGCACTGCTTATTTGCAGCACATGAGCAACATTCTGCAGTAATGCTGGGCCGAAAAACAGGAACTCACTTGACCACCAGAGTAATACTGCTATGTTGGACCTCCAAATTATTTCCTTAGAAATTCCAGAAAGCATGACATAACACCATAATAAACACAGTAAATTATTGTGGTAAAAGCATTATTATTTGTGGAATTGGGAAATTACATTCATAAACCAAGCAAAAAGCAATGTTCTCGTACAAATAAGAGGATAATACAACCTCAATACAATATTAAACAACAAACCCAAACATCATTTTATAACCCTTGAATTGTTTGCTAGTTTGTGTACATTTAGAAGTATATTAACTAATAATAATAATAACATTATTACTATTTTGCAAATGCATGCTGTGGCATTTATAATACAAATTAAAAATCTTGTTTTTTTCTGTGTATTCAGTGGTTAATGCAAACAATATATTTATTTTTCCATTAAGGAAAAAATGTAATGAAGAGATAATGTAAGATGGTCAATTGGAATAAAAAAATATGGTTGTGGTTTAATTAGGTATAATTACAATTCATGAAAAGAAACATATTGAAAAGTATAAGGTGTAAAAATATTTTTTCTGCTCACCGGGCACCATGGCTAGGGCTGCCAACCGCTGTGGGCACGTGTGCTCACTGCCCCTAGTGTTCACTAGTGTGTAAATGTGTATTTCTGCACAGGATTGGGTTAAAATGCGAAAAACGAATTTCACTGCACAGTGATGAAAAGAGTATTTTAAATCTTAAAAAAGTATATACCTCATATTTTTACAAATTTGCCAGTTCCTCTAGTAAACCTGTATTAGTCTGAAACCATGATACCAGGCTGTATGGTCTGGTCTGGCAACTCACCTGAGAGCAGATTGATCCAGAGTCCAGAGTTATTATCACCCATAAATCCATTTTATGCACAAGAGTTTTAATTGTAATTGTCTCTTTTTACCACCACAACCCATTTCTGATTCTCTGTTCATTTAATTAGCCAAAATCCTGTGTGGACTTCTGGTATAATAAATACATATAATTATTCAGCAGCTGCTAAAACACTCTAACAATATTGCATTCATTAGGACAGAGGGCTTACAAGGACAAAGCAAAGGTTAAGTCCATTCTCAAAGTCAATTAATGCCTGTCTGGACATTAACAGACGAAGCCTTATATTGTCTCATTAGCATGAAAAATACTGGAATAATAATTCTTGTACCACATAATTACATCCACTATTGCTGGTTGGCCTGAGGTCACTGAATCCTACTTTGATGTACATGCTTTACACTGAAAGTGTTATTTGTTTTCACACAAAGAATATGGTAGACTGACAGAAATAGATTGGAAATATAGCACTTAGCATCTGAACAATCTATCTTGTCATACTGATTTTTGTCAGAAGCATTTGGTTTTTAAAATGTAAAATTATAACAATGGTAATTCTTGTCAGGGTCATGGTAAGTCTAGGATAATAATTTATTTTTGTACATTTTTATTCCATTGAGACTTTATTATTTCTTTATTCCTTTTAATTATTTATCCACAATTTTAGGCATGTGTAATTTTTAATGTAATAATTTCACCAATTCGACAAGCATTCAAAAATGTCCTTCATCTCGATTGTGAAGTTTAACCAAAAAAGAAGAGGTTTAATTTTGGTATGCTGGAGAAAACAACAACAAAAAATGTATTACATTTTGGCATATGCACCTCATCTTTCTAAATATATTACAGTTATTATAGACCAAACTTGCTAGTTCCTCTGGTAACCCTGCTTTACTCTGACACCATGATGCTTGGCTGTTTGGTCTGATTTGGTGTCATGGACTAAATAAAGAACCGTCCCGGGAGAGCAGGTTGCCCCATATATGACATGACTATTGGAATAAACCACACATGAAAATTCATATTATGTTTAAGGTTCCATGTCTTTCATTTCCACATAAAGGATAGGTCAGCGTCTCATCCGATCATAGATATTATGGCAAAACAATTGAAATTCAGCAATAACTGCTATAAAAGATTCCATAAAAACGTACATTTTTTTTGATAAAATATATCAAAAACATGGAAAAACATATTAAACCTAGTTATTATATACTTATATTGAGGTTAAATGAAATTACAAGTCAGACAGTTAATTTCATTTTGTTGAGTTTTCTAAGTGTTCTTAATCTATTAATATTAATTCAAAATCACAAATGTGCCTTTACATAAGTGTATTGGCCTTATAAAGTAAAATACATTTCATTATGTAACTTATTAAATTACATGGCATATTATCTCAAGAACATCCCATTTCCCCATAAACACAGTACATTATTGGTTTAAAGGCTTCATCGTTATTTTTTTCTGGTACACAATGTTCTGGTACAAATTAGAAGATAATGCAACCTTAGTATCATATTAAAACAAATTAATTGTTTGCTAGTTTGTGAGGGCATTTGGAAGTATATTATGAAACAAAAAACATTTTTTTTTAAATATTTTCTGTTGTTTTAACTTCATTGTAAATCTGATTATTATGTTCAAACATGTATACAATAAACTCACAGTTGTTACACACAGGAAATTCAACATTTGGTCTTAGTCTTTATGTTAAGTTGGGTCCAGCATGAACAGTGTCCAAATGAGATGTTTTGAGATGTACACTGTAGATATTTTTTCGAAATCTTGACTTACATTTGGCAGGAAAAATCTAGATAATATTTTACAGACCTTTCAGCTAAAGGTGTATTATTCATGTGACAGTTGGAGTAAAGCTAACACTGATTTTTACCATAAGAACATCATATCAACAGTGACCTAAAGCTCAAGCAAGTTAGGATATGACAGTGTTAAAATACATGCCTGCAAGTCCGCCCCTGAACAGCACATGAACTGCACAACAGCACTCAATCAGAATTTACGAGTACCCGTGTCAAAGTCCTGACTTCAGATCCGTAATGATGCTGTGAGATGACCTTGGAAAGTCAATAAAATGACTGCAAAGTTCTTTTAAGATTTATATGCAGTTGTTACATCCAAGAGGGCCAGAAGAGCTTGTTGCTTTTCACATGGGTGATACAGATTTTAATTTAACTTTATTTTTAATAAATGTAATAATCATTTAAACCCATGTGTGTTTAATAAATTGTCTAAGGGGCACATACTTTTCATAACACTGTAGATGGCAGTAAAGCCAAGTTTTGGGATGAAAAGGGTTGTTACATGCATTTAAGCACCACGTTTTCATAAAACACAATGCAAATTCGCACAGACAACCCAAACCCAATTTCAGAAAAATGGATGTGTTTGTTCTCCGGAACCTATTTTATCTGACCACAGCACAAATTTACAATGCTATCTGAGATGAGCTCATGCCCACAGAAAGGAATTCACACTGCCCAGCATTCACACTCACAGCTTAATGGTTAGGGAATAGGACTAATAATCCGAAGGTCGCCGGTTCAAACCTCAGTACTCCTGCTGTTTGGCCCTTGAGAAAGGCCCTTAACCTTAATTGCTCAGACTGTATAATGTAAGTCGCTTTGGATGAAGGTGTCTGCAAAATGCTGAAAATGTAAATGCACCCCAAGTGCACAGAATTAGAAAATTAGTAAATTTGCAAAATATTACCTATACTGAATGTTTATTTGTTTGGCAAACATACTTATCAGCTAGGAAAAATGTATCTTTACCAATCTAATCCTCTCCGTTCTTGCCACTGAGATTTACCGACTTAAGGAGATTGGACTTTGATTTCTACATTAATTACCTATTATATGCCTAAGCTAGTAAAACACAGACATTTTATTAAGGTAGTTCTATTTTTCATCAGATTTACAGATTGGTGCATAGCATCAGGGTCCTGGAGACCTAGATTAAACCTCCTTAAAGTGTACTGTCTGTGACAAGTGTGGCATGTTCCTCATATTTGGTTTGTTTTCTTCTTTTTTATTTGACTCATTTAAAAACAACAGTACAATGTAAAAATATGTTATTCCTCTCCTTACATATTGCATTTTGTATTACACATACATTAACATATATCCTGCAGTCCAAAAACACGCATGTGAGGTGAATTAGAGATCCAAATTTGACTGTGATCTGACGAAACTTGTCAATTGAGTAACCATTTCCTGTCATTAATGTAACCAAAGAGTAAAACATAATGTTAAAATGTCAATAAACATCTTGAAATCTTGTTCAGCTTGTATACACACCTTGAACGTATTGTCCCTATGATTTGCAAATATCTATTTGCTTAAATTTTGTGGGTCTTTAAATATTGTTCATATCAGAAATCGAATCCTGCAACATTGTACTTTTAAAGATTGTTTAATTGCATTCATTGCAGAGATGCATCTATTTGTTAAGTTATGGTACTATGTTCACAGTTATGTATTCATGTGCACTAGGTTTTTTTTTAACTATACAGGTATGTATTTCGCAACTCTACTTCTAAAATGACCCACCCTTTCGTCCTGGGTCAATAATGCAAACAATGCATCACCCTGTAAAAGCGCATTTAACAGCACTAGCAGGCACTTTGGGAGATTATCGGATTCCCACGCTGATCCTACTGAATTGCTCAATTTCTAACATAAGAACTGCAGGCGCAGGCCAGCAGCTGCGACTGGAGAGCTCACTATTAACACCCAAGAGTTAACCAGTAATCCAAGGGTTAATCTTCTGTCACCGTCCTAAAATCGGCAGAGAGTAATGTGAACACATCACAGAACAGGTTTTAACGTGGAGAACGTTGAAACAAACACGATGTCTTTCGCCATGGACTTTCTCAAGTTTTCCAAGAAAGTCTGGTGCGTGCGCAAACAGCTGGTACTGCTGTTAACACCTGTTATACTACTGCCACTGCTCTACAGTCTTCCTGCAAAGGTACAGAATATTCATATATTTACTCGTTCAGTACATTTATCATAAACAATCAGTGCTCACTGCTGTTCACACCTGTTCATGCTACCTGCACAGTGTTTATGATTTCACTACATTAATACTAAACATGGATTTAACTGTTGTTCACAATCTTACAGCACTTCTTTATTCTTTTAAAACAACCATACAATTTAGTGTTATTAAAGAAAAATAATTTTCTTTAATAATTTTGGCACAATCTTTTAAGCAGAGTTGTTTGAATTCGTCTTTATTGGACAGTTTTTGAACATAAGCTGCGATATTCTTGCTGGAGTATCTCATTAGGATTTAATGGACTTAATTGTTGTATCTTTCTAGTGAGTTTGCTTGTGTGCTTACTACTGCACTTTAGCTTTCAGCAGACATTCTTTCGAGGATTTTCTTTTGATAGAAAGCAAAATAACTGGTTTTAGTAATTATGATCAGTCATCCAGGTTTCACTGAAGCTAAGCAGCCCCGGGCCTTACACTATCTTTGAAGTTCTTATAGTGATATGTGGTGTTGGCATTATGTCAGGCCCATGTCTTACAAAAAGTTTCACCATTAAGCCGTTAACACTCATAACTACATATAATTATATTCCAGGGGTCACCTGGGTGTTTTTGTCAAGTGGTTTGCACTCCATTTGTCTTCAAGGGATGTCATTTCTATCTAGTGTGTTTCTTATTTTAGAATTGTGTACACCAACCATAACTAAGGCAAGTGAGGCCTTTAATTCTTTAGGTGTTTGCCAGGATTATTGTGTTACCTCAAGGATAAGTTGTCATTGGGAAGACTGGAAAGAAGTGCCACCCTTCAAAGTTTAGTCCATTTGTGGTTAATGGCTCTCACAGTGGTTTGCGGAAATCCAAACACTTAAATTCTTTCCAGACAGTTTTCCAGTTTTATTTTATTATTTGTTTTATTTTGTCTGGCATCTGTATTTGAATCTCCCTATTACGTGGCATCATGTGACCATCATGTGTGCTTCACATTGCTATACAGGTTCTAATTAAGTAACACTTAGCATTCAACAGGTTAAACAGGTCTGGCAGTAACCATGTTTGGGTGTGTCTGGAAACCAATGGTGCCAGACACATTTTACATAAAGGGCCATGTAGGGTTGAATAGACTTTGTCCTTCAGTAAAAAAATAATCATAATTTAAAATGCATTTTGTGTTGATTTGGGTTGTCTTTGTCTTACATGTGTCTTATAAGTGTGGTATGATCTGAGATTCATAAACGTGCGAATATGCAAAAAAAAAAAAAAATAGAAGGAATTGTGAAGAAGTAAATACATTATAACAACATTGTCAATACACTAGTTTACCAAATATTTAAAACACCTGTTTCTTCCTATCTAACAGGAGGGAAAATGTCTATATGTGGTTCTTCTGATGGCAATTTACTGGTGTACAGAGGCTCTCCCTCTAGCTGTTACTGCCTTGCTACCAATCTGTCTTTTCCCCACCATGGGTATTTTGCCCTCCAAAAAAGTTTGTCCTCAATACTTCCTGGAGACTAACTTTCTGTTTTTGAGTGGCCTAGTAATGGCATCAGCGGTTGAAGAATGGGGCTTACACAAACGCATTGCACTCAGGGTGCTAAAGATTGTTGGTGTGAAACCAACCTGGTAAGTGTCAACTTTTTTAATAAGACGTCTCTTTATTCAATTAAGATTTAATAATCTTCTCTGAGAAATCATGTAAAATGATTTGCATAAAATGTTGTATATGGGTCAAGTGTTTTCTGTTGTGCTTTATTAAATGTTACATACTTATTTGCAAAAAGCATTTACTATCTAAACAAACAAATGCTTTTTAATATATATATTTAGAGATGAAAGCAATCTGTGCACAACCCCAATCAGTAAAAGTTAGACAATATGGGCAATGCAAACAAAATGAAAGAGATATTTTTTGTTTAAAAAAAAGTTTGAACCCAAGAAACAACATTCTTTGTCTGTTCAGCTTATTTTTATTTGTTAATATAACTCATTTCATGCAGTTTCATACACTTATGTGATGGCAGCATTAATGTAGAAGGTACCATGAGCTCTTAGATCAACATATGCCACCTTTAAGACCTATTTTATCCAGAAATGTCCAGGCATTTCAAACAAAACAATGCCAAGCCACATGCTGCACATGTTACAAAGGCATGACTGCAAAGGAAATGAAAACCTCATACTGTCTTACAATGTGTTTGCAGAAAAAACATGTCAAAATTAAAGAAATAGAGAAAGACATGGCAACATTACGAAGTGGTAAATGCTTTACTGTCCCAAATATTTTTGCAATGTTTTGCTGGTCTGAAAGGCAGTAATGGATGTTTTTTAATACATTAAATGAATGATGAGACATCTTTTGTGGACGAGACAAAAGATTCAGGTTTATACTGTCAGACTGTAAGACATTTTAATAAAACTTGAGAAGTGGTCACAGTGCTTATCCTGAGGGTTGTTATGTAATGAACATTGTGGCTGGTAAAGGTTTTAAGGGCAGAATTGGTCAGTAGGCTTTGAGTGTCACTACACCCACATTGATTCATAAGCAAACTAGCAAACCTGGCTGAATCATACTAGTTTTGTCCAGTATTATACTGGTAAATTGCACTTACATTCTAGGGAAGCACTGTGGTTAAGTGGGTAGAACTGTCGTCTCATAACAAGAAGTTCTGGGGTTCGATTCCAAAGTGAAGCGCTCTGGGTCCTATCAGTGTGGCGTTTGCATGTTCTCCCATTGTCTGTGTGGGTTTCCTCCTGGTGCTTCCTGGAAAGAGAGAGAGAAGCAGATTAGGATGTAAGACTGTTCTTCCCGTTTTACACTTCGTTTTTTTTCGTAAATAATATATTTTTTGTACCTGCTACATTTTTAAATACTACAAGTTAAAAGTAATTACACTGTTAAGAGAGACCACTTAACCTTAGTTTCTTTAGTTTTACAGTTTATCTGTACGTGTTTGACAAAAATGAAGTGTTATTTTATTTTATAAACTAGAATAAGAAAATAATAATAATAATTTTGGTCAAACCATCAACTGTAGAACAAAATAAACTGATCATTTTGAAGTGGTCACTTATTTTTTCATGCTTATTTGTTGGGTGGGTAGTGGGATGGACAGACTATCTATCTATCTGTATGTCTGTCTGTCGATCTATCTATCTAAGACAAATAGAAAAACATCAAGCAGAACAGAGCAAAAAAAAAGTGGCCTTGAGCTAAACCGTTTAGTATAAAGACTGCTGTATAAACCTTATCTATCATCCAATTTACTAAGGGAGTGTTGAAATTGGTTGATTAGTGAATAATGTCTGTACATAGAGAGAGTGTTATCAAAAATTCTGGGAAGAGGTGAATTAGGCAGTGCACTGAGGGGAGGCATTACAGTATGGAGGCTGATATTATTCTACCAAAAATACTACCAGCAGAGCTGCAGTACTTCCTAGAACACTGTGGGAGACTATAATAGATGTTCACAATTCTACAGACTATTACATTATACAGGGGGAAAGTACCGAAGTTAAAATGTTATTTAATATTGGTTCAATCATTTTGCGTCTTACTGTTGTAGGGTCAATTATGTGACATGTCTATCATTTAACAGCTCTAAAGCTTAAAGGCTGTACACTCTAAGTCTTATTGTCACTTTCCAAAGGTGTTTTATTAAACATGAATGTGATGACTTATTGTCATACTAGAATGATGAGTAAATTTATGAGGGAAATTGGTTATAGCATTATGGTATTGGTTTTTATGTTACCAGGGACCAAAAATGATTAAAATCATGTATCTGCTGTTTGCACCCAATCACAAAATCCAAGTTTATTTTGTTTTGTTTGTTTTTCCAAAGGTTAATTTTGGGGATGATGATAACATCTTCATGTCTTTCCATGTGGTTAAGTAACTCTGCTACAACTGCTATGATGCTACCAATTGCTAATGCAATTTTGGAAAGCCTGTTTGGTGACCTTGAGACTCTAAAACAGAACAGCAGAGTTTTTGAAGATCCTGAGGGTAAGACAGCATTTATATAATAAAAAATATCTAAATGTTTTGAGTCAAATGAGAATGTTTTACAGCTGACAGTATCTTAAATTATGCATGTAATGCTGTGTATGTACAATGAAAAGTACAACAAATATATTTCTAATGTTCCTAAACATCTTGGTACCAAGTCCTTGGAGTAAAGTAATGGAGTGAAGGACAGGTTTATTAGTTAAACAAACAGGGTCAATACTGGGAGGTCAGGCCCCAATTCAAAAGCATACAAAAGCAAACAGTAAATCAATAATCCGAAACAAAATCAAATTATATAACCAGAAGGACAACAGAGACAAGACACTGCTCAGAAATGCAGTGCATAGCAAATACAAATCTCTGCAATGAGGCAAAAAACAGATTTTAATATGGCTGCTGATTAGGATCAGGTAAGCTACCAGTCAACTAGTACTCAGGTGAGAGGGCTCTCTGCTGGCGAGGAGGACAACCAGTAGCCTCAGATGTGACAGTTACTTCCTGTGTTTAGTTTGGGGTGTTCTGTGTAAAGAAACATTGGTGGCCTGTACAGAGCACTAACATCAGACATATTAAGCAATCTATTCGACAAGCCTAATTTCTATCACACGCCTACCAGCCTGCACCATAAAAGCCTACCTGCATTCTTTCTTTCTGCTACAACTGGAATATGTAAGCAACCTTGTAGATGCAAAAATGAAAATGTAGATTTGTCTCAAAGCAATTTTACAGACTCCAGGACCATCAGAACACAAAACCTCCCTTAAGCAAGCCGAGGGTGGCTGTGGGAAACATGTTTTCATTGTTCAGCCCAGTCCATTATTCAGACTAAATAATGTCCACAGTGAAAGTTGTACATATGCCGTGCATACACTGCCGGTTCCTGTCACATCTATCAGGAGTTGCATTGTTGGGTAGCTGTCTTCAACCTCCAGTGGGAAACTGGTTTCTGTCTCAACCACCTCAAAGTAGAATAACAGAAACGTAAAATAATTAGTTATTTGTTGTAATTAATAGTATTTTTGTATTAGCAGGAGACTCTGGGACCCCTACTTATTACAGCATAAGTAAAATGTAGAGCTAGCAGATAACACAGTCATGATAACTTTCACAGCATTTAATTGCCCACCTACCACACTGTTGTCACAAATCACATACCGTCAGGTGTCCATATACTTTTGGCAATTTATTTGAACTAACTTTGGGCACTTTATGCAAGACTTCTCTAGAACCAATGGGACTTTGATCAAGATAAATCAGTTACTACAAGTTGTTAACCTGACAAAACAGGGAAAATATACAGTAGATACTCCTGTATGCTTTTGGGTCACAATCTGAACAGTGACCAAAAACTGACAGCACTACATGGAGTCACACCTTGTTGCTTGTATCTTTCAGCCCAGTATGTCCCTCAAATCTAACATTATGGTACACAAAATAGATTGTGAATGTCAAACCCTGAATTTCCACACACTTTTTGCATTGTCATGCTGTTTTAGCATGATTACACATTAAAAGATTCTAATCTGTTGATGAGTGATGTGTTAAATTTCAATGTCATCAGGGGTTGTGTGTTAAATCCCTGTTTCGAGAAAAGTTGAGGAATTTCATAAAAACACGTAAAACAAGAAAAATTAAAACAATATTGTTTTCACTGATCAGCAATTATCTTTGTAAAACCCCAAATTAGAAAATGTATGGGCAATATTAATTGTAAGTATGGTAGCAAGATTTTCTCAAATACTACATTTTTGGCATTTAGCAGATGCCTTTTTTTTTTTCAAAGTGACTTACATTACAATTACAGTAAACAATCTGAGTAATGAGGGCTTGCTCAAGGGCCCTACAGCCGCAACCTAGCAGTGGTGAGGTTTGAACCAACAACCTTTGTCCTTTATTCTAACCACTACACTACCAAATACATGGAATGCCATCTGATACCCAGTTCACACTACTGACGACTTTCAAATTCGTCAGGTCACTGTACAGTTTCTTGCAATGATGGAACATAAGCTTTGGATCCTCCCTTCACATGTAATCATGTAACTTCTCACTCTTTCTCGCACTATGTTGAGTTTTTTTAAGCTGATTGTATGTTAATAAAGCAGTTTTTTTAAATGACAGCACTTGACAAATTCGTTTTTTCTCAAGCTAAGAACCCTTTAGAGATCTCTATTACATTATTACACTACTTATCTCGGACCAACCTGCTTTGGCGATGTTACCCCAACTTGTACATGTTGTTATTCATGTAGGCATTTATTTGATATAAGTAGGGTACAATTAAGATTTTGCATTAATATTAATGTTACAAAAATTGTAAATTATATTGTTCTTAATAATCTAGAGTTAAAGGGCATGAGCAATTGTATATTGCCATGATCAAACCGTTAAAAATGCGGAGGATATTGTATATATTAATCCATGAAAGACCCTAAACTGCAAATTGGCAAGGGTTCACTCAATTGTGTAACACCTGCTGCAGAATGCTGAGAAGGGACATATCACTATATGCCTGCCTCCTCTAGAGAATGTAACATCTATTTGCTCAGATTTCCTGTCAATTTGCGAATAGACTTACATGACAGAACCTTTCAGAAAACCCTCAGAAGGGAAACATAAACAGATACTACAGAAGCAAGCCTGAATAAATTAAGTTTTGATTGGTTAGCATCGATCTCAGACAAATAAAGTAACGAAGAAAACGAAAGAAGCGGTTTGAATTGATTTTCTATCCACAATTTCGTTACCCCTTCTCTAAAGGGTTAGAAGGGCCTGACTGCATTCTTCACAGCCAATCATTTCTCTCCATCTTGCTCAGTCCTGAGCATTCTCTGTCAACCATTTCCATGCGTCCATGTCATGCATATGTGTATACAGTATCTGGGCCATCTGTCGTTCCACTTTTTACATTTTCTTTGTAGCTGCAGGTGACACAGTGGCTCAGTGGGTTGCACTGAAGCCTCACAGCAACAAGGTCTTGGGTTCAATCCCCAGATGGTGCAGTTAAGGTACTTTCTGTGTGAAGTCATTGTGATCATTCACAGTCATAGACATATTTCAAATGAATTTTATTATGGACATCAAGATCATCGATCAGTTCATATAGTTCAAAGATGTGTCTCAAATCCACGCCCACCTCTGCAGAAGCATGTTAGAGGTGGTTTGTGATTGGTCTTTGATTTATTATCCACAGCTGTATTTCATCTCCGTTATTATGCTCATGGCATATTGGTTTGCTTCCTAGCTTGTGTTATTATGGTTGGCCTTTTCATGCCTTTTGTTTCGTAGCTTATTTTCTTTTGATTAGGTTTTGAATGCTCTTGTCTAATTTATGCTCTGGTCTTCCACCACCAAATAATTAGTGGGATGAGGCTTGCTGCTAATAGGTAAAATCTGGATGTGTTGCAATATTTACAAGAAGTTAAAATCAACCGCATGTTGCCAATTTTCTGTCGAAAGGAATATGTGAATAGTAATGGGAAATATGTGCTAGGAAGAGCATATGGAAGAAATTGTGTGACAGGTATGGAGATTGTAGTCCATAATTAGCACATGTTAAGTAATGGACAGATCTGTTCGGATTTGTCTCAATTCACAGTGGCGGGTGTAAAGCTGTTGGTTAATTATGCCTGCTTCACTGGTGAATGTAGCAATGTGTCTGGGGTGTGGAAGATAATTGTTGATGGCTTTTTTTTTCAAGTATTCTTCGTCAACATGCAGCAGCAGTATAGGCATGTAGCCTATGTTGATACTTTTAAATTTGCCACAATACGATTCGGTTTTATACTGGTTTGTTTCGATACGATTCAATGTGATTTCATACAATCTGTTATATTTCTATGAACTCAAAAATCATTTTATTATTAAGTGTCAAAAACAGTGATATGTCTACAATATTTCTAACAAATAGAGGCAGTAATGTATTTTACATTATTTTAAACACTATACTACAAATAAACCTAATAAAAGTTCTTTGGCAATAAATGGGGATTAAAAATTTATTGTCTGGCTTTTTAAGAATGTTAAGTATACAATGCTTGAG
Source organism: Microcambeva bendego (assembly GCA_034509265.1). Lineage (NCBI taxonomy): Eukaryota > Metazoa > Chordata > Actinopteri > Siluriformes > Trichomycteridae > Microcambeva > Microcambeva bendego. The sequence continues at coordinate 9,834,927 of JAYDZG010000002.1, forward strand.
CCCAACAGAGAAGTGGGGCAGAGATTAGAAATTAAATCAAAAGGTTGTTTGGTGTTTGAACTGAGCATGTGTAAGATTACTCGAGAAATAACTTTCTCATGAACTTTAATGTTTAGATATTGAATTACTTCACTCTCTCTACCACTGAAATTCTTAGGTCGATTTTTTAATACTGATAGATTTTGTTCCTATCATGTTCCACATTAAAAAAAACCTCTCGCATCCATGTTTATGCGTCACATCAATGCATCAATTCAATTGCTGTTTGGATCAATGGCTCGATGATACAGGACCATTTCATCACTAATCTCCAAAGATATTTAGTGGAGGGCCATAGCAGAGAATATACTCCCATATTTAAATAAAGGACAGAGCAGCTGCAGAGAAACCAGTTACTCTCCATTAGCAGGCAAGATCGCAACAAGAAAAGCAAGTGCTCTCATGCCAAACAGAAAAGGAGAGGCAAGTAACACTCAAAGCAACAGCAGAAATAGATTATTCCCAGGACAGGAATAAGGGGTGAAGAATAAAGCAGGGGCATTCAGACAACATGTAGACATAAGTATCCCTTTCAGAAATTAGTATGTTTAGTCAGGATGGAAAGCAGATGGGAGCTGTAATATGTTAAGGAACAAATAAAAAATATAGTCAAATAAGAGTGTAAAATAACAGAGAACGGCAGAGACACAGTTTGATATTTTGTTTGAAGATATTGAGCTACACCAATCAGTCAAATAATTATGACTCCCTTTCTGTCTGGTCTGCAACAAACTGTGATGCACTGTGTGTTCCGACACCATCTTGTTAGGGCCAGCATTGACTTCTTTAGCAATTTGAGCTACAGTAGCTCTTCTGTTGGACAGGACTCTTGTCCGAAACTAACATCACTGGACAATCCCTTTTTAGTATGTTATTCTTCAAGATTTTGGTGCATGTACAATAGTCTAAATGTTATTATTTTCCAGGAACTTCTCAGGTGAAGCTGCATGCACTGCCATCTGAAAAACACACACTGTCTGCAGATGATGGGTAAGAGACTGAAAAAGGGCAGCTGTACATTTTAACACGTCCGTTTTTGACTAAGTAATGATTTTTATTCATTTACTAACATGAAGCCTGGTCATGTCAGCATGCTATCGGGACAATTATTTTAGAAACAGTGTTCTGAAAGTGGTGCAGACATTATTTGAGAGAAAAGAGTGTAGTCTGAATATATTTACATAATTGTGCTATTTTACTAAGCAGCATCCTATGATTTATTATCAAGTCTAATTTGGATACATGTACTGTTACTAAGCAATTAACATCATTTAGGGTGGCATGGTGGCTACGTGGGTAGCACTGTCACCTCACAGCAAGAAGGTCTGGGTTCAATCCTGTGTCTGAGTCATTTCTTTGTGGAGTTTGCATGTTCTCCCCATGTATGTGCTGGTTTACTCCTGGTTTCTCCCACAGTCCAAAAACATGCAATTGAAGTGAACTGGAGATGCTAAATTGCCCATGACTGTGTTTGATATAACCATCTGAGTTGATGAATTTACTGTAATGAATAATCGTTTCGTAACATGAGTGTAACCATGAGTGTACAACATGACACTAAAATCTAAATAAACAAACAAATCATTTAAAAAGAAACCTCTTACTTTCGCATACATTATTATTTTACCCAAATCATTGTGTGTTAAGTACAGATTTGTGCTCCCCTCCTCTTGACAGGACTGACGAAGTAGAAAAGGATCAGAGAAGTCAAGAAGAAATCAGGAATGAGGCAGAATATTATTTGAAAGTATGGAAAGGATTTCTCATTTGTATTCCCTATGCGGCCAGTATTGGTGGAACAGCAACTCTTACTGGAACTGCACCTAACCTCATTTTAATTGGGCAGCTAAAGAGGTCAGTGGGAGATTTGCAAACTTTAAGCAATGTAAAACAACACACAGTTCTTTATAGTTCAAAATAAGGCATTTTATGGTAAAACAAATAGCAAGCAAATATTTAATATAATATATTTTTTCCCCAAACGAAATAATGGGTTGCTCAGGTGGTTCAGCAGTAAAACATGCTACCACATTCAATCTGACATTTCAAACTTTAAATTTTCAGCCCTTCGACTGGGCACCTACATGAACAACAATGGACTGTTGTTCATAAAGGATGGAAGCCAGACCAGGTTCCTAATAACCAATTAAGACCACTGCTGGACTCTGTCTGTACAGAGTCGAGGGATAATGTGCTGATCAGGATGTGGCTTTCTGTACACAAAGCTAATCTGCATAGAAACCTGTAGAGGTTGGTGGAAGCATAATGCAATTAAATATTGATTGGGGAAAGCAATAAAAACAACATAATGGAATTTTGACAGTTTATAGCCTCTTGGCATTATATTTGTATTAACTTATCATGGTCAGCAATGGTCTGGGCATGGAACCAAAGCTTGGCTTTAGATACCCCTCACCTCAGACATGGGCAGTCATGTCTGTCAAGACACCTATGGCTATCTGTGAAAGCGATGAGATGCATTCAGCATTTTAAGGAAACCACCATTAGCACAACCAGGATAAAGCAGTTGTAAAATATATGTTATTTCTTTTACTCTTGCTAGGAATTAATAAATTAAATCTGCCTGTTTTGCAGTTACTTCCCAGACTGTGACATAATCAATTTTGGCACATGGTTTGTCTTTGCTTTCCCACTAATGGTGATTTTCCTTTTGGTGTCATGGATTTGGATTGCGTACCTTTATGGAGGACTCACTACAAGGTAGCCACACATGTGTACATAATACATGTCAACATACATGTGCATTGTACTTTGTTTGTCATTCAATCCATTATTTTACTATGTGTATGTGTGTATTTTATGTGGATCTGTATTTTTATAAGTGTGTGTCAGTGTGTCTTTGCTTATTATGTGTTCAGATTGTGTAAAAACAAACAAGATTCTTATTCAGCTGCTGAAGCCAAGGCTATTGCAGTCATTGATGAAGACTACAAAAAGCTTGGACCAATGAAGTGAGAATACATGTTGGGATATCTTTCAATCAAAATAACATAGAAGATATAATAGATATGAAAATAATCACATGTTTCAGCCATACATATTATTAATGTAAATGTAATTGTAAAATGTGTTGTGGAAATCAGTTTTATAAAACCAAGGTGTGTAAAAATATTACATGATAATAACGATATAAAAGGTCACATATTCCTAAAATCTTGTGAAAAGCCAATATTAGAGTGGCAAATGGAAAAGGCATGACATTAAAATTATTTTGGAAGTATAGCAATCTCATAGTAGGTAGAAACAGAAAAAGTATAAAATAGAGTGAACTGTGATCAATATCAATCAAACTACTCATTACCACAATAATATTATTATTATTATTATTATTATTATTATTATTATTATTATTATTATTAATAATAATAATAATAATAATAATAA
>JAYDZG010000002.1:9847318-9862643 GCA_034509265.1 Microcambeva bendego
CCCTGACAATGTTATATAGAGGTAATCGGACGTATTCCAGGCAGTTCCAGTGGACAAATCTGGTAAAACCAGAGGTGGTGGACTCTGCATTTATATTAACAAAACTTGGTGGACGGACACTGTTGGAAAACACACTATTTATCACTGTTCGTGGTAAATGTAAAATGTAATGTAAAGGTAAATGCTCAGCGTAAGACCATCACACTGGATAGATGGGTCTCTGCCAGCTCAGCTTATTTGCATGAAAGTGACAGCCCTTAAACGGCTCATTCTGAAAGGGACTGAAAGCCCATAGACCAATTCTAACGTGTTTAGAAAGAGTATATGTCCCCTTTAAGTGTACACTTACATTGTGTTTAAGATATATTAGAATTTAGAACACTGCTTTTCACCACTGTGCTTTTACACCCAGTTAAGTGCCATGCTCAAGCTGACTCCTTATCGGCATTAGGAATCAAACCGGCAACATTCCGATCACAAGCCCAGTTCTATAACCACTAGGCCATAGCAAGCTGAGGGCAACCGTGGCAAGGAAAATCCATATTCTTTTATACACAAATTAAATTATACTAAAAGTTATAATAGCTAAAAATAATGTGAATCCTTTAAGCTGCTCTCGGCAGGGGTTGCCACAACGGATCGTTGTGCACATAATTGTTTTTGGAATACAGTGCCTTGCAAAAGTATTAAATCGGAATCTATAATCAGTATCAATTAAATCGGGTTGGAGAAAATCTTTGAATGTAAACATACCGATGAGATTTGATTTGCAATTATTGGGAAACTTTATTTAAAGATTTATTTATTGAGGATTTCATTTTCTAATTCAGTTCTAAGTGCATTAAAACATGGGGGTTACATTCCAAGAGCAGCTGTGAATTGTAAAAAAATAAACTTGAATTTTTGATGCGGTCAAAAATGCCTATACATGTTTATTTTTATAGTTTAAACCCTAAATATACGACCAACACACATTCCTCTTAAAGAAGAATGTAAAACAATGCTTAACTACTGTTGTTACGTCACCATGAACGTGGTGTATTATTATTAGTATTGTTATGATTATCTTTGCTGGGTCTCTATAGCCGTGTGTCCATGTTTAGTGCTCTGCCACTGTCAAGTGTCCATAGGATCAGTGAATAGAAGTAAGTTCAGCTTGTTGGTTTGGTTGGAGAGTAGCGAACCAATCACGGCTGATCCAGGAGCAGAGGCGGACATTAAGGCTTGGAAACCGTAGACGTTCATTCTCTCCAAAGCTCACTTCCTCTTTGTTCACTGGCTGCAGTCTAGTTTAACTGCACTTCTCTCTTTTCAATCCTCCAGTTATTAAGCTCAGTTGGTTGTTGGAATTCCCCTGGCTGTGGTAAAGGCACCATGTTGTGGTCATGCAAGCTGATGCTGTTAATAAAGCAAGAATGATGCATTTGCTATTTCTTTTATTTCTTTTACAATTATTTATAAACAATTCAGTTTGACTCATTTATCCACCACTGAAATAAACTAAACAAATTAAAATTAAATTAAATCTTTGGTGGATTCCTGCTGATCCCGTGAATGACCTGCTCACACACCTTCACAGCGTTAATGAGCAGGTCAGTTTCCTCAGCTGAGAAGCGTTGGACACGTTCAAGTAGCTGCGTAAGTCAGACCGCACCGGGCTCTTAAAGGGTAACTCCACCCCAGAAGTTTGAAAAATGCTCAAAAATGGAACTCCACTTTGGGAGGGGCATTGCAGTGACATTTTGGTTTAGAGGTGGGCAGAGATGGAAGCCGGGTGGGCTGGGCTGCATATGAACAGATAGAGGCTCTTGAGCATGACAAGTTTGAGCTACTGGCACAAATTGCAAACCTAGCTAAGACTAAAATGCTAAAAACTACAATAACTAACAATAACTAACTTTAAGTATAAAAATGCAATAAATATGACCTAACAATAAGTATTACTTTTATATAGTAACTATTACAATAATAACATACTGAATTGTATGATGAAATTATTTTTCTTGGTCTCTGGGTGGCACCATTGACTACAAACGTAATATTTATGAACAGCTTAAAACCCACAAATCCCTGGGCCGATTTAATTATTTGATTTGAACATATACTTTAAATGCTGTCAGCTGTCAAAAAGTCTACAGCTTTGGTTTTTGTGATACTTCGCCACACAAAACAATCAAAGGATGATCTGTAATGGACTCTTAAGACAATTTGCTCAGTAAACCAAACAAATAAAATCCATGTGAGCACCTCTTTTTCACCATCGATTGTCTCCACAGCCTCTAGCACTCCGTATGTTCCTCTGTTGTCATGGAAGAAGGTTCAGGAATATGTACCATGGAACATCATCCTGCTGCTGGGTGGAGGTTTTGCCATGGCTAAAGGTTGTGAGGTATTCACACATTTACACAGTGTGTTATGCTGTACATGGTGTAATGCATATCTAATGATGTATGGCGCTTAGTTGATGTAACAGCAAACCCAGATCGTAAAATCCCACTGAAAGATAACAACAATAATGATAAGCAATGTTGCTAAATGTAAAACCGTTTTAGAGCTGAAAGAGTCAACCACTCTTAGCAAAAACAATTTAAATGAATTGAATGGTTAAAAGTCAATGGTTAGAATTTGAATAAACCTAAGCACTGGGAGGTGTCAACATGAACGAGAAACTGACTACACTCAAGTCTTGTCTTTTCTTTTGTAAACAATATTAATAGCAAACTAAACCAATCATTTAAAGTTCAGACGTCATTTGAAACCTGTTATTTCATTTCAATTCATTTAGTTTACCATCGCTCAGCCTATGTCTCTTTGATCTGAAACAGGAGTCTGGTCTGGCAGTGTGGATTGGAGGACGTTTGCAGCCATTAGCTGAGGTTCCTCCTCCTTTAGCTGTGGTTCTCATCACAGCTTTCATCGCCTGCTTTACAGAGTTTGCCAGTAACACGGCCACTATCATAATCTTCCTTCCAGTCATTGCTGAATTGGTGAGTGCAATAATGCAGTTGATGGTGCTTCACGTTTCCCATATTTTGTTGGTACAGGATTAAATTCTACACACAATACCCCATAATGACAAAGTGAAAAAAGATAGTTTGGAATTTTTGCAAATGTATTAAAAATACAAAAAATTACAAAAATCACATGTACATAAGTATTCACAGTGTTTGCTCGATACTTTGTTGAAACACCTTTGGCAGCAATTACAGCCTCAAGTCTTTTTGAGTAAGATGCTACAATTTTGCCACACCTATTTTTGGGCAGTTTCTTCTTTGCACAACCTCTCAAGCTCAATCAGGTTGGATTGGGAGCATCAGTGCACAGCCATTTTCAGATCTCTCCAGAGCTCAAGTCTGGGATCTGGCTGTGTGATTATGGTTGTTGTCTGGTTGGAAGGTGAACCTTTGCCCCAGTCTGAGGTCCAGAGCACTCTGGAGCAGGTTTTCTTCACGGATGTCTCTGTACATTGCTGCATTCATCTTTCCCACGATGCTGACTAGTCTCCCAGTTCCTACTGCAGAAAAACCACCACACAGCATGATGCTACCACCACCATGTTTCACTGTAGGGATGGTATTGGCCTGGTGATGAGCAGTGCCTGTTTCCTCCAGACATGGTGCTCAATATTTGTTTAATCAGACCAGATAATTTGGTTTTTCGAAGTTTGAGATTTCCTCAGGAGCCTTTTGGAAAACTCCAAGCCGGTTGTCTTTTGCCTTTTACTGAGGAGTGGCTTTTGTCTGGCCACTCTACTATACAGGCCTGATTGGTTGAGTGCAGGAATGGTTGTCCTTCTGGAAAGTTCTCCTCTCTCAACAGAGCAATGCTTAAGCTCTTCCAGAGTGCCTTCAATGCTGCAGATTTTTTCCTTCCCCAGATATGTGCCTCAACTGTACTGTCAACTATGTGACCTTATATAGACAGGTGTTTGCCTTTCCAAACATGTTCAATCAACGGGATTTACCACAGGTCTACTACAATCAAGTTGTCAAAACAACTGAGAGATTTTCATTTGAAACAGAATGCACCTGAGCTCAATTTTGAGTGTCATGGCAAATGCTGTGAATACTTTTGTACATGTGTTTTTATATTATTGTTATTTTTAATAAATATGCAAAAAATCCAAACAATCTTTTTTCACTTTCTCATTATGGAGTATTGCATTTAGTATTTTGGGAAAGAAAATAAATATAATCCATTTTGGAATAAGTCTTTAACATAACTAAAAATGTGGAAAAACTGAAGCGCTGTGAATACTTTCCAGAGCACTGTAAAATTATTGCCGTCCCTGACTGGTTCTGGGTTTAATTTTTCTCACATGGCAAGCTACTCAGATATTCACACATCATAATTAAGTTTAGAATTAAAAAAGCTTCAACTGCTATGTCGCAGATGCTCTGAGTAGCTTACCATGTTGTGAAAACCCAGTTTTAAATAAAAAGAGATCCTCATAATTGTTTAGTTTAGTTTCAAATCCCCTAGTCATGTGTTTAAGCTGAAATGTGATTGTTAATAATAATGTAAGAATGTGGACAGGGCATTAGAGATTGTATCACTCATGTTGATATGTCAATTTGTATTTGTTGTTTGTAGGCCATTAATGTGCAGGTGAACCCTTTGTACTTCATGATTCCGGCAGCTGTAGGTTGCTCCTATGCGTTCATGCTACCTGTTTCAACTCCACCCAACTCTATTGCTTTTGCATCTGGACACTTAATGGTTAAAGACATGGTAGGACATTTCTGTTACTGTTCATTTAGTAAAAGCATGCAGAAATGTGAAAAGTTACTGATGTCCATTGTATCTTGGAAATCATCAAGGGTAGAAAGTGTGTTGCAACTGACCAAGAGCTTGTTGAGAATTCCAATTCAAAACCCTTTCAGATCATACCTGAATTTTAGCAACACATCTTGACAGAGTTACTGTACACCAACCGAGCATAACATTATGACCACTGACAGGTGAGGTAATAACTGATTGTTTTGGAAGCAGGAAAATTGGCAATGCAACCTCATGGATCAGTCTAGGTAGTTATAATTGGCTAATGCTGGTCAGAAAGAAAACCTAAACAGTCACCTAGTTAAAAGTGACTGAAATGTGTGTGGTACTGTTCATGTGCAACAGCAATGAAGCACCTCCACCTGTTTGGTCTTAGTAAAAGGTGACAGTTTGGGTTTTCTTATTAGCAAATAGAATATTTGCTACATGTAATTCTCAAGCAGTGTTTTCTTTCCCTGCTGTTTGTGAACTCAAAACTTTGGGAGTTCATGCATGCCTTACTGAAACGACTCATATTGCTTGTTTTTACAGGTGAAAACAGGGTTCATGATGAACATCCTGGGGATATTGTGTGTGTCCCTGGCTATGAACACGTGGGGGAAGATCATGTTCTCCTTACACGCTTACCCTGACTGGGCCAAACCTTTGAACTCTACAGAAAGCATTGTATCAGCAGTCAACATGACTGGGTAGAAATAATATACACACATACCTCAACCAAAATGTATTGTCACCCATGTGAATGTCGTTATATGATAATGTGGGGTTTCACTACATCTACTATGTGAACGTTATGGCTGCTATTACCAGTACAGCAAACTACAGTGTCATTGCTGTAGTTAAACAATATCTCATTATTGATAAATGAAGACGTAATGGTGACAATGGATATGTTGCGAAGGATGGGCTGAATACTCAGGAAGTGCATCTGTATGGTACGTTTAACTAAAATGCCCAAAAAATTTATAAGATTAACGAAAACATCTCTGACCCACTAAGACATGGGGGATCTCTCTACATAGTGAACATTCCCACATCACACAAGTGCTTCCGAGAAGAAGTCTTTGGCTCAAAATGCTGCTTAGTTTGAAGCAATAATCTGACTGAATAACTAGGGAGCATTCAATGCGTTCATAGCATTAAAGGCAGCATTCAGCATTTCAGTATTTAGACGCTTTTATCAAGAGAGACTTATAGAAGTGATTGCATAGTATACATGACCTTACCTTAAGTTAAAAAAATACTTATCTGTAGAAACCACGTCAGTTGGTAAGTACAAATTAGTTTATACTGCCCCCTAATGTTACCTCGTTTAATTACGTCACGAATAAAATGCTCATTTATCTTTCCTTTTTTTTGCTGAAAGCTTTTTGTAGCTTCTGTAGGTTTTTAGTAGCTTCTAAAATGATCAGAATCCTTATTAATCAGTATTATATGAAATACCTCAGTTAAATGAAATTAAGACCTTTCTGACATGACCTTTCTGGCCTTGATGGGGGTGTAATTGCATAGTTTGTAGGATTTTGAATACTGTGAATCATTTTGTGGTTATTGGTGTCCACTATAACGTGACACAAAGGTCACACTCAGCATGACGCTGTCAGTGAGTCATTAACCACTGATTAGTGGATTCAGTGTGAAAGCAGCTCTAAAAGAGTTGCTATATTCCCAGAAAAGCTCTGAATTAAATAGAAATTTTATTTTGATGTCAATTGCTTACGCTTATAGATGTAGCGTACATGCAAACCCATGTACAATACACAAATGTGCATTATTCAGTATTTTATGTAATGCAATTATTATTTGCAATGGAGTGTACATCTGTATTTTGAGAAAATACAATAATTGAAAGATAATATTTAGCATTTTTGTGTTAATCAGTTTCATTTTTCATCTGTTTTTCAGTATTTAAACAAAACCATACAGTATACTAATGAAGGTCCAGCATTTAAATATTGCGAATATAACAAACTGCAACAAGGAGATGAAATATGTTTCATTTACTTTTTTGGTTTCTAACACGTAATAGGAATCTGTCTGACCCAATGATGTTCCTACACACTTACCTAAATGCACTTTCAGTTCCCAAAAGTTCAAATAATCAGTGTAGGGTCATTTCAAACTAAATAACGTAACACATGGAGCAAGTGTTTGGGGTGACTAATGTCATCGGAACATGGGACTTGTGGTATTTGGCTGAATCATTTTTTTAAACAAGTAACGAAACATTTACAAACTTGAATGTCACATCATACTAGAAAGGAAACTGGAAAAAGACATTTGAACACTTCCTGTTTCTTAACAAAACATGCAGTTAGACCTTGTGACTATTGGTTGTTGGTGTATTGGTTATTTGACACTGACTAATGAAAATGTTACATATGCAAATATATAAAATAACTTGCATTATTGTGAAAAAAAATTAAAAACTTTTGTGACTGTATTGACTGTATTTGTCTCGTACATATACACACATACACAGTATTAACATTTTTGTCATTTTTGTTAAAATGAAGAATCTGAAGGAAATTGATAGACCTACCAAATACGTTCTGGTATTAGTTACCTCCTGTAAAAATATTCTATTTAATTAACAGATTGTTACTTTAACAGAGTAAAGTAAAACTGTCATAAACAACTGTTTCTAATTTTGACTAATGCTTGTGTTTATTTGTCATACTTCCCTTTGTTGTACAGTTATGCTTTTCTCTACCCGGTTTATGACATACTCATAGTCATCAATGATTTTAAGTGTGTACTTGATCATATTTACACTACTCACAAAAAGTTAGAAATATTTGGCTTTGGATTTAAAATGATCGAAAATGTAAACAGTTCATGCTACAGTGATATTATATCATGAAAGCAGGGTATTCAAGTAGAAGCATGCAATAGTGATTTCATCATCCAAAACAATTTATTGAAACAAAAGCCAACAACAGTGGCTGATGCATAACACTCTGTCCAAAGGACGTCCATGTCTATGTCTTTCTGTGCCTCTTGCAGTCTCTGGTTAACTGGTTATTGGTTAAACTATATAATTTGAATATGTATTATCCTAATGTATGCATTACAAACTCACAGTTTAGCTGGCAAGTTAATAATAGCAATGCTAATAGCAATGCTTTTGGGTCATTTATGTGGTTTATTGGTTAATGTGGTGGAGTTGCATTTAAAAATAAAGCAATTTAAAAAATAAAGCAACACACAGTGACTATTGTTATAGCATGTATTTGTTTGTGTGTGTGTGTGTGTGTGTGGTGAGGAATTAGTGGGAGAGGCTGGTACACGGAAGGTGGCCTAAAAGGTTAGTGTATTAGCGCACCACAGCTGCCTTTAAACCTTAAAGTTTGAATCCCAAGCAGGGCCCAAACTGGAACAATTGACTTTATCTAATGGAAGGAAATGGTTGAATGGGTTTAATTATTGCAATAGAATTGTAACATATGGCATCTGCTCGAGTCGTCTGCACTATTGTTACATATTCACAGGATTCATCATCAATGCATATTATGGTTTTCTGTGAGACTCCACCATGATTGATGACTTTCTGTCTGTCTGATAGGGCTCATAAAGTCACATAGATAGATTCAACTTTATTGTCATTACTTGGAACAGGGTAACGAGAAGCAGTATATAAAGTTCATTTGGTTTATCAAGCTATTTTTCCTATTACATACCTTTGAACTAAAATTTGAACTGCTAGATAGATAGATAAGCGAACACAAGTAAAGAGTTAGAGGGAGAGAGAGAGTACAAACATGGCCTAGGAATACATTATTAGCACCCCTAAATATTGAGATCCAGGTAACTGTTGGATAGAAGGGACTGACATGTCTATTACTTGTGCCTCTATGCCTTCTCTGCAAGCCATATTTGGCATGCCAGAAAGGCATAATTTCATAACCAAATCATGTATCTGATCTACACTGCTTTCAACAGTTTATTGCAATACAGTTAAAATGTGTATAATAGCAGTCAGAGATATAATTCTAGTTATACAGGCTGTTTCTGATTTTTTGTCCACTCCTAGTATTGGTAAATTTATCTTATTGGTATATCTTAAAACCCAATAACTTGCTATGCCATTTGTAATATTGTTTATGTAGGTGTAGAACGTCAGCATGGATGTAATAATTGTGTCATGTGAATCTGAGCAACATCATGACGCATTGTTTGAGTGTGTATACATACTCACTATTTGAGGCCATGCAGTTTCTACTTCCATATGACACTGACTAACTGTGCTTTTATTACTTTACTATTACATATTCGTCTTCTATGCACTCTTCTTTCCATCGGTTTGTTCATCTGCATCTCTGACATGAAGGTCAAGATGCCTGGAAGGAATAACTGGCACACATTCAGGTTTGTTTCAGTTCCATAACTTTATATAAAAATATTAGTTATAAATAAAAATGTTAGTTCAAAATGAAATCTTACAATGGCAATTCTTACCATGGCTTTCTTGTAATATTAGTGTTTAACCTAAATACATTTATTTTTTACATATCTTAATGACTATAGTTTACAGAGACAAATGTGTGGGTGCAGTACTTTTATGTATTTAGGTATTTTGCTAAATCTAACGAAAACAATATGTGATTTGTTAATTCTCTTAAACCTTTAATTAACTGACAAAAATCTAAACTTTCAATGTTTACTCTAACCAGTTTTATTATTTTAACATTTAGAAAAATTTAATTTGATGCCTAAAATACACATTAAAATAGGTTAGGTCAGACGCATGTCTGCCCACATGTTACATGATATTTCTAAGAATTACACTTTTTAAACATTTGTAAAGAGGCTACTAATTGGATTATGTGTAATGTTAATAATGAAAAGGAAACATGCATATGTTTAAAAGTTTTTAAGAAATTTGTAGTGCATCATGAAGAATTGTCTTGTTTCAAGTATAAGTTTCCTTTTCATTATTAACATTACACATAATCCTTTTTGTTTTTGGCACATATAACTCAATTTTACAAACACTGAAATCTTATCCGACCTTAACACATGCTCTGGCATCATGTCAGTCGTTTGTCCGCCTGAGATTTTCGTGTAATAAAGTCATGTATTGCTTGAGTAATCAAGATTCAGGCTGGAGATGCAGTGGTATACTGTGTTTAGATACAATGAGTTCTTCTGAGCCGACATGGTTATATTTAGATCAACAGAAGTTTATCATTCTTCACAGAAAAGTGCAGAAATAGCTAAGCATGAATTCAAGGAAATTTAATTGCCATAAAAAACCTCATACAACAAGACAAAGAAAACAAAAGCTACCTACTACCACCCAATAGAATATCATATAATGTAAAGGACTATAAGGAAATGGTTTGAAAGTTTGACATGACCTCTAGTGGCCAAAACAGAGCTCTACACACAGACTTACACATTCTCATTTGAGTAAATAGAGAAAATAGTAGATGAAAATGGCAGGAGCCTGTGGTTTTGGAATGTAATGTCCAACAAATTAATTCTCAGGGGTCCACATATTTTTACTATAAAAGGCTTACTGAATATTTCTCGCAGGAATATGGCCTAACGTGTATCCTGGCTTTGACTAAACATATATATTACGTGTGACTCTGGCTTTGACTAAAAATATATATTACCAGCCTTAGCATTTAAGTAACCATAGACATTCTTTAATGTATTTTGCAGAACATCAATGAAGAAAGTCTTAGAATTACTCTGGTTCTCCTACTCTACTCCAACTCCACAGAATGGCAGACAGATCCTCAGCCTCTTATTTCTCTGCTTTGCCATCACCATCAGCACCACTGGCCTTCTTTTCCACTGGCTTAATGGACTTCTAATGTATCACCCAAGAACTGCAGGCATTTCTGCAGTCATCTATGCTGTGGCAGTATTCATGCTTTTGTTTCTTGTACACCCAGTTCGTTGTGCCTTCACACTGATGTTTCCGACTCTGGGCACCAGACAAGGACGGAAACTTATCCTTTCAGTGTGCGTCATGATTGTGTTGATTTATATTTTACCTAACATTGCAACAAACATCGCAGAACTTACAAACCTCATGAAGTGCACATCAGAGAATCTGGCTCACAGTCTGCTCAACTCATCTCAGCTAAGCAACAGCATAAAAAATGACATAGTGGCTAAAGTTAAACAAATGAAGGAATTAACATCACCATTTATTGAGCAATTGAGTACGTTCGATCACTCCACAGACATTAACGTGCTCGGACTGAGAGAACGGTTGATGAACTTGAGTAAGCATGTCGGGCAGGATTTTTTAAAAGCCAAACTGCAACTAGATGAAATGAAACTTCTTTCAAGAAGAATCTTCGCTGCTGTTTTAGTGGTGTATCTTTTTGTGGATTCCAGTAATTACCTTAAGTCCTACTTGACATCAATAAAGTTTGATAATATTTACATCACAGGAATGCTCAAAAGCACCGCATCTGCCCAAGGAGTCAACATTGAAACAAAGGACATAAAGAATGGAGTGAACTCCACCAGCTTTAAAATTACAAAAAAAGAACTATTGGGGTGCCTTTCTTCCGTTCTGCTCATCACAATGTATCTGTTGATGACAACCATGCTTATAATACTTGACTATACTGTGCATTATGCTGTGGCAACAGGTGGCCCTTGGCTTTTGGACATCCCACCCACTTTAATCTCCATGAATATTCATTTCAAAGTAGGTACCACGTACGTTGATTTTTAGAACATTATTTCAGTTGTTTATAGTGCTGGAACAAGAAGTCAGAGTATTGTTTGTAAATACTTAATCACAGGCTTCCTGGACATCCCTTTTAAACACAGACATTAATATGGAGTAGGCCTGTGGGTTCCCCACATCAAATATATCAAACAATGTCTGTATGTGCCTTATTATCTGCACAGGAACTTTTTAGTCCATCTAAAATAGAAACTAATGTTTCAAAGGAAATTTGATTTTTTTTTAAATTGCAGAGATCTTGTTTATGGCTCATTCATGAGAAGCACCACACACTGAACTTTTCCACATTGGGTTCACCTTTCAGCCTTGCACATTCAGTGAAATATGCAAGTCAGACAGGTTTTTGCATGCATGTTGAATTTTAGGTGAAACATTAAGTTTAAGGATAGAAATTCCTCAGTAAAGGGTGTCAAGTTTCAAAGATAGATGTCAAGTTACAACTTTAAATGTGCTCTTTTGGAAACTTTTGATTTATAACCTAGCAAATGGGATTTTTTCTTTAAAAAACCCACAATTAACCCTTTAAAATAAGGTTGCATGTATTACAATTAGTCGATCACCGGAATTTTTATTTTTCACAGTAACTTCTACAGTAACTGTTTCATTTAGTAAATAATATGATTTTACATGTGCCTAATTTTCTTCCCATGTTTTGTTCCTCTCCCAGGTTGATTATGATGAAAGCATCCTTAACTTCCTTTACCGCGAACCAACAAATCTGGTGAACTTAAACAGAACCTACAGTGCTATTATAAGTTCTGACGTGACTCAGTGTAAGGCCAGGCCAAGTGCGCCAAGTGTAGGTGTCCTGTTCTCCCTGATCCTGCTCTACCTGCTCAGCTATTTTCTTGCTGTTTTGGAGATCTACGCACGTCGGCTTCGCAGAAAGGTGGCCGCATCTTTCTTCCAACAGCAGGAAGAGAAAAGAATCAAGTTCCTTTTTGAGAACATTTTGAACAAGAAGAAAAGGCATGTCAACCAGCAAACGAATCTTAACATATGAGTTCAGAGAAACACACAGGAAAGTTACAGAAACTTAATAGAACAACCTCACTTTGGTTTATATGCATATGTTGTAAGATACCAGTAATGTGCCTTAACAAATATGCATTGTTTAAGTTTATGAACAGTATGTTCAAAGAAATACCTTCATATATCTCATGCGTGCCAATTTCCATTAAGGAGCTTCAGTTGTAGAATCTTGAGTCTGGACTGGGACAGTGATTTTAGATGTCTAGTTTCGGTTTGTGAGGAGTTTTGCATTTTCCCTCTGTACATGTGAATTTAGACAAGAGCTTTTCTAGTCTACTTAATATGAGGGGTGTCATCCTGAGATGGACTACTGGCATGTGTCCAGGATTGGTATGTATATATGTATGTATATAGATCCCACCACAATCTCAATCAGGAATATGCCTATCTAAAGGCATTCTAATGCGCAGGGATCACATTTAGACCCCAGGAAGTGGGATTATCCTTTCACAAATGGAAGGGCAAGGTTTCACCTAGAGCGCATTAATGACTCAATCCAGGGTGTCACAAAGAACGCAGATGATCTAAAGCTCAGCAAACCTCATTTGGGTCAGTCAGGGCAATGTACTCATTACACAGTAAGCAAGATACTGGGCAAAAATTGCATCTAAGGGAGAGCAAGTTGCGAACTCGAAGGCTCATCTTGCATTTGCCAAAAAAACATCTTGACAACACCCCATGTCGTCATGACAGCATGCCTATAACCATGCATGAGGTAGTGTGAAGATCTAGGGCAGTCATTAATGAACATAGCACTGCCAAACTATATATACATTCAAACTGTAATATGTAGCAATTATTTTGTATTATGTAATATGTACATTGTAATTACAAGGCTTGACAAAAAAGACAGATTCTTAGGACAAGAGAAGGGAAAGCAGTTTTCAACCGAAAATTACAACGGTTTTGAATTAATGGGCAGAAAGGTTATTAGAAAATATTTATAATGGAAAATGAAATATATTAAAGCATTGTTATCTCTATTATTAATATACTGATGTGTTATATTGAACATTTTCAGTTACGTTTCAGAGTAACATCAGTTTGCTCTTCTTTGTGTGTCCTTATATAAAATAAATTATTAAAATTATTTGAGCAACAAAAATGGGCAGATAATTTCCAGTTTGTCAGAGAAAAATAGTAACAACATTTACAACATTAAAAAAACAATGTTCCACAAAGAAAAATATATTCCTTTTACATTTTATACTTTTATTAAATAATTTTAAAAGGACGGCACTGTGGCTTAGTGGATAACACTGTTGCCTCACAACAAGAGGGCCATGGGTTCGATCCCCTGGAGGAGCGGTCCAGGTCCTTTATGTGTGGAGTTTGCATGTTCTCATAGTGGCCATGTGGGTTTCCTCCGGGTGCTCCAGTTTCCTCCTACAGTCCAAATCCATGGCACCTGGTTAATTCCTAAAAGTACCTAGCCACTAGGAGGCACAGACCAGTGCATTGTAGTGCCGGTCCCGGAAGGGTTATATTGGGAAGAGCCGGTCCCGGAAGGGTTATATTGGGAAGAGCATACGGCATAAAAACTGTGCCAAGTCTTTAATAGGGATCACGATCCGCTGTGGCAACCCCTAACAGGAGCAGCCGAAAGAAAAAGAACAAATAATTTAAGAAATGTAAAGAGCTTTCAGTGCATAAAAGGCAGAGGCTCAAGACTAAGGTGGACACCTGTGATTACTGATCTTTCAACAGCACTGCTTCAAGAGAATCGTTCATCAGTACCTGGTATAACCACATAACTTAAGGATTACTTTAGCAAACCTTTGTAAAAAATGTTCAGACATCAGTATTATTATTATTATTATTATTATTATTATTAGTAGTAGTAGTAGTAGTAGTAGTTCTAGTAGTACTAAACTCTCCAAAAACTACTTTATTTTTTTAAAATACAATAAAAAAAAACCACCATGTAGAAAGTGTCAATAATTAATCGGATGATCATTATTTTATTGTGTAATGTCAGCAGGTATCCACTTGGTGTCAGTAAGTGTATGTGTGTTTGACACGACTCACACAAGGCATCAGAGTTAACAACGTAGCGCAATTAAACGCCATTTCTACCTTGACACCGATGTATACAAGTATTCATTATAATTTATTTAATAATTATTTTATAAATAAAATTAATTACAGCCCTCTAAATGATGACATATCAACTATATCAAAATATCAATGGATAAATGAACAGCTATTGCGTCACCCTTTGAACATACTGCATTTAAATGACGTTTTGTTTTAAAAGGGGGAGACTATTATGGGATACACAGACTTTCTCCACAATGCAGTGCTAACTTTAGGATGAGTGATGTTTTGATTTTCATATTATTAAATCAAGGACTACTGATTATCATCATTTTGAAAAAGAATTATGTCCTCAGAGCTGAACTAACTGAATTCATATGCAGACAAAATATGAGAGAAAAGCAGTGTATTATTTAAAAGAGCATAATAATCATGACTTTTGACTGATTGTTGAGTTAAACTTGTTTACTTATGAAACTGATGATGGGGTCTTCATGGTCAATGCCTCTTTGCAACTAAAAACTTGAAATTGATACCCATTGAAATGCTAGCGTGCCGCACACTAGTAATGGAGACCTGGGTTCAAACTTCCTATTAGTCACTGTTAATAAATAGTTTTAGAAATTCTCACTATGCTTTATATGTCACATTCTCAAAATATGCGAAATATATTTTGACTAATTCTAGAGAATGTGTACATTTAAGAAAGCAAGTAAATGTGACAAAGTGCATGATGTTCTGCTGTAGATAAGGCCTGTG
>JAYDZG010000002.1:10002079-10016123 GCA_034509265.1 Microcambeva bendego
CGATGACGCAGCAGCATATGTTGCTCTCAAGATCTCAATGTACTTGGACTTGTTGCTGATAAAAATCAAGATTGTCCGTCTTGTCTTCGATGCACATGGTGTCTTTATTTTCCAAAAAAGAGCTCAATGCTGATTTGTCTTACCACAATACATGTTTCCAGCCTGTGATGGTCCATTTTAGATGCATCTCAGCCCAGAGAAGTAATGCAGTGCTATCTGAGGAATCAAACATTGCAGGCGTTCAGCTTAAGCTTGCGCTGTTTCTGATATGGGATTATAATATATGTTAGTGTTTGTTTGATCATAATACTGTATAGTTGTATTACTACATAATTTATATTTTTAATGGTGACTAAGTTGGTCGAACTGTCACCTCACAGCAAGAAGGTCCTGGGTTCAATCCCCAGACGGGGCAGTTTGGGTCCTATCTGTGTGGAGTTTGCATGTTCTACTTATGTCTGTGTGGTTTCCCTCCCACAGTCCAAAAACATGCAGTCAGGTTAAATGGAGACACTGAACTGCCTTATAGGTGAATGGGTGTGAGTATGTTCTGAATAAATTGTATGTACATTTTATTAAGAACAATAATCATTTGTTAGTGGGTGAGCTTGAAAATTGAGATTTAAACATATTATGTAAAACGTTACATAAAATTCTGCTCGCAAAATGTGTTTACATAGGAAACAATTGACTGTAGAAAAATAACTGTAAAATGTGAAAACCGTCTTTGGTTCTCTGTGTACTCAAGTACGTCTCATCACTCAAAACATGAGAAGTTGCCACTAAATTGCCCATAATTGTGATGGATTGTTTTCCATAGTGTGTTATTGAATTATTTTTCTACATAATTATAATTATTATTGAATATTGTTATTTTAATTATTATTGAATTTTTATTTATTTATTTTTAGTAATAACCATATCCCTATTTATGTTATATTTGCATTGTAAAGTGTCCTTAGGCATATGAAAGGTGCTACATAAACTTGTTGTTATTATTATTTATATATTTGTTCATTCATTTTCTCCCCCTTTTCTCCCAACTTTAATAATAGTAATAAAATCTTTATTTAAATACTTTTCTGGTGTTGGCACAAATGTGATCACACACACACACACACACACACACACACACACACACACACACAAGCGTTGATCTACTTGTGAGGAACAGGAACTATGGCAGAAGCTTCATTGTTTCCATTCTCTGCTTTCACCTGCTGATTCTTTTTTCTTTCTTCAAGAATCTTTTCATTCAAACACCTCCATTATTATTTTCCTCATTCAGGTCGGCTCTTACATTGCCCCAACAGAATATCACACACATTTACAGCTCATTGTAAACCAGATGGCACACACTGGTCCTGACTGGCCTCAATCCCATACAGACAGTGTGCATTCCTCCACGGAGGTTTGATTGTCAAAGCCAGGCTTCACGGGTCACATCTCTATTCAGGCTGTTTAGTGAAGACTTTAGTATTTGTGCTGTCCATGTCTGTGTTCACTCATTTATTCATGTGAAAGAACAGAACAGGACAAAGCCCACTTTTTTTTTTCTTTTTGCAAAAAGGAGAGCTTTTTCATACATCAATCATGCGTCTACTTCTATGTTCTCTTATGATTTTGTAAACTCTACATCCACAATGGATCATTTAAAATATTTACTTGTATATCTTATTTATTCTTTACATTTTCTGATAATATGGGCTACTGAAAGTACATTTAAATGCATTTCAGGTGGTTAAAAAGTCGGGTAATAAAGAGAAGGCTGTCACATTGCTCTGAGACCCACTGTTCTGAACATACTGGAATTGCTTTTATTCATCCATATCATTGGGCTTTTGAGCATGAACTGCCAGTTTAATATTCTCCCACAACATCTAACCAGGGATCAAGTCAAGAATTTGATCATGCCACTTCAATCCTTCAGTTTCCTTTCAGTGGTGGACACGCTCATATGCTTCGAATCATTGTTTCATTGAGTAACCAAACTGCACATTGGTTTCAGATTTCAGACATTTGTTTTCAGATAAAGAACAAATTTCATGGTTCTGTTATTTATGAAAAATTGCCCAGGCTTTAAAGCTTCAAAGCATCTCCACACGATCCCACTATCACCGCCTAGTTTGATCTGGTATGATGTTCTAATTCTGGAATGCTGTGTTGGCTGTCAGGCAGAGACAACAGGGCCAACATATTCATGTATACTGATCATATTGAAGGCAAGTGGGGCATGCAGTTTCTAAGATGTTTGGCTCAGACATCCTGGATACACTCTCCAATTAACACAGATCTGGCATACCATAATGACCATCTTCGTAATATTGTGTCGGTCCCCTTTTTTCTGCACAATATGCAACAAACTATGATGGACTGTGTATTTTGACAACTTTCAATCAGAACCAACTGGTTCTGATAGGAAGTTGTCAAAATACAGAATCAAAAGAGCTACATTACCTTCCATAGCTCTTCTGTTAGATCAGACCACACGGGCCAGCCTTTGCTCTCCACATGCATGATCATTGACCATCCATGAACCTGTTGCTGGTTAACCACTGTTCCTTTTGATAGATCCTAATCACATGAGACTGGGAAAACCCTACAAGAGCTGCAGTTTTGGAGATGCACCAACTTAGTCATCTTGCTATAACAGGTCCTTGCCTATTTCCCCTGCTTCTAACATCAACTTTTAGGATTAAATGTTCTCATGCAGCCTAATATATCCCACCCACTAACAGGTGCCATGATAAAGAGATATTCACTTCACTTGTCAGTGGTCACAATATGCTTGATCGGTGTATACATCATGAATTAAAAAAAAAAACTATAATTGATTTATAATGGTATCCATAAATTGTGTTAGTAGTGAGTCTTTAGTTTTGTTTACTGTCAGTGTTTTAGTGTTTTGGATAAAAACATGTTTTTAAAAATGTATACTCATAATACATATTACTGCTTTTAAATTACATTTTAAATTACTTGTCAACTTTAAAATTTAATGAAGCATAGATACAATATAATGAGTTTATTACTATCCCTTGCTGTATTGATTTCGAGTGTCTGTTGTGTTTCTGTCGACTTTGACCTCCTATTTGTAATTAGCTCTCATGACTTTGGACCCGGGCTTCCTTGACACATTAAACGACACATTAAACACACTTTCCTGCCACAAGTAACCACAGATCATTAGCTTTGCTATTCGGCTAATTTGCTGCATTAGCCATACGTCTTTCTGTCAGTATGTTAAGAGTGTCTGTGGGAGTGCACGTGTTTCAGCCCTTTTAAACCATCTATATCCAACATTATCATTTTCCCATTTATATAATCCAAATCTTTCTGTCAATAATGTACAATGTAATAATAATAATAATGTTCAGTGAATGGATAAATCAAATTTTGAGTTGCTCTGTTTCACAGCAAATTGACAAAGTCTTTTCTTTGATTAATGGACTGACTAAAGAAAAGGTTATAACCTTTGACCTTGCAGCTATCAGACTTGTCGTCTCCTTCTACAGACATACTAAAACTAACTAGACCTGCAGACTGGAACTCCAAATTAGTGGTTTCTAAATGCAGTACTAAAAAAGCTATTCATTATATCCCTTAAAACAATTATGTAATCATTATAACTCTATCAAAATATGGAAGCTTTTTATTTAACAGGTAGGAACAATTGCATGTTATGGTAAAATGCTGAAGTTTTGTGCAGATTATTTAATTCTGTTGCAGTTTCCCCCCAACATAACAGTTTAAAACAAACTGAAAAAAGTTAACTGCTTGGAGAGTTAATTACACAAATGTCTTGCAAAATGAAACACAACACTCAACAATTTGTCCCTGCCAAATAACACACACTGTCATGTGTAAGTTCTACATTTTTAAGAACCTCATTTTTTAAAAATCACAGATTTTACAGATTTTTATATAAATAATCAATCAAAAATAATACATTAAAACTACAATACACATCACAACCAGTAAAACCCATTTTGGTTTTGACACCAAATCTACTTCCACAGAACTGGTTGGGGAGTTAGGAGGTTCTCCTTACTAAGTGTTGTTTTTAGCTGCTTGACTTTGACATATAGGACATTTTGAAAAACTAACTGAATTGCTGTAGCATTGATTGGAATATGAGGCACTTGAATACTCTGTGAATGAACGAAAACCATTGAGTGAATTTTTAATTTCATAGCAAATTGCATATTAAATGAAAAGAAAGATTTATGTGATTTTCACGATGGTAAATTAGGTATGCAAGGATCACAAGTATATCTTGTACACAGCCTCAAATAAACTCTGATGTTATAAATTTAATGCACACTACCATCTTCATGTGAGTTTTGCCTTTATGAGGACATTCCAGTTTATGAAATTGTGTAGAAATGTCCAGTATATGGGTACAAAAGATAGAAAAAATAATAAAATATTTGTGTTACTGCAATAACACACGATCGGATTAACTGAAAAAAAAAGTATAATTCAATAACACAGATCACTCTGCAACCCACCTCTGCTCTTGCTCAGGCCAGAGGACCTCATCATCGGCTGCAATGTTCTCCCTTGCCAAGCAGTGGGGGATCCCCCCCAGCATGGCAAATCCATCCCTGGCATTCATCTTTGAGGATGTCGTCACATGCCTCCTCCATAGTCATGGAGTAATTCCATATGCTCTGTGTTTGCAGACTTTTCACCACCGTACTGCAAAAAATCCTCTGTTAGATTTAGACATGGGGAAATGTACAGCGCTACAAAATGTGGGTTGTTGGCAAACCAGGTATACCACATCCTAAATCAACTGCAGCTCAGGAAGAAGCAGGTATATAATGTTTCATGTGAGTGATCTGACCGAGTAAAGGAGAATTAACACAAATACTCTTTTATACTCTGAAGTGATTGAGTTTACACAAGTGCACCATAAGTGAGACTGATTGTTAATCAGAATGTTTCTTTTTTAAACACTGGTGTTTCCAGGTGACCAAAGAGTGCTACATGATGCATTTTCTTTACAGATAATTGATTCTGAATCATGTTTGATTTGGAGCAATTAAAATAGTGCTTAACAGTTTGGTCACGGTGAAACTTAAAGTTGAGCATTACGTTTTCAGAACTGAGTGCATAGTTCAAATGATAGTTTGTATAAAAAGGGTGACATTGAATTAGAGGATAAGTTTGATATACACTAATGCCAGTGCAGAAGTTCAACACACCTCATTTATGTCATGGGTTTATTAGCAAAGGGTTTGATTAATGTGGGATAAGTAATGGCTGGATCCAAGTGAACATTCCTGATAAGATGTTTATTAGGGTACATTCATAAATCAAAGCCAAAGTTTAAAGCAGTAGTCATTACACAGGCAGTTCTTCATTGTTGTCAGGGTAGGTCTAGTTCTGCCAGAAATTCAAAACAGGACAGACCACGCAACACACTCCTGGGCTTTCAAAAAAACCCAGCAAATTAACTAATATACTTGAAAACAAAGTTAAGTAAAAGCAAACAGAATCATGTAAATAAATACCTTAATATTTATTGAATATAAATAATACGTAAACTTAATTAGCGCTTTGTTACTTGTTACACAAGATAATAATCTGAGAAAATAAAAGGATAGAAAATATTTACATTTTTGTGGTACATGAACAAAAACCCAGTGTTATCTCTGAAAGCATCCCCTGCTGGCTTTACAGTCAAACTGAAAAAAATACTGGAGCGGTGTTTGAAAGTACACACAATAGATGATTCAACTGAGCAGTAATGAACACATGGTCTTACTGTAATACAAATCAGATTTTCCTATTAATCGGGATATGGTTTTACTGCAATACAAATCAGATTGTCACATTAATTGTGGGCTAAAGTCAGCTCCATGCTCTTATATTGCTAATTCAAAATGCTGTTGTTGTAGAAAGTAACAAGAACCGAAGAGATCAGATGATAGCAGAAGCAAATTATGTTCCAGGAATAGTAGAAGTACACTCTGATTCTATCAATGAGGACTGGAGAAGGGAGAGAATATGCATACACAAGCTGTGTTTGGGATGTTACTGGCAGTTTTCATCATAAACAATGTTTACCTGTCTAGGGGTTAAGTTTAAAATATGCTTTAAATATAAACACGTTTATTATGTCACGTCACATTCAAGTTAAAATGTGTTAGAGTTCGAGATTAGCTTTACTGTCATTTCAGCTATATTTCACCGGAGTAAGTTTGTCTTTTGCTCTTGTGGATTCCTGATTGCATAAGAGGAGGGTATATTGCTGCTCACACTTCCCCTGACATGTGCCTTGTCTTTGCGGAACCCTTCCTCTCGGCCATGCTTTCTGCACAGGTGTCTTCAGTTGGCATTTCAATTGCAGTCTCTGTGATATGATAAGCATTAAATTACTGTAACCGGTCAGGTTCATTTATAATGATCCTGACGACCAACTTGTAGCTGTATGGTAAACCTCCTTTTTTTGTTGTGCACCCACATATTTTTTGCTCCTTTTTTGGCCATCTATTTCTAGTTATGGAAAATCAGCTATAGTCTTATTTTTTAATATTGCTATGATAAAGTACCCAAAATGGACATGAGCTCCTCCCTATGGGGTTGAGGAGGCATCTTTTTTTATGCAGCTGCCACGAGAGGTCCATCCTGTATGTGAGTGATGTAGTGGCAGTCCACTGTGTTCACAGTGTTCTTTTTTGAGGCATCTGTTGTTGGTGAATTTGTTAACTGGCACTCTGGGCAACCCGACTCTTTTGTTTTCCCCCTTTCCCCCTTTGGGTTGTATAATAATACTTCAATGAGTAATAATGTAATACATAATAATAATAATATTAATGATGATGATGATGATGAAAGGCTTGTGTACCATGCACCACTATAGGCTTAAAAAATCTTGATGCTCTCTGCTTGCATTTTAATCCTTTAAGCCTTTCTGTAGTGTCTTCCATCTATGAAAGGACTAGATCCTGTGTGGAAATAAATATAAATTAATATATTCCGAATCTAGGTCTGTGAAAACAAGACAAACCATGTGTTTTTTATTAAATTCACATTAAAACCAGGTCACTTTGTGATTATTGATTAGGCTATGCTCAAGCAAAAATACTGTTACAGTCTCAGGAATTTTGTCCACTTTCTGTTTTCCGGCCTTTTGCAGTCTGTCTGAAACCCAATTCTGGAACTTCTAAATCACAACAAGGATCTTATCAGTAATTGTGCCTGTAGACACTTAAATTGGAAATAAAGATCATTTGAACTTCCTGTCCACCCTGTAATCTCATACACTTAAATCTTTATTTAAGAACACTGTGAGCATCAGTATTAATACCTGCAGGGTTAAACAGGTTTCCATAGCTGCTGCTCACTGAACTGTGAAAGTGCTGGGTTGCTGGGCCATCTGCAGTTCAGTAGTGCGGAACCTCCGACGTCTGCAATCACATTAATAAGGGTTAGCAACCACCCTCAGTGCCAGGCAACGATGCACAAAAACTGGCCTGTGGGCTTTGAAGTTCATGCCAAATTCTTGGCTGTTGGAAGCTGGTCCTCTATGTTATTAAATACACTTTCTGTAGAGGATCTAGTAAGTGAAAAACACCTCATCTCTTTGTCTTCATTTGTCATGAACATGTCTAGAAAAATAGATAAAAACAAAGTGTAGTATTAAAAATACTACTACTTACTTTTAATTTTTAAATGCATTTCTTCTTCAAATATTTTCACAATCTAGCTATATAAAGTTATCTTATTGCATTTAATTTAATCTCTACTGCTGCTGACCTCCACTTCTGACCACTTAATATAACTTGGAAGACGTAATGTGGTTCAGTAGCTCCTTTTCTGTTCGGGTCTTCATGTTTATTTGTATGTTTTACACTTTGGTTACATTCATTACAGGAAATGGTTACTCATTATACAAGGTTCATCAGTGCACATTTTAAGATCAAAGTGTAATGGACAATTTGGTATCTTCAATTCCAATTCACATCAATTACATGTTTTTTTGTTCTGTGGGAGGAAACTGGAAGTCCCCAGAGTAAACCCACACAGACGCTGGAGAACATGCAAACTGCATCTTCTTCTAAGAGATCTTCAGCCATTTTCTCATAAGCTTCTTTTCAAAAGCATGAATGTGCATAACTTCTTTTTTTGCATTGTTTAGTTTTACATCAGTTACCTTAGCATTTTGGTTTGTGTGCAAATTTCCTCCAATTTTGTCACCAATCTAGTCGTATCCAGCTGGACTGATTGCACAGTTCATATGTAGGTCATCTTTGTAAACAAATAGCCCCATCCCTGCCTAATAAAATAAATATAGAGTAAAAAAATGACAAATAAATAACACTAACACACTTTTAAGAATTTCAATACATAGTAAAATTCTTTTCTGATGCATTGTACCATTTTAATGCAAAGCAAGTATCCACTGATACACTGCTGCTTTCATAACATCACCATAGCAGTTTTCAGTGATCTAAAAGGTGAAAATCAGATGGTGCTGAATCTGGACTATAAGCTGACTTAGACACGATCGATTACTACTTCTCCTGTCCTCAACGTTCTAACCAAAAAATAAGTGTGGAATCCTTCGACAGATCCCTTGTTTAATAAATACACTTTTTCACATTTTGTTATGATACAGCCTTATTCCACAGTGGATTACCATTACCACAAACCTGTGCCTCGATTCTATCCTGTCTCTGAGGTTTACAGACAATTCCATGGCTTGGTTTGTGCTCTGATATGTACTGTCGAATATGAAACCTTATTTAGAACAAATCATGTCCAATCAACTGGCTTTACCACAGGTGGACTCCAATCAAGCTGTCAAAACAACTGAAGGATGATCAGTGGAAACAGGATGCACGTCATGGCAAACACGGTAAATACTTGTGTTCATGTGGTTTTTGTTGTTATTTTTAATAAATTAGCAATAAACCCAATCATCTTGTCATTATGGGGTATTTTGTGTAGAATTCTGTGGGAAAATTAGTTTAATCGATTATGGAATAAGGCTGTAACATAACAAAATGTTGAAAAAGTGTTGTGAATACTTTCCGGATGAACTATAAAGAAATTGGTTTGGTGTGGAGCGAAACAGTGTCGTTAGACAGGAGTAATAATGCATTTGGTGTGTCATTTATTCATTTATTGCCATGTTTTACCATCAGTTTTCAACTTAGGCTTGTGAAAATTTGTGAAAAACTTAGGTATGATTCTCTTGGTGCTGTTTTATGGCTCCTTTGACAGTGTGGCACTGTATTTTGACAAAACTGCTTTTGCATTTCTTTCCTACTTTCCTTCCATCCTTCACCTCTCTGTCACTCCTGTTCATCATCTAGCTTTCATTATCACTCACCACACCTGCCCTCGTCTTTTCATCACTCTGTCTCTCATCCAATCCTCTTTCACATTTTCATCTTACCTGTCCTTTGGGACAGATCGTTTCACCTCTTTCAGCTCTACTTGCTCTAGTTCATTGTGTGTCAGTATATTATTAAAATACATTTCCTTTAAGAAGGTGTGAGGCTGGAACTGTGGGTCGATCTGTGTAAATACATTTGGGATTTGGACATTTTTGAACGTCTTGGGAGGTTTGGGGGAAGTGTAAAGGGATGCTTAGGGGCCGCTTAATTTTTTAGAGCCAGCCTAACTTTTTGGGGGGCCCACATAAGGGTTTAATTTATATTGGGATAGAGACACACATGTTCAAAAATGTCATATTATGAACTTGAGGACCTTTGGTTGTACATTTTATTGTACATAATTGTAATTCAGGCCTATAAATACATTATGTGTTTATTTAACAATTTTACTAGACTTCTAGGTGTTGTCTAGTACTTTTCTATGATGCTCATTGCAACCCACTATCAAACTGGAATTGTTTCAAGAATTAACCTGAAATTACTACTTGTCCACCAAGTAAAACTGGCAAAGCTCTTTACAGGGCTTCACTACTCTACAGGGCTTCACTAGTCTGATATTTATACCATATCATCAAAAGTAGTCAGACCCTGAGCCTGTTGAACATCCTGTTTAAAAACTGTTGGGATTAATATAGAACTGTCAACCACACTCTTGTAGCAACACCAGCCTTCTTTCCTCCCTGGCTTTCCTCTAACAGACCCTTAATTCAATGGGCAAAACATTGTCTCAACAACTGAAGGCTGAAATATCCACAAAAGGTGTTGCTGGTCTACATTCAATATGGCGCTATAAATTATTAGTACTAGAACTGATGACACATTTAATAAAAAAGCATAAAACAAACTTATTAACAATGTGTCTCATCAGTTTAATGTCACACTATATACCAAATTACATCATTTTATGTAAATTTATCTTAAATTATACTTTATGTTAAAAAGAGAATCTACAAACTCAGTAGCATTCTAATTCTCCATTTAAAGCTTAGCTAAAATGACTCATATGGCACATATAAAGTGATTTTATGCTTAAAATCCCCTGGTACTTAATCCCAACATGATTTTGGGGGCTTTATTATTGGATATGACTCTGTTGAGTCTAATATCCAGAGGAACCACAGAACAAATCCAATGTGGTCCCACAGCTCAGGGGGGCTCTAATCTGAGATATTAGGGGTTCAAGGTAGTTCTTGGAAGTCTTCCTCATGTTTGTTTAACCAATGTGGGACATATTTTTTAACTGTGTGACATGCCGCATTGTCTTCCTGGAATATCCAATCCAACCAAGGGAAGATAACCAGCATGTATGGGTGTACATGGAATGGACACCTGCTCATAACATTCTCTCTTTTTTTTCTTAACTATATTTGGCTAGGTAATATATTCAAATAATAAAGTCTCCTTTTACAGTCCACAATCTGTTACCTATTGTTCTCGTGTTATGATGTTACAGTGTTTTTACTACATTGTGTTCATGCTATGGCATCATGAAAATGTTTGATCCCCCAGTGATCACATCCACACTGTGGAATTCCTCGGCTGCTAAAACATGCAGTATTGGCTTTTCTTGCGGATATTGTGTGGTGCCAACGTGTCTATTGTGGGATTTAGTTTCTGTGCGTCATGAACAGTTTACGTTGGAATTGAAGTGTGTGTGTGCATGTGTTTAAAATGCTTACCCCACTTCTTGAATTTTGCTTTGTAATGCATTGTGGTAAAGGATCAAGGAAATCCAATTCCTTGGTTTCACAGGACTTCAGATGTTTGTCAATGGAGTTAATCCAGCTTCCAGATTATGTTTCACCAGTTTCCATCTGTATTTATAACTGAGATTGGATTTTTTCTATGTCTGGTCTAAAAGTAATCCTCACTGGAACAGCATTATTGTGATGTATGTGGTATTCTTTTATTATTTGGTTATTTCAAATGTGGTATGAATTTCAGTCATTGTTTTAAGTGTTATTCTTTCTTACAAATGATATTTACAGGATATAATGAATGTTATCAATATTAATCTTAAATTAAATTATTTCTTAAGGTGAACAAAATTGTATTTGGTAGCAGTAAATAGTTTTAATTGTTAAATACAGTAGTGTGTTCATTTATAGTTTATAATAAAATGAAAAATATTACACATTATTTCAGCCCTTAAATGAATAACGATTCATAAAGGGTGGGAGTCGGACTGAGGTTATTCATTACAATCTCTACAATGCTGATCCACACATGAACTCACCTTGTGCAGGTGAAAGACGCAGTTGGTACTGAACACGTGTCGGAGGGGTAGTGTTTCAGGTGTGGTGCAGCTCAGTCAGGAGTGGAGGGTAGTATCGGTAGAGAGGAAGCATAATGCTAAGGGTGATTGGAAAATTGGGAAAGGGGGATTATAAAAAAGCTAAATATTTTGGTTGATTAATAACATATCAGCTTAAACAAAGAAAAGTACAGTTGTCACAGAAAGTTATCAAAATGACTGAAACCAAAACAAGTACCCTTCAAATATGATACCAAGGAAGGGTTTTTAATCTGTCTATGAAGGCCACTGAGGTGTATGTTCGTTCTCATGTCCAATCACTTCACTTTGTGTTGCTGTCTATTTTCTTTTTTTTAATTTTGATGTTAAGTGTGCTCATGTGGCAGAGCAACATCCATGACGCCTAACAGGAGCAGCCAAAAGGAGTCATATTCTCATGTTTGTTCAACAAGTCCAACTGATTGAATCTTACTTTGTCCCAGGCAAATTTACTGTATTGTACATATGTCTTGAAATAAGCTGTTCAAATAACCTAGCTCCATGTGCCATTGCAATAAAACTGCAAAGATACTAGAAGGAGATCTGCACCACATGTTAAGTACTTCTGATTGGTGGATTAGGGTCATTTGGGGTGGGATTTGGGGTTAAATTGTAAGGTCACAATGCCGGAGAAGTCTCACTAAATGCAACCAGTGAAATTGGTGATCGCTGGGGGAGAGGAACGTAATTAATTTAGATAGAGAAAGCAAAGTGGTTGAGAGGGATAGAAGGGTGGAGGGAGATGCTTAGGGTCACACATGTGTTTGCCATGTGTACAGGAGAGCAAGGTAATGATCTTAACAATGAACCTTGTGTGTGTGTGTGTGTGTGTGTGTGTGCGTGCATGCGTGTGTGTGTGTCTGTGTGTGTGTGTAAAGAAGATTGACAGTGACTTACACTGGAAGGCAGATTGTCAGACAATTTAGGAAAATGGACAATTTCCTCATTGAAACTGACATTGACCTAGAAACCCCAAAACCAATTTTACATGGTTAACTCATCTTAGATATCTGATTCTGATTGTGGCTTACAATATCAGAGTCAGATTCAGTGAGACATGACTCAAACGAAGGCTCTAGTACTGAGATTCCTCTGACAACTTTTATTACCTTCAAATGAAGACCAAAACTGTGTCTGGTACAAGTGTGTTGCATCAAAGCAAGATTTAATGGGTTTAATATCTCAGCCAGGTGACAAGAGACTTTTCTGTGTGAAGTTTCCTCTTTCTGTATTTGTGTTAGTTTCCTTCAAGGACTTTGATGTCCTTCCACAATTCCAAAGATAAGAAGTTAAATTGATAGGAAATTATACAATTGTGCAAAGTGTGTATGTCTGCTCTGTAGTGCTGATTTCCTCTGGGGTCTCAGATTTTTTCCCACAATCCAAAAACATGCAGTCAGGTTAATTGGAGATACTGAATTTCCCCATATGTACATATTTTCATGAGTATGTGTGTTCGTGCGTGTGCCCTGCGATGGACTGGGGTCATGTCCAGATGTTTCTGTGTGCCAGGTGCCCATCGAGAAGCTGGCGTAATTTCCAGCACGCCTCTGAGGGGCCTCTGATTGATAACATAAGTCAGTGGGTATTCCTACTTTGCACACAGTGTTCGTGGTGATCCTGGACCTGATGCTACCATAACCAGGATAAAGAAAACGATGAAAGTTGAATGAAAGGTTGAATGTTGTAAGTGCTTGATGCAGATAAACAGGTATCTTTATTGAAATCTGGTTTTCTTCCTGTAATTCAACTCACACATGCAATTATACACAGCTGTAAATCAAGCATCCTGGAGATGTCTCATCCTTTATGAGGTCAAAAGGGTCACATTCCATACAGTGCAATTTCAAGGCATTTTGACCTCTACAGTGCATAAGTTATCATAAGAATTCAAAGATTCAATTGTAAAAGGTAGGAATACTTTAACCAATCATCAAACACCGTATCCACTGTAATGCTGCTGACTTTATGGTCTTAAACTCTGGTTGGTCTTAAACTCTCTGGACATTGACTACTGCACAGAGGAAACACAGTGTTATTGTAATTAAAGACAGCTATTTAGATAATTCTGGGAAATCATAGACATTTTGGCAAAATATATCTTCCAAATTGTTCCATGCATGTCACCAACATGATCAAAATAAAATCAATGTCAGAAATGAAAGTGTTTTTGACTTGTAGATTTAAAACTCACATAAAAGTTGCCAGGTATTCTGCACACATCTAATATAACACTATTGTTGGAAATCTTTATGCACTTTATTTTCTTGGTTGCCTAGCCATCCTCACTAATGTGTAACACATTGCATATTTTCCTTTCCATTAGTTTTAATTCCTG
>JAYDZG010000002.1:10017391-10027658 GCA_034509265.1 Microcambeva bendego
AGCCATCCTCACTAATGTGTAACACATTGCATATTTTCCTTTCCATTAGTTTTAATTCCTGAAAGGATTAGGTGAAGAAAGTCTTTCAAAAAGATGTCATTTTTACAAGAAAAATGTGCATTGGTGTAAAAGATATGATAGTGCATATATAAGACCACACATATGGACATATTTAAAATCAGGAAACTATGATAAGGTAGAAGTTATAGAAGTTGTAAATTGTATCATATTTTAAAGAAATATTTTCTGTTAGTAGTAGACGTAGTAGTAGTG
The DNA here is from genome assembly GCA_034509265.1 of Microcambeva bendego. Taxonomy (NCBI): domain Eukaryota; kingdom Metazoa; phylum Chordata; class Actinopteri; order Siluriformes; family Trichomycteridae; genus Microcambeva; species Microcambeva bendego. The sequence continues at coordinate 10,017,665 of JAYDZG010000002.1, forward strand.
TATCGATGACTGTAACATGTTCCAACAAAGTTGGGACAGAGATCATTTAAGTCTAAAAATCTTGTAAAATAATCCAATAAATCCAGGTGTTGCAATTATACTTGCCTATAAAGAAAACATTCAGGAAATGTCTATGTATAATTGAACAGCTTAGAAATAACATATATTGTGATTGACAGGTTTAAGACATTTCACAGTCTGCAGAGTACAGTTCAAGAATTCAAAGACTCTAATAAAAAAGTTAGAATACGTTAATTAGAACACAGGGTCTGCCTGACTATCTAGTGAGCTTTTGTGTCATGCTTTGCACACTCCAGAAAGGTCTGTATAAATGCTGCCTAGGAATATGGCTTAATTAGAAGCTGTAACTTGAATGAATAATGACGGAGCATTTGATACTTCTTAGCAGTCAAGGCAATCTCAGAATGGAATGCGGCACAACTTTTCTACCAAAGCTACAAAAATGGCAGAATAGTGTGAAGCATCACATATTTAAAGTTGTTTTCAAATTCTTATTTATTATTCCATTTTATAAAACCTTACAAGTAAGTCTTTTGTTAATTGAAAACTGCATTGACAATACCAAGCCACATTATGTGGTAACAGCAAAGACTGCTAGCTCTAGATTTTCAGAAAAAAATGTGTGACTCATATATTGTAAAAGTTGTTAAAAGATTACTTGAATTTTGTACACAACAATATGTGCACTTTTTTATTTTTATTGTGTGTAATGCTATTGAATAAAATGTATAGGTAGGAGACCTGAAGTCTGTGGAATGCACTGCAAGTGCCCAGATCTTCCAGAATGGATGTTATTCCCACTCTGATGTCATGATAGTATCAGTGTTCTTTTCAGGCTGGTTTCCTGTGCCTTTTTTCTCTATAAGGCTTTTGTGACACAGGGGAGACCCAGCCAGCCCTCCCAATTAACCTGCTCATTAACCTGCTCGTTTGCTGCCAGTCAGCCATCAAAGTCACAACCGCTTTAATTTTGCTTTAACCCCCCCCCCATACACACACACACAAACACACACACACACACACAAAGAGTGTAGTAACGCTGATTGTTTGAACAAGAAAGCATGCAGCTACTGCCAAATGTCTTTAATAAAGTCTTAGCCTGCCCTTGGTAAAAAGCCAGAAATGCATACTATGTAATGCATATATTCAACAAGTCTCTCTGTGTGTAGGGAATTGGGACGGGTATGTATGCTAGACCAAGGGAACAACCAAGTGATCCCAAGGTTTGTTAACAATGTGGTCAAACCACTCTGCCAAGTCTTACTATAATAAATCTTGAATAAACCACAAGCCTCTGAGTACTTAGTCACAATGGGGAAACGAATGTCCATGTGTGTGTGTCTGTCTGTCTGTCTGTCTGTCTAGGAAGTGATACAATTACAAAAATGAGCAGTAGCCAAAAAACTTTTCCCCTGCATGTTTCACTAGGTGACTATGGCTACCTTCATTCTTCAAATAAAAGTTTCTCAGTCTGATACCTATACTACCGCTCAAAAGTTTGGGACCATTTGCATTTCCATCTTTTCCAAGGAAAAGCACATTTTCATGCAATTCACAAACATAATTTCATGCAATTTTGTCCATGACACAATTCATATAAATGTGTTAGATGATTTTAAAGAATGAAAATGTTTGCATTGAAGCCAACTTTTCTATAGAGGTCTATTTTGCATATAGTCATATTATCAGCAATTCTCAGTTCTCCGTCTCAATCTCCTGGTATGACTGTCAATCCAAGTTAAGCATGCTATTAGGCTAATCGATTGTGAAACTTTTTTTTTTCATTTTGTTGAACTGCTAAAATTCTTCAGCACAAAATGGAAGCACATAATTCTAGGTTGGTTTAGTATCTGAAGCATCATTAGTTGTTGGCTTGCTTACTGGCTCAAAATGACCAGAGAGACACAAATTTCTGTAAAGACTTGTCAGTTTATTGTTGTGTTAAGAAAGAAAGGCTCAATGCAAGACTTTGCAAATAAATTGAAAATATCTTACCATGTTGTATTCTACTCCTTTCAGAGAATGGCACAAACTGCCTCTAATAAGAACAGAAAAAGGAGTGGGAGATCCAGATGCACATCTGTTCAAGATGGCAAATATCTTAGATTGTGCAGTTTGAGACAAATATGCCTTACAGGTTGTCAGCTGCACTAAATGGAACTCATCAAACACAAGTGTTAGCATCAAGGGTAAAGATGCGGTCAGGGTGCTGGACTTCATGGAAGAACTGGCAAGAAAAAGCCATTGTCTTTTCTTTTTGGCCCATTACAGTCTTTTCTTTTGGCCAGTGTGAGGTATGAATTTTTCTTGGCAATTCTGCCATTGCAGACATTCTTCACTAATCATGGGATACATTTACATTAATTGTGTGATGGACAAAATTTGTTTTTCTTTGGAAAAGAGGGAGAATTTTAAGTGATCCCCAACTTTTAAGCAGTAGTGTATGGGGAAAAATCAGTTAGGATCCAAAACTACAAATGTAAACCAACATTAAATTTTAGTATGTTGTCTCTATTTTTCCTTATCTTGTCAGACATTTCAATTCCCATCATAATATGTAAAATTAGTCTGATACTTGTACACACATGTGAGGACTGTTTTGTCTTTTTATGATGATTTGAAAAGCTGAACATCAATGCAGTAAAACTAATGTCCCCGGTCTAGTCTGGGCCACTTTTATTGGTGGCACTGAGTTCCTTTACATATTCTTCATATATTCATGTGTATTTATATTGATTTGCATGAATGTTATGCCAAGTTAACTTTGTCAGCTCAAACTAAATGACTGTGAGTCTTTTAAGTCAGTGTTGCTTTCACACTACACAGTGTATGGAAATTGATGGTTTTACACTACACGATCCATGACTGGTATATTATTAAATAACATTAAAAAGTAGTAAAATAAGATTTAGCTTAGATTTGCTTTTCCAGGATTTTGCAGGTTTGTGGTGTGTGGACAGATAAGAGATGCAGATTCAGTGTGGAATTAAATCATTTTCATTCATAATTGTGTGTGCTTCCGAGTGAAGGTACAGTATTTCTGTTTGTGTGGTCTGTTGGTGTGACTGGTTCATTCAGAACTGTAGATTTATTACATTTTTCACCCACCCTCACACTTTTGCTGAATCCTGACTATAATGAGGTTTCTGTGGTCAAGGAGATAATGACTTTGCTGTACAAAGAGCCTGGCTTGCAATCTGCATTTCTGTTCATCTCTAAGGTCTTCAATGGGGCTGAGGTCAGGATGCTTAGCTGGCCTATAAAGTTCTTCCACACCATAGACTGGCTTGCATACTGCATTCCATTTCATTCCCAAGGTCTTATATAGTGTTGATGTCATTGCCCTATGCAGGCCACTAAAGTTCATCCACATCAAACAAATCAAACAAAAGGATTGTAGTCATGTTGGAAACGGAAAGGCATTTAATAATTTATTTTTATTTCAATGATTTAACACTGGATAGTGATGTGTGTAAATTAAACACCTGAACACAGTGTTTAGAAGACTTATTTATATAATTTTGACTGTCTAGTGAATTGTTAAGCTGTATTTACAAGACCAGTTTTGAGCATTTCAAAATATATTCAGAATGTTCAGCAGATTTAAATATATAAGATTTGAGATATCTAAGGGGAAACAATATTAAGTGGAAACTAAATTAATACAAAAGGTTACATAATAAATTATTATTGTGACTTAAATGAATACATGTTGTATTTGGGTATCTTTTCAACCATACATGGCTGCCTGTGTTTCAATCCAAACCGTTATGTCTAAAACACATTTAGTACAGCACACTTCGATTTAATCAAATCTTTGTTAGTGTTTGGTTTGTTTTAAGTTGTGTTCCTCAGTGGTATGAAAAAATTGAACTGAAACACACCAACAATGCACAATGCAGTTTCCGACAGATGCCATGTGGTCCCTGTGAACGAGCCTATTTGTGTAGCACTAGGCATGTGAACAAGGATACAATTACCATATAACTAGGCCTTATTACAATCTACCTTTAATAAACTGTAATCAAGCTTTCAATCTCCAGCGAGCAGATGTGCATACAGTTGTGTACATAAAGATCAAAGGTACAAAACAGTAGTGCTGAGCATGTGTGAGATCAAGTTTATTTTCTTTAGAAATGTGTGTATATTTGTGTGTGATTGTTTTTTAATATGTGTGGTCTGTGAGTCCAGTTTTGTTTTTACAAAGCATTTTTTTCAACACACCAGCATAATCCAGACTATATTAAGGTGACTGGGGTCACAGAAAACACCCTGGTTGCTAATAAATTGCACATTTGGCGTTTTATGTTTTGTGAATTTTGGATTTACAGTATGTTAGTAGGTTTATTTATATATACCTAATGAATGTGTACCTTTTAAAATTAATATTCTGCAGAAAGTAATACATTATGCTGTTGCAGCTCAATGCATCTGGTAAAGCAAATGCAGCACAGCAACAATTTACATTTACATGTTCGCCATCTTATCCAGAGCGACTCGCAGAAGTGCTTCCATGGGTTGGGGATTGATCTCCAGGAATGAACTAAAGCTCTGTTTTTCTGGGGTTGAGTTTTAGATTATGACTTTTAGATATCGCGCTTAGATACTCCAGAGTTCATATTCTATGAAGCACACTTCCTTTGTTAAGTGGGTAGGTTACCTTTCTTGGGACACAAATTGGGACACAAAATGATTGTGTTTAGCATTGAGAGTCATCTGTTGTAAATCACATTTAGATTTGTAAATTGCACCCCTCTCGCACACTAATATAAACTTAAACAGTATAAACAAGACTCACCTTGTTCTGTTGTGTGTAGCAACTGCCTTTTTTAAACATTTATTTTAGCAAAGTGCAGTTTAAAGAGTGTAGTCATCTTTCCTTAATCTCTGTGTGTTGTTGCCCCTGAATCTCATACAAGCGTCCTGATTATTGATCAGTGATGCTTCAGATAATAAAGCAGTTTTTTAGATAAAGATAAAACCAAGCCTTGTCTTCATCCTTCTCTTTTCTTTTCAGATAAGACATTTCAGTGATCTCCATTACATTATTACATCACTTACAACAGACCGGTTCGTATCACTGTGCCAATGTTACCCCTATGCGTACCTACTGTCATTCATGCAAGAGCGAGTTATTTCTGGTATAAGTAGAGTAAATACACTGTAATTAGTCAATTATACTGGTTTTAATAATTTAGCAATAAAACACATGAAAAAATCTATATTGCCACAGAAAATACATAAAAGCATGGAGTCAATTAGTCAATTCTGCGAATTTGTGGGGGTTTACACAAATTAATGTTAGTTAGATGCCAAGGGAAAAATCCGTAAGTGACTGAACTGTGAATAAGTGGGGGTAGACTGTATGAATTTTTTTTTAATCACGGGTAGAAATCCCCAGAAAGAATCAGTTCTAGCAAGTAGTGAAAGTATATTTTAAAGTAATATTTTAAATTATTTGAAGTTTGTTTATAAATATTCTAATGTACTCCAAGCGCTTTATGTGTTATAATTTCACTTTAATTGTATGTGAAACATGTGTTACTGTAATGTATATAGGGCTATGACGGGCAGATGGGACGGACCCACTCGCAGTGATGCAAACAAACCAAATACTTATCAATAACTTAAAACACTTATCAACAACTTAAAATAAGCAAACCAAACCGAGATAAACAAAACCTATTCTGAGAAAATAACCATTGATAAATGCTAATCTAAACACAAAATATTATTAAACTAAACAGAATCCTAAGCTATGCTAACACAATGAACTATACTACACAACAGACAGACAATCAACGGAAACACACTGGTAGCCTTTTGGGTAAAGCTTGTGAAAATGATCGCTGGTTGTTAAGGACTAAAGCAAGATATTTTCAGAGCCATTTAGAAACATCCTGAGTGTTTTCCAGTGTAAAATCTTAATGAATGAAGATATCTAAAGAATTAGTCAGTATACACTGTCATCCATGAAATGATGTCCACAATGGAAGTTTAACCATGAGCATCTGAAGGAGGCACACTATCAAAACTATGTTCGGTAACTAGCTGTAAGAGCAAGTGTTAACATATTACAAAAAAGAAAACAATGTTGAACCTCATTGAAGCATTTGCATTGAACAGACGTATATTCCCTTCATGACACCAGATATGACAAAAAAGAAAAATCCTAATCATATTGTACTATCTTATATAGTTCGGAAAAATATTCTACTAGCTTATATAGTTTGGGGAAAAAAAGAAGAATGAAAGACCAAAATAGCAGGGAGGAAACAATGGGTTGGGAAATAGTGGTGGTCGTTCACTTCACGATGACAGGATTAACCCCAGTAGGATATAGAGAGAAGTGTGTGGGACAGATAAAAGACAGCCTTGAAGAAAACAAAAAGAAAAAAAGCAATGCAGGTGGCACTTGATAGTTCCTTAGGCCTTAGTCAAGAAACAGAAAAAGCCCCCTTCATCTAAAGTGTGCACCCCAGGGTCAGAGACTCTTTCTCTCCTGGACAGCTGGTACTCTAGACCCAAGGCTTCTATCTGGCCTACACCAGTGAGCATGGAGGGCCTGGGAAAGGGCAGACACTTAAACGTGTTGAAGATTCTCAATTTATTGTTCCCTCTCAGAGGCCAAAGTGAGGCCAGTCCTCAATGGCAACTTCTCCACAGGCTATGATTTAATACAGATGCTTAGTGGGTTTAAATTAGGTGAGCATCATGTATATATATATATATTTTAAAAACCTTCCTCCTTTATCCTTATTATTATAAGCATAAAAGGGCAACAAGGCAAATATTACCATTGTTAGTTTACTGCAGTATCAGGTACTGCTTCAGTAATTTCAAAACTTTAAACTTGAAAACTTTTCGCAATGTAGTTATACAGGGCCTTCCCCCTCCAACAAAGGCAATCATGTATGTATGTATGTAGATTCCTGAATTACCAATTTGATAACGATCTGATAAATTTTAGCTATAATTAAGGTCCTACCTAATTCTTGGTCATGAAAGTGACCACTCCACTTCACAGACAGTGAAATGAGCATTGTTAATTTGCACTGTCAGGGGGTCCTTGCAATCCGATGGCAATTAAGTTTTAATCGGCTGGTCAACACCTTAGGTGTGTGTGTGTGTGTGTGTGTGTGTGTGTGTGTGTGTGTGTGTGTGTGTGTGTGTGTGTGTGTGTGTGTGTGTGAAAACGCATATGTGTGTGCCTGGATCTTCTAGGTTTATTTTCAGCCATTAAGGTAAGCTGTGCCATGTACTGTAGCTTTAATTTCATCAATCAATGAGATCAATATATGAGTGCTGCCATGAAAATTCACAATTTACTGTAAAATAATTTACTCGGAGGAATTATCTCACACTTAACGCCCCTGGTGTGCACACTGGGCAGTCTTAACCTTCTTACTTTCCTGTCTTATACCATGTATAAGTGTTCTTTAACAGCCTTACCCCTATTGTCAGCTGAATGACCTTCTTGATGAACACCAGTTACAATACAAGGCTGGTATTTTCCAGGAACCCTCATTACACTCTTTGAAAAGCTAAACACAGCCAGTGGATTAGTCTCCTGGATTCTGATCAATTTTTTTTGGTTACTCTTAACAGAATAAGCACATTTGCTTTTCAATGGTTTTTGGATTATAACTTATCGTTCAAACATTAAGTGCTGTATTGAATTTTTGACCCAGCAGTATGTCAGAAAGCTCTTCATAAAAGCACTTCAAATTGTAAACTTTTTTTTGGATGAAGGTGTGTGTTTGTGTGCATCATCCAGTCACAGAAAAAAAACAGTTGCTGAACTCATTGAAATACCAATGCTGCTGTGACAAAGTTCTGAGTAGGAGTATGTAAACTTTTGAGTTAACTGCATGTGTGTGTGTGTGTGGGTGGGTGTGTGTGCCTGCGTTTGAGGGTGGGTGCAGTTCGCGGTAAGAAATCAGGCCAAAAGTCTTGATGGCTTGATTACAAACAGATCTGCAAACAATGGCTAGTGAATGGACCAGAACCAGCAAACACAAAGAGGAACAGAGCAGGGATTTAGGCCAGCCAGAAAAACACTGACACACCCTGTAAAATAAGCCGAATAACCCTTGTCCTGATCTGTCCCGTTCATCCTCTCTCATTTTGAGGAAGAAAAAACAGGTCAAGCATTGAAATTAAACCATAAATGCTCATAGTGTTATTTATGTTGTTAGTAGTAGTTGATAGTAGTAAGACAACGGCAGAACTATATATAATTACCATTGTGAGTGTTTTAATAATTTCCTACGTAAACTGACCATCTGTCTTGTGAAGTTACAGAAACTAGTTGGATGTGTACAAATGGCTCTGTGCTCAGTTGCTGCTTCAGAGACAGCTGGGTGCCTTCTTGCAAAATATTATTACAACTTCCAATGTTCAGCAATTAGAATCTTGAAACAAAGAGGGTGGACATAACAGAAACTTCACATGTAATTGGATCTTGACTTTGAATTTCAAACAGCTCTCCAAAGCCAAATCAAACAGTTTCTGAACTGTCTGAGCATCAGTCACAAAAGAAAATATGTGATATTTCATAGTAAACATACAAAACAAGCTAACAAACAAAACAAAACAAAGTGATAACAAGTCAAACCTCACTGACAGGGGTAGACAGCACATCGCATATTTATGAAAATGTATTCTGTGTTTTTTACTAAACTGGAATTTGTGACCAAATATCAACTGGGTGGTACCATGCCTTAGTCCACAGAAAGGTCCTTGGTTTGATCCCAGATGGTGTTTCTACAAATCCTAAAGATTTTAAGTGTGGTAGAGTTCAGGGCTCTGTGTGGGCCACTTGTGTTTAACACATTTTCTTTTTTCACAAGACAATCATGCTAGAGTATGTAAGGTCTGTCAAGCTGTCATAATTAAGAGTATTAACTTATTTTATGGGATGGATATTGTGTATTTGTTTGTGATAACTATGGATAATGCACTTAAACTCCATAATTTGCAGGGTAGCCATAGCTAAAACAGTTACACAAGACCCTTTCTATAAACTTTTTCTCTATCAACTGACCTACACACATTGTTAACCATAATACAAAATTCTAAGGTCTACAACTCACTGATTTTACCAGAAACCTGTTCTTTCTCTCTGATGCTTTGCCAGGTCTGAAATGGAGCTCTTCTTAGTTCCAGCCTTATTCTTGGCATGAAGGATTGATTTAACTTGTGTTTGTACATTTAGGAAATTCCTGGCCATTTGAGAGTAGTATAATTTCCTGTAGATCAATTTGTTGAGCATTGTGCTTAGAGTCCCAGTATTATGCGTTTGATTATGACATACTTTTAAAAATCCTTGGCCAGAATTTTGGCATTCATTCCCATAAATGCACCAAATTCTAAATTAAAATGAGAGTCTGTTTGTGGTTATTGTATTAAATAAAAGTACATTCATAGCATTTATACTCTTCCATACATACAAGCTACCTTCTGATAGCTTGTCCGGAGCCTTAAGAACTGCCTCTTAAGACGAAGTAAAGCAGTGTTGAATGATATAGAATTATATTTTTTGTTGTTTGCACTCATTCAAATACTTTGAAAAGATATAATATAATATCCAACATAATATAAGCAATTTTTATTCTATTTTGGTTGTTTTTCTTAGTTGTTTTTAGTTAGTTAAAATGTTTAAAAGAAAAAAATATATGATATTTTTCTATTGCATTCTATTGTACAAAATGACACAAAATAAAAGGTTTGTAAGATAAAAGAGTGGATTTTTCTGGCTGCAATAGCTGCCTCATTTCTAGTCAGATTAAAAGAAAAACATTCATTCATTAATTTTCTGTGCACCATTAAGTAATGCATTGAATCATCTGCCAAGCTGACTTCTCTTAACAGTATAGATGAAATGCTCTACAGAGCATAAATATAGACATGTGTTAAATGTGTGTGTTGATTCTTAAATTGGTGAAGGGTTCATCGGGCTTAAATAAAAACT
>JAYDZG010000002.1:10074720-10085269 GCA_034509265.1 Microcambeva bendego
GGGTTTATGTATCCTAGTGGTTAGGTACCTATAGGACAATTCAATGTCTCCAATTAACCTGGCTGCATGTTTTTGTATTGTGGGAGGAAACCAGAGCACCTGGAGAAAATCCATGGAGACAGAGAATATCCAAACTCCAGAAATTTCCTGGGCACCTGTCTGGGTATCAAACCCAAGGCCCTCTTGGTGTGAGGTAGCAGTGCTACCCACTGAGCCAATGTGCAGCCCTTAAAAATGAATGAATTTCTTTCAGCTGGTCTGCATTATTGATTTGGAAGGTCTGCTGAATGCTGTTCCCTACACAACCCTCATGTTTATCACCACATGTACTTCTGTTTTGCATCCTAGTGGCTAGGATAGTGGCCTGCCAACCTGCACCGCCCATAAAGAAAAGAATAAGAATAATGATCAATTAGTAAGTAAGATGAGTGAGCTTCCATCTAAATCAGACAAGAAATTCATTGTAGCTAGTTTGTGCTTTCAAAAGCTCTATGCACACACCTGACCACACTGACACCACTGCTCCCTGCACTCATTATTTACACTTATGGACGAATTCAAGCGGCCAGTCCATTGGCATGTTTTGGCAGTTGAGGTTGATGTTAACTGGATCACAGATGAATCCAGTATGAAACTCCTAAACTGTGCAATACTGCTGACAGGCTTTAAACCATAATGCAATAACCTGAAAATGTACTGCTGGACAGATTATTACGTCACATTAGTAGTTCGATCCTCGTTGAGAGCTGCTGTACACAGCCGGGGCTTTCCTGTCCACGCGGATGCGTTGAAGGGCGGGTGCGCACATCTTCCACGCACGCACTCACTCACTCACGCACTCGAGCTCACAGAAAGGATTTGAGCGCAATTTGGGAGCTGTGCGCTGCGCGTTGGCGTGTATCACTGAAACATGGATCTATTTGCTTTTGCAACCTGCTTGTTTTTAGCGGCTTCCGTTCTCATCACGACTTCAGCGAACAAACTAAATGTCCCGCGCCTCCGCCTGTCATTTAAAGGTAAATAATCAACTTTCTTCTTTAATAACTTTACTTACATCCATAGTGCATACGAAGCGACTGTACTAAAAATGTAGCAGGAATCACATGTTGACAAATCGGGCAAATAAAATGTGTATTCTATACCTGCAAATAGTAATAATGAATGAGTGAGTGTTTTAAGTCTAATATTTGATTTAAGAGATCAAACCGGTTACCCTTTTTAAACCCATCAGTCCACCTTATAGCATGTGATGGGGAAACCTAACTTTACTGATGGGGTGGATAAAACTCAAATTGACAGTTCCCGAAGGCGAGGATTAAAGCAGTTATTGTTTTACGTAATATCTTATTATGTGTAAATTATGTCCACATGTAATATGTAAGAATTGATGGCACAATGAGGCAGCTAAACAACGTCCCAAAAAAGCTGGGTTTAATCCTCGCCCTTAAAGAAATTTAACTTAGTTTCCACAATGATTTCTTATTATATATAATATGGGTAAATGACTTATTTCTAATAGTGTAATTGCATATTTTGAAACAATTCAATTCGACTTTTTATATTTAGGATGCAATTAAGTATGTAAAGATGATAAAATCCTGATATAATCTTAATATAAGTGCTGTTGATAGAAAGAAGATTTTTTTTTATTTCCCAAAAGAGAAGAGGCCAAAATAATCCTGACTTTAAACTTTTCTCAACAAGGGTTCCAGGGTTAAATTAAAATGTCCTTTAAGAAGGATTTTATGAGATCCAAGCAAGAGTGTTACTTAAAAAAACTAATTGAACAAAAAATAATATACATTTCTTTGCAACCTTTTATTGTTTATTATTATTTTTATTATTTTCTATAATATTTATAGTATAATGTAATTTTGTCCAATACTGATTAAGGTGTGCTCCTGCAGTGTCCTACTACCTTTGCTCATTCACCTCTAGTTTAATCTGGGCTGCTCCATTTGGTTATGGCTCCATTTGGTCATATGGCTTTAATCATGAAGATTTCTCTATCTGTTAATTTTATATGCATTGAAAACCTACATGTTTTTTTTTCTGGCTTCGTGTGCACCATCATTCTTTAACATCTTGTGATCACATTTTTCTTGTCTGTGCATGTTTGAAAGGGTTTTTACTTAACCCTTTTAAAAATGTGAATATGGATGGGATGATTGCTCCCATTTATCTAAACAAGAAGCATTAGAGATGTGTACTGGTCTCAAAAAGTGGAACAGGGTTTTTCAGGTCACACATTTCAAAGCAACATTAGCTCATGAAATTAGGTCAGTTTGAAAACTAAACAGCCCCATATTCAGAAGAAAATTTGTCCAGATGGTCAGATCCAAAAACAACAGATAATACAGTTAAGTAAATTAGAAGCTGGTGAAATACAGATGATAAAACAAGTTTAACAATGCCAGTGACTTGAAGGCTGGCAAGAAGCTTTTGATCCAATATAATCAGAAAGAACAAAAGCAGAAAATTCTTTTTACTTGGCAGCCACTTGGTCCATGTCAGTGTAAGGTTGCATGACTGACAGAATCACTTATGTTCCAGCAGCTTTTAAACTGTGGCAGAGCTGATTTGAAGTGGTTCTCAAAATACATTGTGACATATGTAATTACTTCATTTGCCAAACACCGTTTCTGAATGGGATTTAATGTTGTGACAAACTAATGCTCAGGCCACAAAAGTGCTGATTTCGGGATGGTAGTGGTGAACGGCAATCGTCGAGTACCTTAACCAGTGAACTAACATTGTCTAATTTGTTTCTTGTCAAATACTACAGATTTTAATGATTAGGTTTTCAGATCCTTTGTCAGAACATGAAAACATGCCAAAATGTATAATTGCTCACGTGCTACATATGTGACAGATTAAAAACACTAGAGGTTTCTTTTGAGGGTTCTAATAGTTTTTCAGCTTAAGAACATTAAGAACTCCTTGGAGGGCTGAGAGATTGAGTTAGCATAACTTAAGAAGCAGAATCTTCTGTTAAGCAAGTGTAATTTGATCCAGTTTTCTTGAGTACTGTGAAAACAGTAAAAGTCGGCCAGACCAGCGTTACATTTCAAAAATGTTATATTTGATTTGTTTCGGTCACATATGCAGCCAACTACTCCACCTTTCCCTCACAGCTGAAGTAACTTTGCTTCCTTACTGTAACAAATAGTGTTTGACAGGCAGTGCATTAAACATGAGAACTACAGTGTGAAAGGTGAATATGTGAGTTTTGAAGACAGGTCACTTTTTTCTATGGCTGTCAAAGTTCACATCAAATTATGTCAGCTGTCAATAAAATGTATGTTTATTGGAAAAGTGGAGCCCAATATTCTTTAAGTAAGAGGGGGGAGAACGAATAATAATACTGGACCACCAACATTTGGTAGTGTGAATGTGTTTTAAATACCTGCACAAGTGAGTGCATATACAGCGTATCTGGGTTGGGTGTCTTGCTCAAGGTTAGTCATGACCTGTCGGATCTGGGCATTGAACGGAGAACCAGCCCATTTGTCTTCAATTTCAGTTAAAAAATAAAATATCTGCTCAACTAGTTTTTGATATCTAGGACTGTATCATACACTTTTTCCAGAACATATTTATAGAGGTTTATTCAGGTTTATAAATTATTCTAATTTTGTAATTGAAAGACTCTCCAGATACAGTTTCAATTCTCTAAATTGCTTTCATTATTTATGATTCTGGGTTGTGCTAAACTCATTGCAAGCCTGGCTTGTTACAAAGTGCATATTTAAAATGAATTAATAAATGGTGCAATGTATTTACACCATATTTCATCTGGTGCTAGACTTTAGTTGTGGGTGTGTTAGTGTCTCTGAAGAACAGATGTAGTTGCTAAGCAGTGTATATTAGCAGCTTTCCTGTGCAAGCTGGTCTGAACTCAAAAATCTCATGGGATTTCCATCCAGCCCAGTCAAATATTTAGCTTCATTCAATGGGGATTCTTGCATGTTCTGTCTTAGTGTTGACCTACATCTTGACCTGACTGCCTACTGATAATGGGTGTCAATGTTCTCTAAGACTCAAGCAGAATAAATAGTTTAAAATAAATGTTGTTGGAAAGCTATAAACTATATTAGAAGTGTGATAAGTAGAATTAAGTCTTAAATACTTTTTTTTTTAAATGTTTGCACTGTTTTCAAACATATATTTATTTTTGCATGTGGAGTGTATGAGCAACAAATAAATCTTTCCTGTTTGTTCACCCTTACTTGATGATGATTCCATAAAATACTTATTTATGCAATTCCATGGTGTCTGAAGTACTTGCGTAGTCTGGCTTTAGCAGACTTTGTAAGTAATCATTGTCTGCTGCAGGCACTGACAGTTATGCCCACTAGATGGCTCCTAGCCAACTGATGGCAATGCAGACTTTCAAATCGAGGAAAATGGAATCACGGCGCTGATGTGCTAGCGGAATATGTATCTTGCTGTGCCATCTGGGTGCCTCTTAATATACTTTAACCAGATTTCTGCAGGACCGGCTGCTATAAAATTGTCTTCTAATAGTTGGTTTATTATTATTCATTTTAATGTTTATTGTAATAACAACATGGCAGATGTCCTTGCTAAATGACTTGTGGCTTATTAAAATAGTTTTCTTGGGGGGAAATTAAACTGTCGTGCCAAAATTGAACCCCACTTGTCTTTGGTGTGGTTCTTTTCTATGTATGACAAAATATTTCAGTATTATTGGCAGTATTACTGACACCTATTCCAGAGAAGCAGAAGGTTACTATTAAATTATTTTTTTAGCAAGTTTTAAAGGATAAGTCTTTCCAGCCAACACATATAAACCAACACCTTTGAACCCTTAAAGTCAGACCTTTACCTGAGCAGAATTTCTAAATACGCTTACTTTCTCCTTTACACATACACTGGTGTCTGTGAAGAATTGATTGGTCATGAGGGATTCTGCTGTATTTTGAGAGGGAAATGGAGGACAGCTTGTAAATGCTGCCAGAGGGGCAGTAAATGTGTGTGTGTGGGGGGTGGAGTGTGGGAGATTCCCACGTGGGTAAGAACTGACCCCTTCATCCATAAGATGTGTAACTTTGTTATACACAGGCACACACCTGGATTGGCTATGGAAAAGTGCATGCCTTGTCTCCCACAAGTACATCTCTCTTTCTCTTTCTCTCTCTATCTCTGACACACACAAGATTTCTCAATATATGTTTTACATACATTTTAATTTGAATTAAACTTGTTTCAATTGTACATAGCCATATGAAAGTAAGTACAGCTCAGTCACAACATAGTGAAATGATTGCTGTGCTTTCAACCGCAATACACAACTGTAATTGCAGTAAAGCTATGGCCATTTCCTAGGATAGCATAAAGTGTTTGCATCACAAACCTAGTACAAACAACACTATTGCAGATGTACTTAGACTTACTTTGACAATACACTTTGGTTTTCAGTCTCTATCTCTTTCCCTCCCTATTTCTCTGCATCAGCCTGAATACTGTTATCCTTCTGGGAATGTTTAAAAACTAGGAAGGGAGTAAATAAGGAGGTTTGGTGGAGCAATGAGCCAATTGGATTGTTATATTGACCTTTACAGTTAAATCTGGAAAGAGTTAGAAATTTAGTTTTGTTACTGGTGCATTCAAATGAAACTTGTAAATTTGAGCTCTTTTTGGGAGGGCAAAGCTGCATGCACTTTTTAAAATGATGCTCAAATATACAAACATTATCTTCAGAAGATGTGTCACCAAAACAAATTCATGTATTTAGACTTGGTATTACTAGAAAAATGTGGTTTATGGGTTCTAGCATACTAAAATCCAACAGTGAGGAACATTGAGTTTTTGTGAATTTAAGCCAAAAAGCAGTGTGTTCCAGAAAAGTGGGACATTTAGGATTTTGATTCTCTTAATATTGTTAAAACACTGCACTAGTACAGTAACAGAGAGCACCTTTCACACATTACACCTACCAAACCAGCTCCTTCATGAGCTACATGCTGCAGCGGTTGAAAGTAGGACGTGGTCATAATGACAGTGGTCATGTGACTCAACAACGTAGACATTCATTAGGTTCATCTTCTGTTTATATTAACATGTTATTGTTTTGTCTTGTATGCCAAATGTGACAAAGTCAAAATAGTTGGGTGGGCTTTAAGTATTTATGCTTTATGATTTATGTATCAGCTGAATTCTTTTACTCAACCAATACACTCACAAAATTTACAGTGCAACAGTGCTTTTTTATAGGTGCAACTGAAATGCTGTGTATGTATGAACGGAAGTCAGTGGTCAAAGATGTGTCGAAATAGCGATTATGGTTGTCTTAATGTTTGACCAGTTTATTTCTTAATTTAATTTGACTTCACTGATTTTACATTCCCTAAAGCAATTCTCTTGCTTTAACTACTGCACTGTTGCAACTAAATACCCAATGACCTATGGCCTGGTACTGGTATGTGCCACAGGGAATGGTGAAACTCTTTTTACTGTATAAACGTACATTTGGTATGATTCAATCTAAATTCTGTAACTTTTAGATTTTCTTGGCGTGAGGCTACATTTACTGTCATACGTTGATTTACATCTCATTTTGTAACGCCCCAGTTCCATTTGGCGCTGCAGCCCACATTGTACATTTGTCATGGTTGAAAGCAGAAGAAAATGAATTT
Organism: Microcambeva bendego; assembly: GCA_034509265.1. Classification (NCBI taxonomy): domain Eukaryota; kingdom Metazoa; phylum Chordata; class Actinopteri; order Siluriformes; family Trichomycteridae; genus Microcambeva; species Microcambeva bendego. The sequence continues at coordinate 10,081,380 of JAYDZG010000002.1, forward strand.
CAGAACTAGCTGGGCATTTACACACCTGTGTGTATACACTGGGGATTGGATCAAATGTACTGGAAAACTGAAATAGAAACTTACTTTTTGTCCCCACTGAAAAATAATCAAAAACATAGACAGACCATTGTGGTGTGTATGATTAAGAGCGTTGAGAGATCTGGGTTCTGGCTCAAAAAATCCTGTGTTCAATAAGATTTCACCAGAGTTTTTATGGACTTAAACACATCCAGTCATCGAATTGATACACACATGAACTGCAAATATACCCCAATGCACACCATTCCCCCAGGCTGAAAACTAGCCAAACAGCTGTCTTAGGATATAAGCAATCTTACAAGCTCATTTTTACTTCTGTGGTCATACTGATGAGCAAATTAAACTCCAAATCCCCATAAAAACATTTCATTATTGTCTCAGATCAGTTTCATAATACGTGATGTCAGAATGTCTTGTACTTTATTCAAAGAAGATTTGACAGTCTACTGCATTAGATCCAAAATGCTTTTGTTTTCATTACAAATTACTCCAGTATTCATTTCATTAAAGACTCCAGTATTGTCAGTTTTCTTTTCATCACAAGATTAGCCTTTGCTTGCAGGTGAAGACTATAGTCATGCCTAGCAGCACCAAACTCTCATCATTGTGTATGCAATTAATGCTAGTAACATGTAATGAATGCTAATGGTTGCTTCACTTCTAAATGTGCATAATTTGCAACAAAAATCAAAGAACTTTGCCAGTTTCACTGCATTGTGACAATTCAGGTGTAAAAGCAGGGCTGGAGAAATATATGTGAGCTGAGAAATATATTATCTGGGAATCAGCACTGGGAACAACATTGCTTCTCAAAATTATTAGAAAAAGAGGATGCAAGAAAAAGTGAACATTGGAAAAGTAATTTACTTAGACATAAAGCTAAATTAATAAATGAAGGTGTAACAGCTTTGTGCAAGCCACACATGGAAATGTGAAGCCACCAGAAATGACTTAAAAGCTTAAAGAAGGAATTTATCGTCTATTAGCTGAATTAATTCACAGGGTGATTGGAGTCTGTCTTTGTGTTTGAGACAGAGCTGAAGTTACAAATAATTACAACAATTCATCACACATTTACTCTCACATAAAAAGATGAATTTACTTTTAAAAGTGATTCCTTCATCCTCAACAGAACACACAGAAAGCCTGAAAATGCTAAATTGGAGAATCTAATCAGATCTAACAGACATTTCACCATAGTTACTTCAAGTAACAAGTCATGTTACTTGGCAAAATCAGAATGTGTAAAGACAATCCTGTAACCATTTCCCCCTGATGCTAACTGCAGGGCTCACTCATTGATTAGTTCCACTTGTGACTGCTGACAGGTACAGCCAAGAGCTGCAAAACAGAAAGAACTTGATAGTGAGAACATGCTGGGAAGGTATAATCTGTCCCAGACCTGCTTGCTTGTAGATAAACACAGTGTGATTAGAGATGCGATCATGTCCAACTCGACCTATAAAGCAGCTTCCTGCTGAGGACATTACACAATGTATTCAGCATTATTTTCTAGCTGAGATGAACACCCCTTTTTCCAGCATGGGTCTGGTGCTGGTTTAGGGTAGCTGCAAGCTAATTTAAGTACTGGCAAATATTTACACAGGGCTGAAAACAAAATCATTGTTTTATATAAGGGACTTTGTCACTGTGAGAGAACCAGCATGGACCATACTACTTTGTTTAGAACATCCTCTGTTTTATTTGTGGAGATCATATTAAGAATTCATAAATACTACACTGTCGAGTTACATTATGACCACTTCTTACTTTTGATGTAATGTAATTATTGTCTGGGGTATTTATTTCTTTTTTTCCTCATCCATCTTGAAGGCACTCAATCGATTTGGGTAAAAAACTATCCTTGCAGATCACGTACACCCATACATACATGCTGATTTTCTTAACTGGGACTGAGCAGATCTTCAAGCAGGATGTCACATGACTAGAAATGTCAGACATTGGTTGGTGGAGCATGACCATGACTTCCATGAAGTCCTACCCGAATTCCCCTGACTTGAACCCAACGTGGTGCCTGTGGGCCACTTTGATTGTCGTGTTCACTCTATGGGTTCTCCCCCACGCTCTGTGGGATGTCGGTGAAAACCTAACAGGACAGTAATAAGGAATTGGCAGTAATACACATATTCAGAACAAGAGAGAAGTATTTTGGTTCAGTTCTTGATTCATTTAAAATACATTAATAATTCAATTATTTTCTAACTTTACTTTTTGTTCAGGTAATGGAACTGTGTATCAATTTACAGTATATATGGCATATGAATATTGGCATTTAAATTTGTAATTTTTAAAGTATCATTGGAAAATTACACAAGTTTATTAACAAATTAACAAATAACAGTTGTGTAAGCTGATGTAGTATCAGTTACTAAATTGAGAAGAATATTTCGAAAGCAAAAAGATATGGCAGAAGATTTTTAAAGCGACATATTATGCAAAACTCAACTTTTGCCTGCTTTTGTATTTCCACTGTGTGCTTGGATCATTTAAACCATCCACACACAAAAAGAAAGGTTTGTGTCAGTCAGTTAAAAGATTTTGATGTCAGGAATCATATGCTGAAACCAGTCATTTTGATTTCTCCCCCGTTAATGGGGAAATTTGCAAGCACCTTGGCAGCACCTAGATCAGTTAAAGATCCGCCATTTTTGTGTAATGTTTTTTCACCTGTACCAGATTTCCCTCTTCATTTTGAGTCTGTTTATACAGAACAGCTTTATTTTAAAATCATACACTTGTTCGACTCACCCCTGCGATCTCCAAAAAGTTTGAGGCTATGTAGTCTAACAAGCCAGGAACCGCATATTTCTCACTAATTTGTGATCTTTGGTGAACAAAATGGACGTGATAAGACACATCACACACAGTAAGAGACAGTAATTTTTATGGAAACTTGGTTAAATGATGGCATACCTGACAATCCTATATGCAGCTAACCGAATGCAACATATTCCCGGGCAGATAGAACAGTGAATGAATGCGGTTAGACCAGAGGCGGGAACCACTGCCTCCGTTTTTTCATATTCATGTTTAGAGAATGTAATATAAAGGTAAATACTCAATGTAATCATGGGGTGGTTGGAACATTGCCAGCAACATCTTATTTGCACAAAAGAAATAAACGATTTAATTCAAGATAAAGTTTAGCAATATGAATGTGTTGCACTTTACATGATACGTTTTACCCATTGAAACAAAAAACGTTAAAGCTCAACACAAAGCTGGAATTCCTAGCAGGTCTTCTTTTCATTATTCCAAGGCCAATGTGTAAAGATACAAAGCCTAGTCCTCAAGCAATAGATCTACAAGAAATATGATCTGAAAATAAACACTTTAAATGTCTTTCATGAATAGACTTATGGTGGCAGAGCCAATAAAGTGGGGGCCACCCAATGGTCAATGAAATAAATTATTTAATGTAATTGATGTTGAGATATTGCATGTTTGATTCTTTCAGCTGGCACCAACTTTATGGGAAAGGTATGGATCAAATGGATTTAATTCATGAAGATGGTATTACGTTAATATTAGTGGTTTCATCAGAATTACATTTGGTATATTATCTGGATAGTCCTACACTCACATTGAGATTAAGGGAGCTTTGCATCAGTGGCAATGTGTGTTCTTGTGACTTGGTAATCTTAATGATCTGGAAGCCAATTAATTTTACAACCTTGCACACAGCACTCATAGCACATTGTGCAGCTATTGCAATTTTTTATAACTATATTCCTCTAAGAGTAAACGGTTTCTTTAATGATTTTCTTTCTACTGAGACTCACTGAATCTCTCAAAAGGGCAGACCTAGGTAGTATACATCTGACCCCCGA
>JAYDZG010000002.1:10085369-10095916 GCA_034509265.1 Microcambeva bendego
AGACTCACTGAATCCACCAATATCGTTAGTACATGTACATCAGACATGCAATACAACAGGTTACTTTTTATTTGGACAAGTGCTATTTCTTTAAATTCTCTCTAAGGTTTGATTTATGTCTTCGTGTTTGCAAGTACTTGAGTGTTTAGTAACTGGAGTCAGATCCTAAGCTTTTTAAGAATCACAGGTTTATATTGCTTTTTATGTTAATTTTACAATAAACAAATAGAAATTCAAGAACTTGAATGATGCAGAATTACATCTGAAGCTTCACTGGCTGAACTGCAAAGCACCAAGTACTTCTTACCATAGTTTAACACATCCAGATTTTAAGATCAACTTGGTGATATCCAAAAGTGAATATAAAACAAGAACAGCAAAACAAAAAAGGCAGGAAACAGCAAATAATGTAATTAGGCTTCAAACAAAATAACACTATCACTTTGGTAAAGTTAATGCGTATTTTGTTCTGATTTTTTCTGATTTATTCATTTATTTTGAAAATAGTCAAGTAATGTTTATGCATGCTTCTCATTTTTTTATTTGTAATATAATTGATATCAAGTCCCCCACAACAGACCCAGTTTATGTGGCCCCTTGGATTTTTTTTTGCCCACCCCTGATTCATAGTCTGGTCAAAAATATAAATCTTTAAGTTTCTATCTTTCTGAGTGAATTTGATTTCATTCTATTTAAAGAACATTCGTGAGGTCAGGACGTTTGACTTGAAGGCTGGGCTCAAAACTGACGTATTCATTCATCCCAAAGGTTCTCTATGAGGTTGATGTGAAGGCCTCTGGGGTACCTCCACAAAGGCAAACTTTACTTATTGTGGTTGGCAGTATAATCCCATGTCGAGTCGTCATGGAACAGGAAATGCCCCCCCTTAAACACCTGCTATCCATGGATGAAACCACTAATTTAATCAGTAATTTAGAGGGATGTTCACATAACAGTTGGCCATATAGCATACTCCTTTATTTGTTTACTTTTAGTAAGAGATTTATCTTGGTCAGCGTCATGATGTCAAGGCACCTGGAAAGGACCCAAGTTGTTCGCAGGACCATTCTGGCCCACACATTTATTAACGTACTTGTATGTATATTCAGAACAATTTGCACCCCCCCCCTAAATAAAAAAAACATGCCAAAAATAAAGTACCTGAAGGAAATCTTGTGACTAGAAAAAAAGCAAATGACTCATCCAAAGAATACATGTTGCTGTGTGTCATTATATACCGTTGCTTACAGTACATTTATATATTTTTTCAGACTTACTTTACACAGAAGCCATTTGTCTTCATATATAAAGGTTTATATTCACAGCAGGCTTTTAAAAATAATGAATTCCATTCCTGTAGACACATGAATGTCTGTTTTTTGTGTCTGTTCAGTACCTATTATTATAGTCTGTTGTACTACAGAGCAACCTTAAAGGTAATTCAAAACCTACTTATGACAACCAACAAAAATATGATCCCTGGTGAGTTTAAATTGACTTTAATTTCCAGAATCAATAAACACCTTTAAACATCTTGCATGACCCTACACCTCACTCTGTAGTTACTCTTTTCTTTTGACATTTCTTTATTTTTCAGGATAATACTACGAGTAGTAATGACCAGCAATGAACCTAATTACCCATGTATGTGTGTGGGTGCATGCCTATGCATGCAGAAACACCTGGGAGTGTCTGGGAGAAGCCATGTCATCTGGTTTACTTAGCTTAATATGATTGCTGATTATGAGGAAGACTGTGTTGTTGTAAAAGAACTGATTATTTTTACAGCAATGAGGGAGAACCTACCGCAGCCTGATGCAATAAATGTGTGTGAGTAAATTAAAACAAAACAGATAAAAGATGGAATGACAAGACAAGGGAGTAAATGTTGCATCTAACATTTTACTTGAATTACTGTATGTTTCATTGTACGTATGTAGGTTTCTGTTTTGTTTGCATTTATTGGTTTAAACTGTTAACTTCAGGTTCAGTTTCACTCTTTAACTCATTACCAGTGACCAACAGGCAATTACATAACTTCTTAATTCTGAATAATTACGCCTAATAATTGCTTTATATGGTTGTGTGACCAACAACTATGATGATGTTTTATGTTAAACAGGTGCACACCATGGTGCACATTTTTTAGCTGTTAATATACCTTTACTGCACTAGTTGCACTAATGTTATTTTTAAATAAATAACTGCAACTTATACATTTTTTTTTCTTAATGGTTTTCTGGTCAGATGATAAGAACCAAAATATGGGTCAGTCATCTGTCATGAATGAAGCAGCTTGGCCATGGTGACATGATTTACTGTTAAATCGAATATATATTTATCATAATTATTATAACTGGTTGTACAATGCTGATGAACTCAGCATGTGAATAAGCATTTTCATTCAAACATCTAGAGCTGGTTGCCAACAGAGCAAAACACACTGTTAGGAAGATACTATCATTAGAGCGAATTGATTGCTGATTTAGGTGGAAATTTTGTCAGTTATAAGAACTGATACAGTGAATCAGCTCTGCATCATCCCTCTTAAGGGCATGAGGGAGAAGCATGACTGTCACTTGCCTTCATCTTTTGATCCCCATGACAAGTGGACATTTTACATATTTATACCAGCGTATAGTCACCCATATAAAATATTATAATCTAATATTAGATAATATTATTACAAAAGCTCTCTTTTCATGCATGTTGATCTACACCAACAAATAGAAATAGTATTTATAATAATGTGGCTGTTACATAACAGAAGAAGAAAATGTACTGTGGTGATTTTGCCCTCAAAACCATTGTTAGTTAACCATTTTGGGTTATCCTATCTTTTTATACACCATAGAATACACCAAGAACTAGTTTGTGATTTGATCATGACAATGAGGCACTTACCATAGAGTATTTACCAACGTTTTTACATGGATTGCATATTTCCTTGAACTATGCTCTTCACATTATTTAAAAAACATCATTTTAGTGTTACACTGTGACACATGAAGGTTTTGCCATGGCACATTGCGAGACATTTAATTTGAGTGTGTTGAAATATATTGCATGATAACTTTTCATCCTTTACTGTGTTGATATCAGTCATTGCCACTTATTTCCTGTGTGTCAGTATAATTTGTGGGGTAATGTTACACAAACACACACAAGCCTAACATATTTACACAACATAAAGGTAAAAATGAGAATGATGGGGTGCAGGCACTTGATCTTCACAGTATAACCCGGAATGAATCACAATTCAGTGATCTAAGAAGTACTATATATATGGGATGATGAAGTGATATCAGGTGCAGTGGAAAGCAATGGAACCTCTTGACCCATGCTGTTCTGATTCTATGCTCTGTGCTGCAGCCATCTGTCTGATTAGATAATTACATGAATGTACAGATGCAGCTGCTCTGTGAGGGCATGTTGAATTTTTGGGGGCTGATTACTGCTCATGTGATTCTCATCTTGAGAGTTAAAGGTAGAGGTAAAACATGAAAGTGCTCAAATGACACCAGAGATTATGAATTACTTGGTGACTGATGGGGTAATTTAATTGTGTGTGCACTGACTAAAAGAAGAACGCAAATGAGATAGGTACACACACCACATTCATTCTGAAAATGTTTTCCAGTTGTAGCCAAAGGTCACACTTTGATAAGGAGTGGAATTAAGAGAACAGATAAGAGTCTTGAGAACCATTATTTTTGTGTCAGGTTTTAGATTGAACGCAATCCATCATAAGATCCAGTTTCAAGTATTTAGGATCCTATGTTCTTTTTTCCTTCTTCTTCTTCAACTGCACAGCACCCATGCTGGCCAAGTAGGACTGTGGGCTAGCACATGCCTCTGCATATTTGAACATTAAGCTTTATCCCATTCAACAGACCATATTACTCTCTGTCGCTAACTCCACCATTCTTGACCAGATAATAGGATTTATTGTTACAGCACCATCTTTTCTTTCAAAAGACATTATTTTCAAAATCTCTCAATTAGAACCGGTAATGGTCAAATGGTTCAGACAAAAGCTGAAAACCTTAAATACCACAAATACCTTCCAACGGAGCACCAGTCTCTCCAAATGGCAGCATATTGCCATTTTGAGAACAAATTCAAAGTTTAAATGATAAACTAAAGCATCAGTTTAAATGATTGTTTTGTATACTCAAATCCACATGACATGATGACTGAACCAGTCAATACAAACCACCACCTCAAAGTAATCACGGGTTACTGGATACCACAGTAGTGCACTTTGGAGGCCGCCCTTAGTGCTTTTGAATCTCATGCTTCTCTGAACTGACAAGCTTATGAAGGCTGCACACTTTGGCCATAATGTTTGAACTTTAAATAAATAAAAACTGTTAAAGATGTTGAGATGATTTAGAGAATATTGTTACATAGATCTTAATATACCACACTCTTAGAACAAGACACGATTGAATAGTTGAAAAAACAAAAAACTACATTGTTTTTTGGATACACAGACAGTTATTGGTCAAAGGTTAACTAGAAAATCTTGCCAGTGAGCACACAAGAGAAATTAATATTACATTCATTCATTTAATTTCAAATATCTGCTTTATCCAGTTTAGAGTCATGTTTAAAACAGACGGAGACTAGGAGCAAAAACAGGTACACAGTGGCCAGTAGATGATCTCACTGGGCAGCAGTTAAACTCTATACATTACCACTTACTTACTCATTCACTCAAACTTAACTGTGATGTAGACTAAAGTATAAAAAAGTTTACAGTTCAGCAGTAACAAAAAAAACACAGTATACAAAAAACAACCCCACCAAATCCACAGACACAAATAGAGGACAAAGAGCCACCTCAGATTCCTGGGATTGTGCAGCACCAACATAGCATAATAAAATGTATAATTAATGTTTTATAATGCAGCTTTTAAATCAAACATATTAAATGATACTCTCAGGAAAGTCCTGATGTGACTGAGACTAATCTATGTAGAAAACTTTCATTTTGAATTATGTTATGTCATGTTACTTGTTTTAAAAATGTGCTTTTTTTATTGTTTTTTTTTCTACCAGACTTGGTGGCCACTAATCGCTCTCACATCTTTTCGGGCCTAAATGGCGACATGCAGTTGTCAGCCATGTTTTTGGATGAGTACCACGACAGGCTCTTTTTGGGAGGGAAGGATGTACTGTACTCTCTTCGAATGGACCTTACACACACGGATGCTAAAAAGGTATCACAGATGCACACACAGACACACACACACACACTGGGTCATTTTTACAGGGTAGGAGTTAAAGTATGTGGTGTTCATGCATATATCTAATGGACACCAAACTTTGTAATTGTATCTTTTTATGTAATACTAAAAAAAAATGTCCACGCTCTTTCTTTTCACACATATTGCCTCTCACGCTCTCTCTCACACCTACACACTTTCGCATACACCATCAAATGGTTTGTTTACATGGGTACCATGTCAGCTTTCTCACATGAGACTTAATTAGGAGACTTACTGACAACTAAAACACAGCAAACATATCACACACCCACAGTCTAACCACACATTCATGTCTCTGTAAGAACCTTTCATTTAAAGCAGTATGCTCAGAAAACTTTGTGTTTGATTCATTATTAGAAATCCATCCCTAAGGCCACAACATAAAATATGTTTTATTTGAATGTATGATGTATATTAGTAAGGTATGTTGCCATGTAAACACTTTCTGTAATGTGTGTACATGCCATCGGGGCAGGTGTAAACTACAGTATAAGCCATTAATGACAGACAGGGGAGGTATCGAAGTGCAGATGTGCTAATTTCTTTAACTCTGCAGTCTCCGTGCTTCATTGGACTTTAATACGGTCCAGGTGGCGGCAGCTCTATTAAATCACAGAGTCCTTGCCAGATGGTTGCTGGTTTCTCTGTTTGAAATCTATTTCTTTCAGAGGCCATCATGCTTTGCTCTGTCCAGCTTCTGTCTTTTAATGTGGAACAGTGCCATGGCAATTCCAGGCCAGCTGCCACAATAAAATTATTATGACCCCAGACCCCATGGGATGTTTTAAACTTTGTTATATAGTATTAATAAACAGTGACCTATGTTAATAATCATTGTGCCTAATTGGATTTTTGTTGAAAGCTTTAGGGTTTCAAACACCATCACAATAGAAACCTAGTTCATTAGTACTGGAAAGTCACAGTTAGTGAAGCTTAATATAGCTTTGTATATGTGAATATACCAATAACCCAAGGTACATCTGGTACATTATTTATTACACCATAAACTGCAGTCAAACAGGTACATAGTGTAGCCCACCAGTTGGTCTGTACACAGTGTCACCCCTTAGTACCCCAATTATCAATCAAGTGAGTCCTTGACCAAGTGGATCAGGTTCCACAGTATAATAACGAATCCAGAAACATAATTACAGTCATAGAGCCACATAGACGATAAAGAGCCTTTCACTGTCTTTTTAAACAAGTGGATTGTCTTATTTTCAAAACACACCATTCTCTCCAGGAGCACATTTTTGTATTCAGTGGCAAGCCAATGGCTCCTAACTATGATTGGTCTTCTTCTGATTATCCACAACTGCACCTCACTTCGCTTCGATTGCATGGGCATAGTTGATGTTAGGTTTCGTGTTTTATGTATTTAGAATTACCATAGGTTGTATGTTTCAAGTATTCAGTGAATAGTATTAGCAGTTAGATTAGCGTTTAGCTTAGTTTGTGTGTGTTTGTTCAAACCTGGTTTGTGTTTCCTTGTCTAGTCCTTTGTTATTATTTAATCAGTGTAAAAAATCTCTGCGTCTGTGCCGGCCCCATCTTTTTTTCATCCTAGCCCGACACATTACAATCAGTAAGCAAAATTTGAAAAAGCTGGGTTAATGCTTTCTTAAACTTTTTGTGAATTATTTACAGATTTGCATGCATTCCTCTAAACATCTGTGCTTATTTCACCTAAGTGCTAAGAATGCCAGAAAGCATCCTGCAAGCTATTAGCAAATGAACTTTCCATCAGGGAATCTCACAACCCCTTACTTGTAGGCATATCTGGAACATAAATGGCAACTTGATCAAGTCTAATTCATTCAATCTGATAACAGCTAAATTTATCTTTAGCAGAATTAAAGTTCATTAATTTACAAATTAATTTCTGACGGACGTTTAGATTCTGATATAGTATTATAGTTATTTAGTAGTTTTAAATGCTTTCTCTTAAAGTTCTTGAAAGCTCTAAATTGCCTTTGTGTTAGTGTGTTACCTTGTTCACGTTTTATTCCCTTTTTGTGAACCAAATCCATCACAACAGAGTCAGAATCCATCTGCAAGGGCTTTGTACTGTTTACCTTGTTACTATGATAGCCTTTAAACCTTAATCAAGCTATATTTGTTTCTAAATGCAGAATACCTAGCCAGAATTCAAGTGAAGAACGTCTAATAGTGTCCTTGTATGAATGTTAAATGTTGTATGTATAAATGTATAAAACACTGGAGTCTGGTGTGTGACAAATGTCACCATGATAATTCCCTTAAAGCAAATAAAGGGCATTTAAATGTTCTGAATAGCACAATGTATCTGGAAAAAATATATATCTGATTCTTGACTGCTAGCTTTCACACATGAGTTTACAACCAACAAATCTAGAAATTTCTTCTCAACAAATGTTCTCTCAAACTATGAGAAAACAAGCAGGTTAATCAGTACAATGTGTAAATCTTTGGATAAAAGATTTGCCAGTAATGTTTGCTCAGCCTTAAATCCCACGACCTTGAGATAGACCCTTACACCCCTAATTTATACTTTCCTTATTATAATGTTAAATAGAATGTTTCATGTGAATGAACCAAAGCCTCACAAAATTTGATCAGTAATGTTAACTTGCACAACATGTATCTGTGCATATGCATTAGCTATGTCTTCATGATCAGTGTGTGGGCTGGTCAGATAATATGAATAGGAAGAGCAAGTATATCACTACGGTGAGGGACATGCGAGGGACTTCTACCACTCCAAGGTGATGAACTTTAACCTTTGTGTGACTGCTTTCTGCTACATAACAACCTATTCTGAACCTAGGGGTTTTACAACACCATGGACTGGGTTTTAATTCACTTAGTAGCAAAGGGTAGTAGAAGTCTTTCTTTAGAAGGGGTTGGAGGTTCTGGGAAGTGTGACTCTTTGTACACAATTGTTTCCATTTTCCTTTTAGTGGATTTCTAATGTAAGATAAAAATAGGAAAATGTACAATGTGAAAATAGTTTATTTTATATCTGTGTATATTACCAAAAACCTTATTAGGAATGCCTGATAAATATATATATTACACTATAAGCTGCACTCAGACATTTCTAAAGTGTAATCTAATAAATTTGTCTGTGCACGTTTTATGCTCTTGTACCAAAATTATCAATCAAAACTGGTTTCCATTGACAAACTGTGGTTGTCACTGCAATACATGGTTATAGCATCATGATGTGCGTCATACTTGACTAATTCCTTACCTTAATTTTATTGGGCATCATTTCAATTTACTTACAGATTTTCACAATTATATGAATAAATTTGTATTTAAAGTGAGATTTAAACAAGCTCATGTTTAAAGGTTCGCTATTGTTTGGCCATGTCAGGTGTGATGTTTAGCTAGTGGATTTAACATTGTCACAATAATATTAATGCAGTAATGTTTTAATAATATAATATAATAATAATTACCTAATATACTGTATAAAATGTGTAGATGTGGGTGAAGAGATTAGCTAAATGGATGGTCTTAAAAGGAAAAACACCAGGTGCATTTGGTCACGTACTTGATTTTGTTGTCTTACATTAACTAACATGTATTCACATTACTTCCTCCGACATTTATTGTAAACGGTGACGTTTTTCCAAACAACATCAAGTATGACCTCAAACTAGCGGAACTAAACTGATTTCTATTTAGACTAGATATTAAAGCTTAATTATGATGAAAGGAAATGTCTTCAGGATAAGGAAGGACACTGGGTAATGTAGTTGATTACAACATCCGGACTGAGACAATGTAGAAAGATGTAAGAATGTACGAACAGTTAGTGGTTCAGTAATGATTAAAACAGATGAAGGGTGGAAGTGAACTGAAGGAGACGTCTGTAAAGACCATTATTTTCCTGATTTAGCCATGACACTTATATCTTACATCTGCTCGAGTTTCTATGTAATTTCAGTTTAAAGACAATTCCATTATTTAAATTAGAGGGTCCCTACAGACTGGTAACAGTAAGTTTATGCAACAACTCACTCGTATGAATCCATCATACCCAAACAATTTAAAGATAATGCAATGCTTGAATATTGTAATTTTTAAAAATACACATCACTTACTAAATTATAAATAATATATCACTATCAGTATGATGGTAAAGTCATATCATTAAACACATACACCCACCAGTCATAACATTATGACCACCTTCCTAACTGAATGGTCTACAACAAACTGCTCTGCACTGTATATTATGACACCTCTATCAGAACCAGCATTGACTTCTTCAGCAATCAGAGTTTCAGTAGCTTGTCTGTTGGATGGGACCACTCGGCCTTAGCACCCCACGTGTATCAGTGAGCCTTGGCCGCTTATGACCCTGTCACCGGTTTAACATTGTCAAATTTTCATATACAACATATTTCACCTAATGTAAATATCAGCTAATAAAAAATATTTTGCTGCCTGAAGTGAAATGATATTTTTTTAATAACTGGGTTTGTTTTTTGTTTCATTGCAATCCTAAATTGTTAATTGTTGTTGCTCAGAATTATTTGACCTACAAGAATTATAGTTTGTGATGATTATTCCAATCACACTGAAGCCAACTGAAGCTTGGTAAAGGAATCAGTTGTGTCATATCCTGGTCTGGAATCAGTTGTGTCATATCCTGGTCTGGTCTTCCCAGTCTCAAGAATAAAATTGTTTGGAAATCTGGCAGTATATTTAAAAAGCAGTTCCAGGATGAAAGCCATCAAATGAGCTAAAGCTTTTTTTTGCCAAGGAAGAATGGATGATACTTTCACAAGAGAAGTTTCAGGTTTCAGCTTGTTGGGACTCACCAAAATTGGTTATTAAAGGTTATTAAGGCATTATTGGGCATAAAATACTAGCACACATGAACTTTTGTCAGGAGAACCTGATTTTTAAATTTAAAAATATTTGCTTGGTCTCAAACTTGCTTGTATGAATCGATAAATATTTCACTGGTAATGGAGACATTTTGTTGTCTCACAGAAACACTATAATGCTATTTAAGTTTGAATATTTTGAAATGCATCTAAACAAACAATGATTTTCTAACTGAAGCTTTTAGACTGTAAAAGAAATGTTTACTGAGGTAACATTCACAAGTCACTCTAAATAAATGTGCTTGCATAATGCTACAAATGGAAGACGAACTACAACATTAATCCTATTATGCAAGACTTACATTTACATTTTCAGCATTTAGCAGATGCCTTTATCCAAAGTGACTTACATTACAGTATACAGTCTGAGTAATAAGGGTTAAGGGCCTTG
>JAYDZG010000002.1:10168731-10186540 GCA_034509265.1 Microcambeva bendego
CTTCAACACTTATACTTTACAGAAGTAATAAAACACAAAATTGTAATTTATTGTAATTGTAATTTACAGCTGCATTGCAGAAAGGGTCACAGTGTGTACTGACCCGCCCAAACACACCTGAGAAAGGACACCAATTCACTCACGTTACTAACATGGACACTGCAACCAGAAAACCTCAGATCCAACCTAGATCAGGACATATGTTACTGTGCAGATCCTGCTTTACCTGCTGTTCCAATACTTTACCTAACACATTATGGGTTACTGAGATGCTTAAATGCCCATTGTCACTGCCCAAGTAGAGTGGATTCTAACTAATGTTGAACTTTGTGGACCCACCGACTGCCACAGTTTAAAAAGAAGAAGTAATAGAGGATAATTGTCTGTATTCATCATACAATATTCATCATATGATACATGTTTACATTTACACTTTTGGCATTTTGCAGATGCCTTTATCCATAGCAAATATATTACAGTGACAGTATACAGTCTGAGCAATTGATCAAGGGCCCAACAGCAGCAACATGAACTGGGCCAGTGCCTTAACTACTAGGCTATAAAATACTTTCCACAATAAAATACTTTCCACACATCCCAGCTTGTTTGGAAGCTTGGGTCAGCCATTGTATGGATTTGTATGAACACGGAGCTCCAGAATAAGGCTGGACTTTACAGGACTATGAAGAGAGTTCACTAGATTGAAGACAGACCTCATAATTAAAATGTAATACATTAGCAAAGAGCTTATGTAAAAATACACTTTCACTGATCCTAACATGACTAAAATAATAAAACTGTAATCATGTCCTGTTTACACACACTGGAGCTGCAACAATGTTCCAGGAGACATTTAATCCTCAACACCAGTCACTATTTGTGGCTTCTTAACCATGTTTCCAATATGTTTCCTTTTCACCTCCATAAACATAAATGATGTCCTGCACTGGATTGGCTTTGAATTTATTTTTCCAATAGTACTGGAATCATAGAATATGATATACCAATAAAGATTGGAATGAAGGGATTAGTGATACTGAAGAGACTTTATAAGACACAAGGGCTCAAGGGCCTAGCATTGAGAAACTGGCAGTGATGGGACTTGAACTACTGGTCTTTTGATTACTAGTTCAGTACTCTAACCAATATGCTACAACAGCCTTTAGAATGTATGTGTAATGTAAGCATTTATCAAACTTACATTTATAAGTAAACATAGTTTGAACAATTGAGGGCTAAGGGCTCAGGGGGCCAACAATGACAACTTGGCATTTGCCCATTGAGACAGGTGTTTCACAGCATATGGCTACTCATAAATCAGCTGCCTTGGCCATAGCTATTTTCTGCATGAGCCTCCCTCAGTCTTACTCAGTTCAGGGGGAAATCCATCAGCATCATAGAGGACAGCTCTGCCCTTACAGAATTGTCACATTACACCCTGACACATAGAGTTAGAGTCAAGGTTAGGCCCAAATTGGTTTCCAAAGTATCACCTTAACGAGGTTTGCTCTCGAATCAAAGAGAGAGAGAGTGAGGAGAGGTAAGGACAGCAATGAAGGATACTGTTGTCAATATAACATTGTTGTTAGGACCAAGAATAAATCTTATTACGAGTATATTCATCTTTCTCTGGCGCACACACAATTTTATTAATATGATCCTCAGGTAAACGGCATCAAGCTAGTACACATCTATTCTGACATGTGTAAAGCTGTCGAGCCTCAGCACACAAGGACCACCATGTTACTCCCTCTGTATTGTTCCTTAACCGGTCAGGAGGTACCACTCTTAATCCAGCTCCCTCAAAAACAGCCAATTTTGTCTTTTAAGCACTTGTCACCATGTGAGTCCTTGTCACTTTCCAAGAACTAAAGAGTTGAGCCTCTGCACTGCACTACTCAAGCTAATTAATAGTAAAGGCCTCTAAACACTCAACCTAACACACTAACAATGACCAATTAAATGAGGTGGGGCACTACCTCACTCTCTCTTTTGTTGATTATTCAATCCTCTTTTGAACTACAAATTCGGGAGCCAAGGTTGGGTGTAGCGAGCAGTCAAAGGGCATTTGACCTAAAGCCACACATTACAAATATGATGCATGACACCCCAATCTTGCCTTCTCACCCTTTTACATGGCATACCTGATCATTTCGTTCCAATCTTTATTGGTCTATCAAATATGGCACTGATAACCCCCAGTACCCTCTGATTGTAAGTTGACATTAAACTGCCCTGCCATTGTAGTGGCACTGAAAAAACATGCTCATGAACATGGTTATTTACAAAAGGTATGATAAAGAGAACCTTGACTTTAATACCTTGACTCTTTTTCTCCAGCCCTCTCTTTGTATGTGTTTAAAACTACCAATGTGTAGTTTTGCAACCCTAAGCTTCTTTACATGCACACCCACACGCCTGTGGGTGATTTTTAATGAGACTGCTCCTCCGTACGGGACAGTTAGCCAATAAACAAATGCAACACACACACACACTCACACACACACACACACACACACTTTATATATATATAATGGTTTAAATACAAAAGCAAGATGCACAGCTACTGAAAGGTACAAGGGGAGGATCCAGCAATGCTAAACTGGGTTCAGGTGTGGGGAATTAGGGGGCCAGGGTAGTACTTGAGAGTCTTGGTCATGTTTTTCCAATTAATGTCGGACATTTCTAGCCATGTGACATGTCACATTGTTTTGTTGGAGGATCCCATCCATGGCAGGGAAGATAATCAGCATGTATGATGTGGAAAAATTCATTCATACTCAAATCATTGAGAGTTTCCTCCATACCTTTTATACATGCCACAATGTACAAGAAAACCAACAAGTAAACAAATTTAACTCTTTTCCACATTAGAGATTATAATTAATTGTGAATTTCCTCACTGTGGGACTAATAAAGGATTATCTCATTTTGTTATATTTAAGCCACAATACACATTAAAATCCAACAATTCATTTCAGATCCCAAGACATTTCTCTTTTTGTTGAAACTGTTTTGGGGTGGTTTGCAAATTCTTTGCAAGCAAAGAAGTCATTTCAGTTTGTGTAAAATTTACATTTACTCTTTTGGCATATTTTGCCCTGAATTGCCCTTGAGCAAGGCACCTAATCTCTAACTGCTCCCCAGACGCCATGGTTAGTGCTGCCCACCACTCAGGGCACGTGTGCTCCCTGCCCCCTAGTGTTCACTAGAGTGTATGTGTGTGTTTCACTGCACATATTTGGTTAAAATACGGAGGATGAATTTCACTGCACAGTGATGAAAAGAGTATTCTAAAAAATCATCCCCACACTGGCTACAGACAGTCTGTTCCCTTGTGAGACGTGTTCAGTCACTGGCAACTTCTTTTCCACCAGACAGCTGTTTCACAGAGAAGAGATGCACCATGCTTCTGGCTCAGTGGTATGTGTTATTAAGTTTTAAATATGATTTGAAGTTATTTAGGGTTAACAGACACAATTTCGTGTGGCTTATCCATATCGGATACAATCCATGTCATTATCTAGTGTAAACGAGGCCAATTACACGGCCACCAAAATATAGGCTTTGGTTTAGTTTCCTAACTATATCTCAAGAAAATAAACAGATATCAAGAAAAAAAAAATAAACTCAAACCAGACACAACAAAATCAACTCCATAGTCAAAACAATTGCTGCTCATTACTGAGCCACACGTGTACTGCCTTAGCATTTCATATGACTGATCTGCTGCAGTTTGCTGAGCTGACCAGTGCAGTGATGTAATGTCAAGGTTACTGAAGTTTGCTGAGATGGGTGCAAATGCTAATCATGCAACACTATGAAATATTTATAATACAGCTACTTTACATTAACTAAAGTACAGGAACCCATTACATAAATTCATGCATTTACATCACCGTGACTCAACGGCACTGCGGCAGAACTGGATAAAAAGTGTATATATTGCAACAACTCATAACATAACTTTAAAATCCACTCATGTTGGATAAAATCATATACAATACAATTGTGAAAGAAATTCTCTAAAATGCTTTTTTAAATTAGATCTATTTCAAAGATTTGAAATGCTGCCCTTTATGATTTTGTACATTAACTGAACAAAATGAAAGCATGAGGTGGGTTGATGTCAAAATAAGATAGTCAAGGGTCAATTTTCTTCTTGCAGACTCCTGCTGTTGACCCATACCACCCTCCGAATCCCCAACAAACTGTGAATGGACAAGGACTTATTATTTAGTATTGAGTTATATTACCAACTGTAACTCCATGAACTTAACATATACAGAGGGTCTGTTCAAAAACCTAGTGTTAAAAAACCTCTACATTCCATTCACACTCCTAACAAGAATGATGTTTGAATTCTTAGATCCCTTAAAATGCTTGTAATGTTTTAAATGAATACTTAGGGAGCATGTGATGCTTCCTTAGCGGCTAAGGCAATCCCAGCATTCAGTTCGGCACAACTAAAACAAATAAAAGTTACAGATGTGGAGCAATGAACGAAGTTGTTTCCAAATGTAAATAATTGTAATTGATTTTAAAGTTGTAAAAATGAGTACACGTGTCATTTATTCGTAAATTTGGGCTGGTCAGGGACAATTTACCTTTTTCAGTATAAGAAGATGAAGAAGAAGCTCAGTTATGATTTGACATTGTTCATATTTACCAGTCACGACCTAGTACGTTCTAAGTTTTTAGTAGTTCTGAAGTGTTTTGATAAATTTAATGTTAATAGTTTTCTCTCTGATATTTGATTTTTACTATTTACTATACAATAAATATACAAAAGAGGTGTCTTGAGTTTAACTGTCATAATTTGCATATTTTTTTCCTACAGAACTTTTCTCCTAACACAATCAGCATTTTTCACATAGTCAATAAAAAGTCACCTAAACCCCAATTACCCCTCTGTTACAACAGAATTCCCACAAGCGTCCACTTGCAAAGCCAGGGAGTAAAGAACCTATGTTTTAGCTAAACGCCTTACAGCTACATTGCACCTGGAATGGCAAAGTACTGTCTGTTCAAACTGCCATAAAAAATGCAAAATGCTGCTATATGCTTCTCTTTGAGCATCCTTCTAAGATTTGTTTAATCATTTTGCACAATTTTCCACTGTTGATTGTAGCTTATATATTTGTTGTCTAGACTCAAATCTATGTAAAGTGGTTATATTCTACAAAGTCTGTTGTAAAAAAGCATTATATCGTTTAACTAAGTTGTTTAAAAATTACAATGAATAGTGATGACAATTTTATCAAAAACAAATAGGAGCTAAGAAGCTAAAATCACCCCATTCAATGGAGTGACCCAAACTTCAAGTGAGACCAGAGTGCAAAACGTTTAACACTAGTTCCCTTCAAATTCAAATGCACACTGGCTACATTGTACGCAAATCCAAATCTATAGGAAACCATTGTGCAGCCTGCTGGTGTCTAACTAATGCTGTACACACTGGATAAAGGAGCTCAGTCTGCTATAATGAACTCAGATTGGAGTCTTGAGTCTAACAGCTGGAGCTCAGGAGGTAAAGCTTTACCACATCTCAGTGTCAAATTTGCAACCTCGTCAAGTGAAATTGGTGTAATTTTAACTGTTCAACCTGAAGAATATTATTTACGAAATAATACCTGAAGAACAGCCATATTTGTTGCCTTCATACCCCCTCGGTTGCCAAAATTGGCTATGCGGCAATGCATAATTTTGTGCTTAGGCCAACCAACTGCATCAATGGCAGACTTTACCAAACTTAACAGAATAGAATCAAACTACAACTGCTTTAAAAGAGGTAGAACAATAGTGTGACAAAGTAACAAATGAAAGTGAATAAAACAGGGATAGCACCGTATCGCAGGCTACTCTGACCCTCTGTGACAACCCAGTTCTCTGATAAAAAGACAGGGAACCCTAACAAGCTGGGGACTGCAAAATAAGAACAATAAACCCACATCATCAGCCTGCTCTCAGAGAGGTTCATCCTCTGGGGAGCTCGCTCATCCTGTACAGTTCCAAAGGTGACCCCCGCCCAAACACAGAACCATTCAAGCATAGCATCACAGTTTTACAGAGAACTGAGATTTTGCTAGATAGAGTATTGGGTGAATCTAAAGTGTGGAAAGTACTTCCACCTGGAGTGAATGGATTGTGAAAATTCACATTAATCAACATGACTCGTAATCTAATTCCTTGCTGAATTAATTCTGCTGATGAGCCGTGTTACTGTACCCATTTTCTCAAGGCTCACTAATGGTGAGCATGTGCCGCACTTTGCAAGTCACTTGAGTTTAAATGTTCAAATATATAATGCTGGAATTGCCAATGAATTTGCCAATGAACGTGAAGCTGTTACAAATCATTATCAGTAATTTTAAACGAATCAATTATTTTGGCCGCACACGGTGATACTGTATGCGCATATAAAGGTGTTTATTGGATGACAGATTTGCCATGTGAGATGTTCCTCTCTGGAACAGCTGGGAATCGGACAGGACTAAGTGCTCCTGAGGTCCTGAGATGGATTGGTGTGTGTCTGTGAGTGTGTGTGTGTGTGTGTGTGTGTGTGTGTGTGTGTGTGAAAGAGATAAAGGGAAGCCAAATTAATCTGGGGTCTGATACCCCCCTTTGGGGGCAGCTCAATTAACGACCCATACCGGCTGAGGCACCAGGCTAAAAGCCATCAGCAACCTCCCTTGCTCTCTGTTTCCTCCTTTCTTTTATCTCCCCATTCTCTGCCTCACATGCATTATTCTACAATTCATATATATATTCTTAAATAGAGCTTGCCTAACTTATCCACATGTAACACCTAACATATTTGGCCATTAGTTTGAGCTACAATAATACGTTCTATAGAAAATGTGTAGATAATTACGCTTTAATAAATTATAAACAAAATAGTTCTAATAAATAAATACAGTGTTCTATTTTATACAGTGTGTAAAGTACACAGGTAGAATGCCTATTGGTAAAACACATTTCAATACATTTATCAACACTGTTTTATTTCAGTACAATAATAATCAATAACATATTCAGTGTATTTTCCACTAGTTGTGATGACCCATGTATGTGTGTGTATTTTAGTAAACGTTAAGTTATAGGTAGTGCTATTTTATGTCTGTTCAGACTTTAGGGACACCCTGTGGAAACCTTTAATTTAATATGCCCATAGAAAAGCATTATTATTATTCAATCTTACTTGACCTTCTCCAGTTTCATTCTTTAACTCATTCTTACCCACCTAAATATGTGCACCAAAAGACATCTTTTTTAAGATTAATGTAAAACACAGTCATGAACTAGTTTGTATTGGGACAGTGGGGGGAAACCGGAGCACCCACGGTAAACTCACTCAAACAAAGGGAGAACATTCTAACTCCACACAGAAAGGACCCCAACCGCCCCAGGGGATCAAACCTAGGAGCTTCTTGCCATGAGGTACCAGTGCTACCCACTTAGCTGCTCCATTAAAGCCTTACAGAGAATTAACTACTATAACACATACAACAATTAGGTATAGTGTGTACTAATACTAAACCCACGGTGTGATACAAGACACTGGGTTCACAATACGTTGTTTTAAATCAAATTCTCATAGATGTAGGGATTCACCAGGCACATGGCATTACATAGTCCATGAACTCAGGTCATTTCATGGTTGGCCCTTTTAGAACATTGAACATTCTTTTTTTTAGGTGAGGGAATAATTGAAATGTACATCCATATATTTTTTTATATATCAAAGAAACAGGAGTTTGAGATGGACATTCCAGTCTACTTATTAAAACCCAATTAAAAAGCTGTGGAGAGTCCACAAATGAGGTAAAGATTTTGGATAGGGTGGTGATTTCAGATCCCTGGATCTAGATTTTTCCTTTTTATTAAGCCTTATAAAAGATTAGGACACAGTGAGGTTTCACACTATTTCAAATGCATAGGTGCCAGTAACCATGACACAGATTTTATTATAACAAGTACTTCTGATAAGAGTGTTTACTTTTCTTGGAAACACAGAAGTAGAACGAGTATAGTTTAAGTTGATTTAATTATAACCCTCCATAAGTGATATCTGTCTGTGCTTTTTGCTGAAAATAACATGTAAGGTTTGAACCTAACTAAACAAAGTGTGGTCTTTGGAGAAGATCAACAATTAGATTTATTTTATTGGGAAGTTCTTCACACAACTTTATAACATAACGCAAAAATATGAATACAAAATAAATGAGGGTAAAAGAAAATCAATTACAAAAGAGTACATAGATAAAGGATGCAGTAGGTCACTGAGAATCAGTATGAGCCAAAAACAGAAAAACACAGAGTGACAGTCCAGGAAGTCTTTGTGCATCTGTGTGTGTGTGTGTGTGTGTGTGTGTGTCCATCATGTGCTTTGCAGCTGTACTAGCAAACTTTGTTCCAAAAGCATTTCTAGCTAAAAAAATCGATGTAAAAAACACACTTATTCCAAATCATAACACACCAACACACCACATGCGCGTGCACACACACACACACACACACACACACACACACACACACACACACACACACACACACAATCACACATCACAACCAGCTGTCTGGCTGCCTTAACTGTAAAGAAGCAGGCATTATTTAAAATGAACATTGTGAGGACTCTGCCAATAGTCAGCTATACAGTGCCAAAACTTTCATCTGCAAATTTACACCAGTGTCCAATAGCAAAACTGGCCCATGGTGTCCGACTCTACATGCGGTGCTTCATGTTGTTAGACTATAATTCTTATTTTATGTTATATTATTGAACCCAGTACTGAATCATTCAGTAAAACCCATCAATGTTGGCAACTAGTTAGTTGGAGAAAGTAGAAGATTAGAAATTAATTGTATGAACATGCTTTTTCATTATTGAGAGGACTGAGTAGGTAGTTAACAGCAAGTTTTGGATAAATTTCATTCCCACAACCGGGTCTGTTTAAGCTAAATTCCTTAGGTCTTAGAATTGTTAGGTATATTTCTCTCCCAAATGATTGTTCATTTCCAATGCATTTAAACATCATTAAAAAGCATCTGTAATGTTTTAAAAATGTCAGCATACTCCCATTTTAAATAAATTTTGGTCTCATCTGAATATATCCAAAAAATACAGCCTTAGATGGCTTTAAATAGCACAGGGGAAAACTGTTGCTAATGATGTAGTAATATTAAGAACACACAATAAAACAACATTGTGTTTGTAATATGCAGTTTTTATGGTATATAAAACAGTGCTTAGATTAAATTGCTACAAGAGGGGCTTATTTCAACCATTTCTTACTGTACATACTAGAAGCAGATTTTTTATTAAATTCACCTTTGATTGTGAATACCCTTTTTGTGGTGGGGTGAGAGGGTGTGTCACATTTACATCAAGTAAAAAAAAATATTAGATGTTTTTCAACTGCTTATGAATGCACCAGATATACAAGAGATCTTCAAAAGGTTTCTGCACCTTTATATTTGGTTGAAAATGGTGAGGATGTTTGGTTAATAGAGCTTACTGTCTGGATTTAGCTCCATCAGATTTCCACCTTTTGGACAAATCAAAAATATTTAAGGAGAAGAGGATTTGATGTGATGATGATGATGATGTGAAATTAGCAGTGCATCAGTGATTACAATCTCAACCCAAAACATTTTAGCTGATGGCATTAAAATGGTAAGGTGATGGGATGTTTCAGAAATTCTTAATAATAGAGATACAAATTAAAGGGCTAAAACTTTATGAACAACCCCCATAGGTTCACCTAATGAGTGAAGAGAATTTTTTTAGAGCTGTTATCAAGGAAATATACATTCATTTTGAAGATATGACAATCAGTAAGGCAGTGTAATCAACTCAGTTCATAGCCTATTGACAGACAATGTTTATTTACTAAATGGAATGAATTGAAAAATGCAGCTCACATCTGTTGGACATAAATGCACATGACATGGTTCATTTGTGTTGTCACCAGTATACTTAAAGATATCGTTATGAACTAGCTGAATGTTGTTACAAGCAACTTTACATAAAATATGCCTGTGATTAAACCAAGAGTTATTATAAGCCAAAATCAATATAGAATAATGATTTGAGTATAAACCTAAAGCCAAATGATAAATACCATATACTGGTTACTAAAATAAGCTGTGGCTGTCCTTATGTACAATGTTTAAAAAGTTCATGGGCTTTCTTGCAGTTAGTAGTGGACTAAATGCAACTCTACAAGTCATGAAGCTCAAACTCCACTGGATCCTGAATGACCCTTATTAAAAAGTAAGCAGTACATCAAAATCAATTTTACACATTTCAAACACTTCAAATAATAATTGCCACTAATGTGGCGTAAATGAGAAAATACTCTTTGACTACAGAAAGTAGAATTAAGTCCCACACCCACACCAGCCTGTTCTTCCTCCTCATTCATACACACTGAGCTTTTGTTCACTGTGCTGCATGCTGCAATGTGCTTGCCAAATTATTTTAACTATCAAACCAGCAGTAATCAGTACACACATACATCTACGCATGGGCACATGCCATCCTCATCACTAGTACATACCAAGCAAATACTAATTGACCACACACACACACAGCTGTGTTTATAGCGGCTGAAAGAATGTTGTGTTAGTCAAGTAAAGACCCTTGAGGACAAAGTCATAGTGTTTCAGCCAAAGAGCTCTGTGTGTATGATTGTGTGTTATGATATCATACAAGGGTTCTTCAAAAAGTTTCCACACTTTTTAAACTCTATTAATAATTCTAAAAACATCACTTTTCTACAGTCACTTTAATTTGTGATGCCTTTTCACAGCTTCATACCATGTTAATGCAACAAGCAAAACTCTTTTTTGGTTGAGTTTGTAGCCACTGATGCATCACCACGTCTTCACATCACCACCCTATGAAAATATTCATTGAGTGGTCCAAAAAGATATAAACTATTAGTGCTACATCCAGATTATAAGCTCTTTCAGACACAACCAATAACTCATCCTCCCGGCCTCCCCATCTTCAACCAAAATATAAAAGTGTGGAAACTTTTTGAAGAACTCTCACATTCAAATACATCTTTCAATACTCTGGGGCTTCGGGTACTATGTGCTATTCAGTCACAGAAGTTGAAAAAACACTGGTATACAAGCTGAAACCTTAATGCATATTCCCTCCAATTAGGCAAAAAGTACACTGAGCAGCCAAAGTATGACCTCACAACACTGAAATGACATCTTCCAATGCTGTCACAACAGATCGGAGGAAGCTCTTTCATCCAGCATCATTGTGCCCCTTTACAAAGGAAGGTTTGACAGATTTGGTGTGTAAAGGAATTCCAGTGGCCTGCACAGAACCCTGACCTCCACCCCATTCAACCTTTAAGATGAATTGAAATGTCAACCTATGCTCGTTTGACTGAATTGAGGGAAAAACTATAGACACAATCCAAAATTATTTAAGGATTTCTAGAAGAGTGGAGCGTATGTAACAATGTTCAGGTATATGGTTCAGAAGCTAGATATGTCAGGACCTTTATACTTTTGATGAGCAATAAGTAATTATGACAGTAGAAACGACCCACATTCGATACTTTATTACATTTGACAGATTAATGGTGTGAAAGAATATAATGATTTTAGAAAAATTGTAAAACTAACTTGAAAGAAATGCTGCAACAACCCAAAAGGTCACTTTGTCAGTGTAAAATGTTTAAATAACACATTCAAATTTGAATAACAATTGTGAATCCTTTTGGCTCCCATTAGGTGTTGCCACAGCTGATTGTGATCCGCATTATTTATTTAAAAGTTTTTTTATCATAACGTAACCCTTCAATTTATACAGGATTGAGACAGCCACTACAGCACACTGGTTTGTGCATCCTAGAGGTCAGGGTGGCACCCAGAAAAGGAAACGTTGGGATTGGAGTTAGGGAGTTCAGACTCTCGATGCTGGTTAAATTTGAAACTATTTTATCACAAATGTTTTCTCAGCACAAGTTAATGTGTTAAAAGCATTGTTTGTGGTTTTTATACAGGGCAGGACTGTTGGGTCGCCTGGTATGTAGAAATAAAAACAAAATCTTACAAAAAGTTAATTATGACAAATGTTTGCCTTTATGTGAAGACACAAGAAAGATTTTTCCTTTTTGTCCCTCCAGCAACTGAATGTCAATATTTCACAAATTCCACACTTTTACTCTTTCCATTAATAATAATAATAATAATAATAATAATAATAATAATAATAATAATAATAATAATTCAATTATTATAATAATAATAATAATTATTATTATTATTAGTATTATTATTATTATTAGTATTATTATTATTATTATTATTATTATTGTTGTTGTTGTTATTATTATTTATGTGGATGGCACAGTAAAGCATGGTAGCTTACTTACACTAGGGTTCAGGTTTGAATCAGTGGTGGTATCAGCCAGATATGTGTGTGTGACTGTGTGTGTGTGTGTGTGTGTGTGTGTGAGAGAGAGAGAGAGAGAGAGAGTGTGTGGTTGGGGGTGGACTGGCAACCAGTTCGGGGTGTGTTACATTATTGTGCCCAATGATTCAGAGAAAACCGGATTCACCAAGAAGGCCGTCCTGGGTTTGAATCCCCATCGGTGCATCTACGTATAGATATAATTGGGTATGTTGGGGGAGGGTGTGGTTGAGGATTTGCAATGGATTGGTGTCCTGTCAAGGCAATGTTAATGTATTAGTGCATTGTGACATTGACCAGGATAACATGGTAGTAAAACATGAAAAAATATTATACATTTCTCTATGATTGCCTGCTATAAAATGAATGTAATTAATTATATTAATTATTTCTTTTCAGTCAATCAGAGGATTTAAAAAAAATGGGTAAAATTATTGGTCAATTGAACCACCATAAACACCATCCCTGTCAGCAGTAAAAAAAACTTATTCTGCATAAGGAACTAAAACAAGATCATGTAGTCCATACTGTTCTCTGTTTAATGTTAGGAAAAACCCAGAATGTATGGTTCAATTACAATCCCAATTACAATGGAGAGGCGCCATGGTCTATTCTACTCAACCACCACAAGTGTTATCGGTCGACCCGGCTTCTACACATACATTGTTGGATATATCTGTGCAAGAAGGGGGGTTAGGGGAAGTCAAAACCTAGTAAAGAATTTACACCCTGTCCAGGGTTTTCCTGACCTGCTGTGACACAAACAAGTGTAATTGTCTTCATTTGTTTGTTTTAGATTTTACATTTTCAGCATTTAGCAGACTCCTTTATCCAAAGCAACTTACAGTACAGTTACTGTAAACAGTCTGAGCAATTGAGGGTCAAGGGCCCAACAGCAGTAACCTAGCAGCGGTGAGGTTTGAACCAGCATCTTTCAGATTGCTAGTCCAGTACCTTAACCACTAGACTATACAATGTACAATCAGGGTTGTGAATGATCTGTATAGACTCATGCATCACTAATTATGCATTATTAGCATTTTTTCTACTTAGACATGGTTAATACTCCTCACTGCCATAATAGATTTGCATTATTAAGGGCTTAAGACTGATGGCAGACCAGTTATGGGATGGTTTTTGAACATCCAGAATTTTCTTGCAGCATAAAGTGACAGTTCAAGTTTTTTGACATGACATTTACTGCTTGGTGCATTATTGATAGATTAGGTTAAACAAGTTGAAACAAAACTATGCAGCCCATGGGTGCATGCTTATATTTGACACTAGATTAAACTTCAAAGAGTTCAGTTACTGACAGTTAGCCAACAGTATAATGCTTATACTATGGTGTCAAATACATGCCCCAGGATTTTGATAATTCTTTTATTTGCTGACACCTCTAGCTAACTTCCTCAAGTTTAATAGATTTTACAGCTGAATAAATATAGTGGGTTATGATGAAGACAAGAGTTTAGCACCGATTAATGTGAAATACCTTATATATAACTCATGGGAATCTTTTTCAACCACACACACATTGCAGCTTCAAGCTAAATACAATAAAAATCTGTTCCTCACCTTTGTACTGCTAATCTCGGTGTCTCCAAAGAGTGTGATGTGTGTTCTTTAGCCTAGCGCCGCTCCGTCTCTGACAGGTGCCATGGTCCCGTAGACTCCAGAGGAACACCAGGCTTTCCCCACTCTCTTATACACTCTATCTTACTGCTGCAGGGTATGATAGCTATCTGCAGCTGGAATCCTGTGTGTGTGTGTGTGTGTGTGTGTGTGTGTGTAAGTACAGAATTCCAAGGGTCCTTCTAGCAAACACGGCTTATTGTTCCTTTTTCTCTGTTTCAGTCCATGTCCCACAGCAGAGTCCAACAGAGCACTTCTGTCCAATAGAGTATTTCACTATGTATACTTTATCTCTCTCGCCCTCTCTCACTCCTCACTTCTTTATTCACCACTTGATGTATGGTGTGCACCTCTCTCGTCCCGTCTGACACCAGTTTGGCTCTTGCACAGTCTGACAGGGTCCTGCTACTGCATAGCGCTCCTGCTCTCTTTCTCACCCTCCCTCACTCTCTCATTCTTTCAGCCCTCCCTCTTTGGGCCACTCCTTTCTAGATGGCAGGCTGCTCTGGGTGGAGACTGGTCACAAGTGTGAGACATACCCGCCGGCACAGGACAAAGATGCTGGGTCAAAACTAAACATAAAAATATAAATTGAAATTCATTTCTGACTGGAAAATCTTTATGAATGAGAAAAAAAATATCTCTCCAATTCATTTGTTTTTTTTTCCGGTTATCACTTCTGTGTCTTTTTGTTTTTCTGCATGGTGGAGCAGCAAGTGCTGTAAATGACGCACTGCATCAGGGATCTGGGGACCTAGGTAGTGAACCAACCTAAGGCTCTTGTCTTTGATTTTGGGATGTTCTTTCTGTGTGCTTCCTTAGGGTATTCAATACATAAGATTGACTGCTCCAATATCCCATATGTGTACATGGATGAGCGAGTCAGTTGGTAAGTGTGTAGTGCCCTGTAACAGATTAATGCTTTGTCCATGATGTGCTCATGCCATACACCAAGTATTGCTGGGTTGTGCCAGACCTGACTCCAACCATATATTTTTACATTTCTTTCATACCTCATTTTATTATTTCAGGTGTAATGTGAGAATTAAAGATTAATAATTAAATACATTTATTCAATATGATCTTAACTTACAAACTCACTGGCAGGTCGCTGGACTGTGGGAGGAAACCAGAGCTCCCAGAAGAAAAACCCATACAGACACAGAGAGAGCATGTAAACTCAACACAGAAAAGCCCCAGACCACCCCACCTGGAATCAAACCCAGCCACACACTGAGTTACTGAGTCTAAAGCATGATTGCGTAGGGTCTCAAAGACAGGTGGTGTCCTCTCTGGGGCATTTTATTTATTTATCTTTAATTTATTGACTTGATTACACCCCTGTGTAAAATGCCATAAACAGAATTGTACTTTATTGTATTCTATAAAAAGAAAATGTAAAGAATTCTGTAAACAGAAACACGAGTTAGAATTTGTGACATGTAACACACAGAGGGATAATAAGAGTGAACATTTATAGATTATTCAGGTTACAGCTCATTTAAGTTATTGGAAAACATAAGACAACCTCAAAATTATTATTTCTTCTTATTATTTCTTGCCTATTATGCCAACTAGATGAAGTCCAGCCAACCAGAGGAAACATTTCAAACCAAGGAGTTTAAAATCTCTGCACTTGTGTGCTAGTGAAATATCCTACTGGGCCAGCTGTGCCCACAACTAAAAGCATTAATGATGGTCATAATTTACTTTATCCCTGACATTATGTATCTCATGTAAAGTTTATTAAACTAATTATTACTGAAACTTAAATTGAATATGTAAGTTAAAGCTGCTTTCGGGATACAGCCTGTTCCTCTCCTTCCATCTGACAGTTATCCAACAATCACATCATCATTTAATGATTTATAGCCTCAATGACATTGCCTCCCTAATGACCAAATCTCAGGGAGCTCCTTTCTCACTGACTGTATGTGTGTGTGCAAGCGTGTGTGCTTTTCAAGTCCCGTTATTTGATACTTTGACTGAGACCAGTCATTCTCATGGACACCCAATAGCGTCATCAGTACAACACCCACACCCTAGTTATTCCCTACCCACTAACACATACACATGCATATAAGGCACACTGTTATAATCTAACCTCCACCCAAACCCCAAACATCTCACTAACACATGCACTACTAGCCCAAGAGCACTTCTAGCACAAAGAGAATGAAGCAGGAGGAAGTTGAAATAGCTAATGTCTAGCACACTGTGACTTAAGGATGGTGAATCAGCATGAAACTCTGGCTTGTTGAGGTTGTGTTTGATATAATAAAGCTGAAAGGAAAATAATTTTTAATTATGGACCATCTACATAATTACATAAGAATGACCTAGAAATAATTTTTAAAAGTGGCTTAAGTTGTTAGCAATAGCTGTACTTTATTTTATATTTTTTTAGATTTTTAACATCATGTACATCCACAACAGAAAAAGTTAGCTACTCAATAACACAAGATTCATCATTTCTATGCCAGATGAATAATGCGCATCATGATCTGCTGTGGCGACCCCCTACAGGAGCACCAGAAAGAAAAACTTTTTTTGCATGTATGCTGACCCTGTGTGCCCTCATTATCGGTGTGTAGTTACAGACTTATTATATGTGTGTGATATATGTGATAAACAATGTGTGTTTATCTTTAGTGAAAGCTCACAGAACGGTGTTGTTGTTGTTATATTTTTGGAAAGGTCACTCTTCAGCTCTCAGCCCTGACACTGAGGTGTTTAAAACATGCACACCTAAACCACTCATTATCATGTTATTGTAGTGTTAAGATGAATTTGTAGTATAGATTAAAGTTATAGATAAATTAAATCTGTAATTTTAATAACATGTAGGAACTCGATTCATCAGATTAAAAGTAACAAGTATTTATCCTAGAAAATTATTGCAATTACACATTTTACTATACATGTTTATTTCCTCACACAAAAACAGAAAAAAGCTAAAATTGATATAATTTCACACAAAATAAAAAAATGGCCCCTTCGGAAAAAAATAACAAATCAGTCACGTCCTATAACTCTTCTTTTGCAAACTGCTCCAGGTCTTCAATAGGATTAAGATTATTGTTGGCCACTTTAGAACTCTCCAGTGCTTTGTTTGCTGGGTGCTTTTTGAACCTAGGATTCCATGGGTCCCATGAGCAAGGACACACACCCAGATTTCTGACACTGGGCCCTACATTGCAACCCCAAATCCTTTGGTAATCTTCAGATTTCAAAATGCCTTAGTCAAGGCACCCAGTGCCAGAGGCAGTAAAACAACCCCAAAACATCTTTGAACCTCCACCATATTTGACTGTAGCTACTGTGTTGTGTCTTTTCTTTGAAGGCCTCAAACATACTTCATTCTTATTTTTGGTAAACAGTAGAATGATGTGCTGTACCAAACGGCTCTACCTTGGTCTCATATGTCCACAAGACATTTTCCCAGAAGGATTTCATCTTACTCACGTACATTTTGCTGCAGTCTAGCTTTTTATGTCTGTGTCAGCAGTGGGGTCCTCCAGGGTCTCCTGCCATAGTGTTTCATTTCATTCAAACGTCGATGGATAGCTTGAGCTGACACTGATGCACTGAGCCTGCAGGACAGCTTGAATTTCTTTGGAACTTGATTGGGGTGGGTTATCCACCATCTGGACTATCCTGTGTTGTAACCTTTCATCATTTTTTTCCCAAAATATCAGGAAGGTGGTCATAATGTTATGCCTGTTTGGTAGT
>JAYDZG010000002.1:10201951-10215440 GCA_034509265.1 Microcambeva bendego
GCTCTTCCGATCTTGGGTAACCATGTCTGCTAAATGCCGAAAATGTAAAAAATTCCGTTTCTTTCTACCTGCAGCATTTAGGGTCATTTACTTATACCTACCTAAAGTTATTAAAGTTCAGGACACGAGACATCAACATGCCACAGTAATTATTATTAATGAAAACATGTTTTCTCTTTGTGTGCTTGGTGTATGTACAGGCTGAAGAAAGCAGCTCAGGCCGGTATGAACTCCGCGTCTCTCTCTTCGACAGCAGTCTGCAACACTTCTTTGGGAGGACATGGAAGAGCAAACAACGACAGGCCACAATGAGTAACCAGACACAACCCTGCAAAGTGAATTTCAACGAGGTGAGTGGTTTAAAGAAAACTGGGCATGTCTTAATACTTCAGAAGATGAAGACAAATAGTAGAGGTGAACGAATTAAACTCTTAAAGGCTGATGCGTGTCGTACAAAGCAGATTCTTAATAAAGCCTTTTTGCTTAATGTTGGAACAGAGATTTCATAAATTTTTATGACAATTAGGGCTATTTAAACTAAATTGGTGCATATTTTGGGCATATCCTTCTATTAAAGGTTCAATGGATGATTTATTGATAATTTAATAATGCATGGAGGCCTAAGTATGAACTATTATGAAGAAGGTTCAGTCATCTCTCAGCAAGATGTCACATGTGATTGATTATTTAATGATTTTTGTCACACACACACACCTTGAAACAGTGGAAACTCATCCATGCTGTTATACTTACCATGTACTCATCTTAATCAAACATAAACTAACAATCTTTTAAATACACACACATCTACAG
The DNA here is from genome assembly GCA_034509265.1 of Microcambeva bendego. Lineage (NCBI taxonomy): Eukaryota > Metazoa > Chordata > Actinopteri > Siluriformes > Trichomycteridae > Microcambeva > Microcambeva bendego. The sequence continues at coordinate 10,202,765 of JAYDZG010000002.1, forward strand.
TCATGGAGAAAAAAAATCATTTTATAGGTGTGTGTTTGACCAAAATGATCAGTGTTTTTTATTATTCTAATGGAATATAACAATACTGCTCATTTTGGACAAAAAAACAGATGGATTAATAATAATGAAAGAGGTGAAATAAAAGTAAGTTTGTTTAGTAGCATTAGCTGTGATTTAAATACCAGAAGAATTTGATAACTGTTCCACTGGTCATGTTGTGATGAGTGGTTCCACAGCAGCTCTAGAATTGTAGTCGTCAGTACTCTGGTGTGGCTTTGCATCGTAGGTTTGATTTGAAATCAGTGACCAAAAATCAGTCCATTGTTTTTTTTTTTAAGACCACATTTCCTTCTCCAAATTCTAGTCCTTTCTAATTACTGATTCTGTATCTGTGACCACTTGCACAACCCCAAGTCTGATCAAGGAGATCCTATTCAACACATGCCCACTCGTTTAATCTGAAGCTGCTTTTTTATCCCTTTTAGCTACCGGGGTCCCCCACAGAGCTCCATCAGGTATGAAGTGCCACTCCTAGCTCCATTCCTTAGTGCGAATGCCCGGAGACTCATTCTGGAAATTGCAAAGTCTTTATCCAGCCTTCCCTTCCTCAAACACCAATTATGTTTGATCGGTTGCCCGGCCAGGTCAATATTTAAACTCAGAAGTGTTAAGACTCCACTAGAGTGTGCTGTTGCTTCACCACCCAAACCCTCCACTCAAAATGTAAGCCCTTGTGTTCTATAATACAGAGTTCTGTAAAAATGAACGTGACTTCCCACGCTTTGTTACATACAGTACCAGTCAAAAGTTTGATCACCACCTCATTCAGTGTAGAACTATTTTCTACATTGACTAGTGATACCGAAGACAACCAAACTTAACGAACACATGGAATCATGTACTAATCAAACCAGAATAGCTTTTATATTTAAGATTCTTCAAAGTAGCCACGTTTTACTTCAGTTGCAGATTTGCACATTGCACTTGGCTTTGTACTTTCATGAGGAAGCCACCTTGCCTGGTTTGCCAGATCTTGAAGGAGTTCCCAGAGCCTCTAAGCTCTTGTTGGCTGCTTTGCCTTCACTCTGAGGTCCAACTCATCCCAAATCATCTCAGTCACGTTTAGGCCACGTGATTATGGAGGCCAGGTCACCTGATGCACCTGAAGACATCACTCTAGTTTAAATGACCCTCACATAGCCTGGAGGTGTGTACCATCAAGAACAAACATTGAATAAGATGGTGTGTCCAGATTTTAAGTGGGGTGGAGAATGTTTGTGCATTTATTAATGTATTCTTGTATTGATAGTTTTATCCTGACATTAAGCGAGACCCTGGAGAGTTCGTGTGGGTCAGATTGTCAAATTTAGGACCGAGGCCGAAACCCTCCTGCTTAACCAGAGGACGGGGCTGTTCTGTTAACTGCACCCCTGGAGCTGTGTACACCGGGGCTTTGAGGTGGAAACTGAAAGCATCAGAATCAGCAGGGGGTGGGGAGCAGTCGTGCGAAGTCGGAGAAGAGCTGTCAGCAATGATGGATGCGTTTTAATATACGCCTGGCTAAAAGACTCCCAGCAGAGAGTGATTAGACTGGAGAAGCCATAGACTTAAAGAAACTCTGCGTTTCGTCATGGAAGAATATAGACAAACAAATCTGAACAAAACACTTGTTGGGTAAATTCATTATAAAGAATACCTCGTCTCGATGCGAGATATTCGCTCCAGTGACGTCAGATAAGATCAGATTCATAACGCGATTCGCGTGAGCTAATTGAATTGCACTTAATTGCAAAGTGTTATGCTGAAAATGAAAATATCATCATTTCAAAAGTGCGTCATTACTCGCCACGCAGCTTTTCAGATTGGATTAGTTTTTAATATAATTCATGTCTTGCCAGCTGCGTTTGTGTCAGTTTGGATCCAATCCGTCAATGCTTCCGGTGATTTAAGCATTAAAGCCGGTCTTGAGAAGACTGTTGGTTGTGCTCATGTCTCCAGGGTGTGACACAGGCTCTGTGTGTATCGATTCAACCTTTTAAAAGCTCATGAATCACGGCTTGGTTTAACAAGTGCTTGAAAGCGATGCCTGTGCCTGCTTCGCTAGGTCGTGACCACCAGAGGGCACTGTGGCATCACTGCTAAAGCATCAGCGTTGCGACGCCTGACAGAGGTGGAACACTTTCTTTTTTTTTTTGCTCTTTGGTTGAAAGTAAGCTTCGTAATTCAACTCCCAACTGCTTTAGGCGGGCTGTGTAATGACCGTGTAGACAGAAAGCACACCGCTCCTAGAAACAAATAGTTTAAGGAAAGGACTCCTTAACTTCTGAAGCAGAATAAAGTGCTGCAAGTGGTCCATCCCTTACGTCTGCTCGTAACGCACAGGCCGTTCTTTGTCCTCTTGGTCCCCCACAAGCCTGAGCTCGATGAGCTATTACCCCTGTGATGGAGCGTGTCCGGTCGGCTTGTGGCTCAGTAGTGTAGTTTATTCTAAAAACTTGTATTCACTTTTAAAATGGCTTTGTTTCAATTCTTACTTTTCTAAAAAGGAAAAAAAAACATTTGGTATTCATTAGATTGCTCATGTGGTGCATTGTCTTTTGCTGTCACACCATGGCTGAGATCTGTGTCTGATCTTCAGTGACGCTTTCAGCCTGCTGGGCATCTTCACAGACAGGAGACGTCGGGTCTGTCTGAACCCGATGCGTTCTCTTCACTGACAGCATTCCGCGTCATTCTAGAGCACCTCAATGTGCCTCAATTCTTATATGCCTTGGAATGCTGTTTAGTAAGGTGCCTAATTTTCAATCTATGGATTGACTGAATAACGATGGAGCAACCTTTGCACTGAAGGGCATCCAGTGTTAATTTCGTTAAAAAAAAATCATATAAATGTTTCGCAGGGACTACATCCAATCAGAACTGATTTAGTTTTGTGGAAGGAAGGGAGATGCTTGGATATCTTCCTATCATAAGTACGTTAGCGTTTGTGGAGAAGCAGGACAAGCTGCATAGCCTCCGATCAGTTCCGCTTTTACAGTAACACAGTAACTGTACGCTAGCACGAGAAGACCAGACTAGCCTGTGGGACTGCCTTTAACTAGGTTAACATGCAATTTGTTATAAACAATGCATAGATTTTTCAGGCAATGTAGGCCAACTGCTCATTAATATTTGTTATCGTTACGCTCAGTAAGCAAAGTCGAGTAAAATAAGATGTTGTTTGAAATAAGTTAAATGTATTTTGTGTGTATTGCACATTCAAACAATAATTATATTCCATAACTGGTTAAAATGTTTCATTATGAGTAAGTGTATAATGGCAAATCATTTAAGTGAACTGATAAACACATTTACATTTTACACCCTTTATATTTTAGTCGACTGTAGATTTAGTCTAATATATTCTTCTGACAATTAGTAGACTAAAACAATTCAGATGACTAAATAATTATCATTATGACTAAAACTAAATAAAAAAATTTGCTCCCAAAATTAACAGTGAGGGCATCCCAGGAAAAATGACATTCAGTGGAAAATGGGCTTTTTGTTCTTATAAAGGTGTACAATTGATTTATTTGCAACTTCAGGCTGGTCAATGATTTAACTGTTTTCTGTACACCGAGGGAGATGTTTGCTGGTATAATGGTGAGTCGTGCCTCCTTCGTAAGCAAAAGCTGTAATCCCTGTCCGAGTTGTGCGTCTAATGCCTCGTTGACACTACACAATGTCTCCTGGCTCTCTCGCTCTCAATCGCTTTAGGGGAACCACTCAGCAACTCGATCCAAGCACTCGGTGACTGAAATTAAACATTCAGCAAGTTCATTATTTGGTTCTCGGTTGGGAAACTGGGTAAAACGTGGGATGGATATTGTTTCAGAATACATTACACACGTTTTATATTATTACTGATCTTATTGTAAAAAAAAATTGTAGCACTTTCACCTCACTGCAAGAAGGTCCTAGGTTCGAATCCCAGGTGGCAGTGGTCCTGGTCGTTTTTGTCAAGTTTGCATGTTCTCCCTGTATCCGTCTAGGTTTCCTCCCACAGACCAAAGCAAGTGAGGAGAATTTGAGCTGCAAAATTGTCATCGACTGTGTTTTGAATTCAATAATTGGGTTCTGTCATGAATTTAAAATACTAATAAAATAAAACAAACAAAAATCTGTTAAAAAATGAGCAAGACCATCTGTTTCTGAGCACCTAGGGTTTCCCGGTAGTAGTTTCTGCCACTGTTGACACATTTGCCCTCATTATCTTCCTCTTATGCCAATAAAGCAAGTTATATGCCAAATTATACATGCAAGATTGACGCACTTCCCCTTAATAAGCGGCGATGGCACCCCTCACTGTGAAACCTGCCAAACCCCCCTTGCAGTTAAACACTTGCTAATATAATACCGTCTACCACCATCAAAAGGCACCAAATCAAAGGACAGAAATGCTGAAAACTCGCTCAAATTGCTGTCAATAACTGAGCAGAAAAAAACATTTACCACCTTCTGACCCTCTACTAACAAATTAACCAGCTAACTTTGAGTCAATGATCTAAGTCACAAACTTTTCAGTCATCATGCGTGAAATCCCGATTACACCATGTGACCCTGTGTGCTTTCTCAAAACATGTTATAACTGGATGGTTAATTAGAGCACAGAGACAAATAGAACCATGTCAGAAGATGCTGCTAGAGTTGCTTATAATCTTTCATTCGGTTGTATTCAGAAAAAAATGATGAGAAACATGGCAAGGGCATTTGGTGTAACAGCATTAAACTACATTGGTATCCAGGGTTCAAAACCCTATCTGTGCCATCAGCTGGCCTGGCATCTACAAAGACGTGGTTCGTTCTGTCCTGGGATAGATATTAATACTAAATACTACAGAGTTAATCAAATGCGATCTACAATGCGATATGATTCACGTTACTAGTTTCATTTTATTATTTCTCTTTAGGAAATAACTAAAGTAAAATACTTAGTTGTGATTATGTATCGAAACAATGAATGCTCTTTTATTTCTCAGATAAGTAACTAAGTAAAAGAAGATGGCGCCAGCACCCCCTGCTGTTTTTAGTGAATATTAATTCATCTTAAATGATTCACCAGTTCAAATCGTGCCCCACGTGAATAAATTCTTAACGCGTCTGGGTGAATTGTTACATCCCTACGATCTGGCTATATCCCAGCCCCCCAGCATCAGCCCTGCTGTCCAAGGGATTCTGGTCTTGTACCTCAGTGGAACTGGATCTAAATAATAAAACAAGTAAATGAAGGAAATAATAAAATTATAACTAAGTGGTAAATTCCAGTCTTGTTACATAATGCCTAGTGGACTAATGGGCCAGACCTTCTCCTTGAGAAATTTACTGGTAAAGAACAGAACTTCTAGCTAGTAAAGTACCTTTACTTTGAACAGTATTCTCACTGAATAATGAAGGAGCATGTGATACATACTTGGCTTACTTACTTTTCGAATTTTCAGATGTGAAGGAGTTCTTATTGGTGTTCATTTGTGTAAATATTTACAAATTCAGGCTTGTTTGTGACGATGTAACCTTTTTCGGCACACAGACGGAGATGTTAGTTGACATGCTAACTGAATTAACCTAGTAAGCAATAAATGATGTAATTGCTAAGTAGCATGGCACTGAATCCTCTCTACTGTATGCACCAGTGATTCCAGGAAAGCTTTTCCCCTTATACCCTTGGTCAAGATCAAGTGCTGGAAAAACATTAAAATGGATAAGATTAAGTAGGAGACCAAAAAAATGATGTTGGAAAAAGCTTCTAAATTTTTGTTACCCTTCCTGCTACAAGAAAGAACGTTTATCCAAAAGCCGGTTACCATGATGGAGCCAGATTCACACATTCAGTGTCTTATTTACCACTACTTTATCCTAGTCAGGTTCATGGCGGGTACAATTTATTAGGTTAAAGGTAGGGAACAGCTGTGGTGTGGTCGTTAAACAATTGGGCTGGTGATCAGAAGGTTGCCCGTTCGATTCTCAGAGCCGACAGGTTACGACTGAAGAGCCCTTGAGCAAGGCACCCAACCCCCAAGTGCTCCGGGCATGTGTGCTCACTAACGGATTGGGTGGAAATGTGAAGCACAAATTTAACTGCACAGTAAACAAAAGTGTATTCTAAATCTTATAAAAGGTAGTAAACACCTGGCCAGGTCCTCAGCTGACCATAGGCTTAAACACACTAATAAACTATTCTTATATTCCTATTAAATTATAAACAATTATCACAATAAGCCTGACTCCATCTTTGTGCGGTTCCGGTTTCCTCCACAGTCCAATGAACCTTGACTACTCCACTGATGAATCAAATCCTGGACCTTCTTGCTGTCAAGCAACAATGCTACCCACCATGCCACCTAAAACTGATTCAGCTTGACTGGAAGTGCCTCCCCAAAAAGCTCCAGCTTTGCGACATGGCTATACATGTAACGGCTCTTTACCCGCCACTGATCCTGCAGTTTACTTTAAAGTTCTGCCCTTTTCTTCCTATCAATACAAACCTGAACAAAACGGCATAACCTGCAGGATAAAATCTATACGCCTCTCTCATGGGCTTTTGGGAGCATTTGGCGACTTCTTTAAGTCCTTTTCTTTCTTGATGGGAGCTGGAAGATTCGCTTCAATTATATATGTGCTGGGCCGGCAGGCTTGGAAACGATCAATGTCTCGGCTCCCTGGGGAATAAACATCCCAGAGAGCAGCTGCTCTATAAAGGTTTTCTCCCAAACACTCACATCAACACGCACATGACAAAGCAACAGGGTGCAGAAATCCGAACGGCGGGAGGGCGCCGGATTCGAAGTATGTGCGAAAGTAAAACTGCAGCTTGGAGTAAAGATGAATTCATATCATTACAAGATAGCTTTGTAGAGAAGAGAGGAAGAGAAAAGGTTTTCACTCTTTTGGGATGTCGATGTTTGATGCAATTTTCAGGGTCGGGAGTTAGGTAGGACCTTAGTTATAATTTAACTGGTTAGAGATCGACCTTGTTAGAAGCCTTTTCTATTCTAGGAATTTGCCCTGATGTTCAAAATTCCAAAAAACCCGGTGAACCTTGAGAACCGTCCCAAGCGCCCACTTCACAGAAAGCAAGGGCACAGCCTGCACAAAATCAGATTAGCAGCTTTTCATTTGCTCTAAGGGTTTGGTCAGTTTTGGTGCTTCTGTATTTTTTTTTTCATGCTGATCGTCATGCATCGATTTGCTCCATTGTTCCAACTTCTTAATGAACCCAACCAGGAAAACGATGGCACGCTAGACATGCATACACATTGTTAGACTTTCATTAAGCTCAAACATATCTGTGTAAACACTGGACCAGGTGTGTGTGGGTTAATGCGTCTTACCGACCCGAGCGTGGGCCGTTCGCACAGCGTGTGTCGCGTCAGCATATTTTCTGTATCATTAACCAGGGCTTCATCTGGATATTTTGTATGCAGCGCTACCACTACTGGGGCTATAAAGGGACTCGCAGTGGATCACGTTTCTGTATTTATGATGTCGAGATTCTCCTGTGACGGCACTTGGATCGTTCAAACTGGCTCCTGTAATTGGGCACTTCAGCCTCTTAGATGTCTTGTACAGAGCACTTATAGAACTTTAACTACATTTGTACATCATTACTGGTGACGACAAGCAGAGATATAGCGCCACCCATGGTCCTACTTTTCAGTACGCCAACATTTCTGTTGATCTTGAGTAATATTCCAATTTTTTGAGATACTGAATTTGGGATTTTCATTAATTGTCAGTTATAACCATCAAAATAAAAAGTTTCACTTTTTGAAATGAATTTTTCATGATATTCTAATTTTATGACCAGCACCTGTATACTTTAAACCACAGAGGGGGCTGCTGGTAAATGCTTTGCCTGGTTGGTTGCACCAAGTTGCAAAATTACACTTTATTCAATAATTGTTTTGTGTAGTTTGGATCGTACTCTGAAATAAAAGGGCATTTGTTATTAAGATAAATTAAAAATAATCACAAATATAGTTTTCTTTGTTTTATTTTTACAAAAAATACTAAAAGGAAACTTTTCCATTGGTTTTTTGTGTTCATTTTGTTAAAAAAAAGTATCTTATGGGGAAAAATAGATGATTCTAGGGTATCCAGACTTAACACCACTGACTAAAGAAACGAGACAAAACTAAAATCTCAAGTTATAGGCTGCTTGATTGGCTCAGAGCTCTAATACACTAGCCCACAACTGCTAAGCTGTTCAAAATGCATGTAAATGCTGTAGCCACCCTTGACCTTTAGGTAATGCGAGCGCGATTGCAAGTCATAAATGAACTGCATTTATAATCACACAAAATTATTGCTTTTAAATAATTGCCCCCTAGCTTTCACTGGACTTGCACCTAACCTTCCTGGGTTTAAACATTTTGTATGGAAATTTGCCTTTTGGGAGTAACTCGGCTTCTTATCTGCATAACTCTGCTAATCTGAAATATAAACTTTCTTCAGAGCAAAAGTGAGGTCATTGCAATTGATTTTAATTAGGGCTGTTCAGTTTGCTAAATCTTGAATTGGACTGAGGTACATTTTTGCAGCAGAAAGTATTTTTGTATGATTTCAGGGTAAGAACTTAGTAACTTTTTTAGGGCTGCAGCTATCGGTCATTTTTGTACTTGAGTATTCTATCTATTATTCAAGCGATTAATCGGGTCAATGGATAAAATGCTTTTGCTTTTGAATGTCTGGTTGTAGCATTAAAAATCTGTGGCAAAAAGAATGTAAAGTATGAAAATTAATGTATTGAAATATGACAAAGATAAAAATACATTGTAATAATCAGTTGGTGGTAAATCTGGTAAATAAGCTCTGATTCAAGTTGCTAGTTCCCCTGACGTCACCGTTTCCAACCAAACTATTAAATATAGCAAAAGACTAAGAGAAACATTCAACGTCTCACAGAACACATCTAAAAACATAGTTTTAGTCTGTTACAGCAGACATCCTATCAAACCTCTTGAGGATGAGTCACAGGCCAGTCAGTGTGACGATGCTAACATCAGTTTACCATCAACACCCACAGTTGACATCCAGACATTAAAACCGGACAACAGCGCACTATACGCACTATCCAGCATGATCTAGATCATCATTTTGTTCTAGAAAATAAACAAAGCTTTTGATTTATTTCTTAAGTTCCTGAAATGTACTTGTCGAGATTAGTGCGATGTTTCCTGTTTGAATAGCTGAGGTGACCTGAAGTGTTTATGTTCTGTAGTATAGAGGCCATGGTTTTAATTTGTGTGCAGTGAAGCAAGGAGCCACTTCACATCCCACCAAAATAAACAGCACCATGGTTTAGCAGTCCGGCCCGTCGTACGCAAACAAAAAACAGAGAAGAGCAAATAGCAGCCTGCAGCATTCAACACCGCTGCTTCCCTCAATACAATCACAGCCATTCTGCCCCCCCATACACACACACACTCTTTATAAAGTGACCACCGGTTTATTTTTGTCCAAGAATTTTAGCAACTTCTGTGGATTCATAAAAATAAAAAAAAAAAGTATTTATAATGCGTTTTAATGCAGTGCATATTGGTGGGCAGAGCCATAGGTGGTCCAGCTGACAGATTTGGGTGACACCAAGGTTTAGTGGATTTCACAGCAAGAAGGTCCTGGGTTCGATCCCTATGTGGAGTATGCCCTGTGTATTTGTGGTTTCCTCCCACAGTCCAAAGAAATTAACAAAATTGTCCATGACTTTGTTCGATAGAAGTTTGTGAACTTGTGAAAGTGTTAAACATGATGATAAAATCCTTCTAAAACCAACAGCCCAGAGTTTTAACACCCGACAATAATGCAAATACTTCCACCAATGGACATCAAACCTCATATAACCAAATGCATTAAAGTAAATGCCAACTTCATGGAAATGCAATAGATGCTAAAACAGACCACACGGGTTTAATACATGAACAGCCATTAGTAGGAGAAGAATCCACTCACCATAAAACCAATCATGATCGATGACTTGAAATGCTGCAACCAAATATAGGCAAACCTGCCACTGCCAGCTTGCTGCTGTTGGGCCCTTGACACCTTAAACCTTAATTGCTCAAACGGTGTAATGTAACTGTACTGTAAGTCACTTTGGATAACAGGGTCTGCTAAGTGCTGACAACATAAATGTAAATTATGAGCAATTGAGGTGCTCATAATGTAAAATATTGATTCCTGCCCGGACGGACATTCCACTTTTTGACACGTTGCCAGAGACCTTGTCGCAACTCCCATGTACCCAACAGCAACTTCTTTCTTGCCACTCATCACTACTAATGTGCTACAAAGATCCCAAAACTCCCACGAACGTGTGCAATTCGGAATATCTGAAAATGTCAAGGGTATGTAAGCAGAAATGAAAAATCAGCAGAAATTTGGAAAAGGGGCACAACTGTTTTTAAAGGCTGACAATTTAAACTGCAGTGTCAGGACAAAAAACAAGTCAAACTGCATGAAACCTGGTTCATTTAATCAACACTGTACAAAAAAAGTCATGAGGTCTGAATTCACTTTGTATCATGGTTTTACAGGTTTACAGTAGATTTGAATCTAGGGTTCGATACATTATGGTTTCTAGTTTGAAGGCAATGCCGAGTTCTGATGTCCAGTCATTAAACATGTTGGTTCACTTCAAGCATGCCTGGCTGTGGAATCTGGCCTATCTAAGGGTGTGTTTGAAAATGTAGAGCCACGTCGCTCCCTTGCTTTCTACCTTGGCAGCTGTATAACTAGTTAGTGTTTTATTAAGTAATCGCCTTAGAAGTCGGGTTATTCAAACGCACTACCAACACAGCAATTAGATTACGTTTCAATACCATTAGCGTTGTGCCATTCAAAACAATAGGACGAGGTGGCACGAGCATTAGAATCTCGAATAACGTCTATTGAAAGCGCCTAAACTTCACTGATGTGCCTGGAATTGGACATCAAACATCAAAAAGAACTTGTTCACATGCGATTTTTTTTTTTTTTGTAAGAGCGGTCATGTGCTTCCTGAATGAATGAGCATCCGATGCTGACTTTGTACGCTGAATATAGCATTAATATTTGAAGGGGACTTAGTAGGCTGGATTTTAACGCATCTAGGATTTGGAACAGCCTCTTTCTCGGGAGATCGCCCAGCGTGGCATTAAATGCGGCTTAAGTAGATTTTGTTTTAGTCTAATCAACCTGGTGGCATGTCTTTGGGCTGTTGGAGGAAACCAAAGTACTCTGAGAAAACCCATACGGACACGAGGAGATGATACAAACTCACAGAAAGGACCTTGATTGCCCATCTGGGGATCGAACCCAGGACCTTCTCACTGTGAACACTTAATCGTTTTTTTTGTTTGTTTGCTTTGTACATTTGCAATAGCACTGAAAGTCCTTAATCTTTCATTCATGGTAAGTGAACTAAAGTGTTACTGTGTAAAGACAAGCCAGCAATAACCTGTCTGACCCCAAACACATCTACAATCGATCCTGAGCATTTGATCTAAGTGTAAAGAGGACCTTTAACATTTCTAATCACAGTCACTACTGTCATCCAGTTTTTTTTATTGATCCAAAGCATTAAATCCCAGATCACATGTGTTGGTCTGATCAGTCATAATATACATGCCATGACATTTTCACCCTGTTGGTTTCAGAGGACGAGGGCAAGTGTTCTTTAGTTATATCAGCAATCACTCCAAAATCATTTCTGCTTTTGTATATTAAGAAAAATGGTGAACTGGTCATGGATCAACACTTTGCTGGAACATTGTTCTATTTTATTTTATTTACACAAGATCGCTGTCTGCTATCAATTATATTCACCTTCGCATGGTCTGACAACCATGGCTCGGTGGGTAGCACTGTCTGCTCACAGCATGGAGGTCCTGGGTGTCTGTGTGGAATTTGCATGTTCTCTCTGTGTCCGCGTTGGTTTTCCTTCCACAGCTTCGGTTTCCACCCACAGTCCAAAACCATACAGCCAGGTGCTTTGTGTGTCATAAGGTTTTTTTTCACACATAAATGTTTATATCTGCTTTTACGCACTGCCAGGACTCACCTACTTCTTGTTGTTATAGAAACATTGGTTCTAAAGGCAGCTCGTTTCTGATTACATTTAATTCATTCTGATTGCCGTTGGTCAAGTGAGCTTGTGCTGCTCTGGGCGGTAGCACATCAAATGTTTTCTGGTCAGTTGAAAAAAGCTTGGCTTACAGTGGAGTCCCGCCTTCGTTTGTTTGTTTATTATATAAATCCTGTTCAGGGTCACTGCAAGGCGAGTTCAAACTCTTTGGCTTTGGCGACAAGTTCTTTCTCCTCCAGTCAGACAAAGCAAATTGTAGTCGCTGTAGAAAATGTGTTACTAAAGTTTGGCTTCTTGTTTTGGTCGCTGCACCTGAACAATGTTCTTTACCTTACGCAACAGTATCCGATCAGGTTATGTGTCTAGATGATTGTGATTTGGGATAATGCTGGCGACTACTGGTTCGATGCGTAGTTTTAACTTGATGATGATTATCCGATTAGTCGCAGCCGATTCTCGGTCACTTGATGGTATTTCGGCAGTGATAGTGGAGTAGTTTGCCATTGCTTTCTCCACCCGTCCCCATTTATCCGGGCTTGGTACCGGCGTGTAGCGGTTTCCAGTCACACGGCTGGT
>JAYDZG010000002.1:10263789-10274404 GCA_034509265.1 Microcambeva bendego
TACATTTCAAGCACATTATTGTTTTGTGTGCTTAATATATTATATATATATTAATCAAAGCGAATTTTAAAATCTAATGTAATTGGGCATGCCCCACAGGCTGAAAACCCCCTGGAGTGGATATTTTTTGGAATCAAATCACCTTCACATTTGTACAATCGAATATTCATAATAATTGGACCCCAAGCTTATTTATTGTGATTTTTATATTTGTCTAAACATTAGATTTCATTATTCTGTAAATATCACTATTTCTGAGTGTGTTGAAATCCACGTAAGGGTGTTTATATACTTTATTTAAATGCATATTACTCTAACTCTCCAGAGAACATCCCGCCTTTTTATAGGAATCACTTTTAAGACTTAGCATAAACAATGCGTTCTCCTGAATGTTTCCGCTGTATGGTAGGATAGAAGAAAAAGAGTCCAGTGCTTCATCTCAGCATGGTGAAAAGCAGCTTGACTCTTCCATTACCTGTATAATTACATCCCATACACTACCCTCAGCACACACATTCACATAGCAGCACTAAAACCCTGGAGATTGACCCTTTACGGGTGTTTGTTTAGCTTTAAATCGGGGCCAATTATGCCCGCGGCGATAGACATGCAGTGAATGTATCACCACAGGTGAGGCAGTATGGGAAATGCAAATTATATGTTCTGTCTGGTGAATTTTATTTAATTTGTGTTTCTTTTTGGACCAAACATGAGCAGCACATCTTCACTTTATTAACAAATGCTTGAGAAAAGGTTTCGTATGTGTATTAACAATGTTGCTCAAGGAAAGATTGGATGGGCTTGGCATAGTTCGCTCTCTACCGTGCAATATCATTGAACAGTTCGAGGAGTCAGGAGCATAAACCCTAGCCTAAGGTAAACACCCATTATTTCTGCTCACTCACTACTATGCAAAAAAGAAGGCTTATGTTAACCAAGTCTAGATGTCGTATCAATGTCTCTGGGCTCTGAGGCATCTCTTGTGGACCATCACACAGTAGAAACACGTATTGTGTTTATACAAATCTGTATTCTAGGTCTTTCAGGAAGAAATAAACTTGAAACAAAGAAGGAAAGGACTAACCAGACTGTTAAGTTTAAGACGCCAGGATCTGTCATGGTACGGGGCCGTTCCCATTGGCTTATTCTTGCACACTTTAAGTCCCCAACCAATGAATAATTAGAGATCGCTACAAGAGCAATTCAATTTTCACTAGGCTTCGGATGCTATTGTCCCAAATCACACTGAGAGCAGCATCTGGTTGCAAAGAATATATAGTTTCGTATTGTTAAATCCCCCTGTCTCATATGAAAGTGGTCTACAGTGCAAAAAGGTGGGGACCTCAGTCAGAGTCAGAGAATATTTGTCATTTCAGATACATACAAGTACATATTGAAATAAATGGTACATGAGGTAGAAACATGTTCGGATATACAGTTAGCAGCGATGAGTTTTTATACCAGCGGATTAAGCTGCAAAAATCCCCAAAAATTAAATGTTCAAAGATGCAGGTAATACAGTCACAGTGATGTAGCAGCTGAGATATAAACAGATATTAACAGATTACTTCCACTTCCTTAAGACATGATTGCAGGAAGGAAAAGATGTGATCCTTGTGTCAAGATGTCAAAGACTTTGTTGTATATGGCTGCAGTCTTGACATGCTGAATCAACCAGAAATATTAAACATATTGGGTTCATACCATAAGAAAGTAAAAGTAAATACAAGTATGCTGCATTTTCCATACTATGCCAACTTTATTAGATTTGTGGTAGCGTTATTGTGTTATTGTTATTAGGTTTAACTAGGAGATAAGACTATAGCTAGTGTGTCATTGGGTTTACAGTTACTGATTGTAGTCAAGTTGCCACTGTTCTTTTGAGAAAGACCTTTAACCCTAAAACTTGCTTACTTTGTATTGAATAGCTACTTTCTGTCATTGCTGTGCTGAGAATGAGCACTTGATAAATGAGTACTGTCAGTAATTGTTTAACAGCAAAGCTCCTCTGTGTGTATAGACACTATTGAAAACAAGCAGTATATGACATAACTCTTTCAGCTGCTCCCGTTTGGGGTCTCCACAGTGGGTCGTGGTTCGCATTATTAATTCGTCATATATAAACCATCTTATTTATCCGGGCTAGGGATCAGCACTACAGTTTACTGGTTTTGTGGTTCCAAGATGACCCATGGTAAAAAACGTGTGGTTCATACTCATACATGTGTTGGTGTGCTAGTGGAAAATCCTTCTGCTCCACCTAGGCACTATGTTTTTAAAATGATCAGTTTTACGATTTGTGTGTTTGTGGTTGACCAAACTGAGCAGTGATGTTTTATTTTAATGTAATTCTTGTTCAAGTTTATAGAATAAAACAACAATCCACAACTATGTATTTAAAAATAAATAACAATGCAAGAAAATTATAACCTTATTAATATTTATTAATATAATAAATAACATTTGAACTTGAGTAAAAACCTTATATCAAGCCTTTTTTGGGAAGTTATCTTTGTGTGTTAGGAAACTAGATGACCCTCCGCCCCAAAAGTCCACTTCAGCTACAAGCACTGACTATCAAATGGTAGCACTGTTCTCACGAGCACACTTTCTGGGTTTTTGCTCATTCTCTGTCCAATTATTTGGCATTATTTCCCATTATTGGCCCGTTTTACTATATTTTTACATGTTTAACTGTTTTCGTAAAAAGTCTTCTGAGGCTCTTTAAACCATTTTGTCTCCCAAATAATGTTACACTCAGCTGTAAATTTGATCACCTTATGAATGTGTGAATATAATCAGCCTAATTCCTCTCTGGTTTAATTTAGTAGATTTGCAGCATGTATTTAAGCCTGTTCTGTTTCTCATTAAACCCGGATTGCTTAAGAGGGCGATGCTTGCTCTTAACACCACGCTGAACTCTCATAACTCCCGCTGCGTTAGGCTCGATTAGCCACTAACAAGTTTAGTCATTTCATTTGTTAAAGCCATATTTAGGGAACTTGCTTGAACTGAAGATGGTAGCAAATCAGTACAATCGGTACATTGTCTTCCACCACTTTATCTTTGGTGATCAGGGTTGCACCTCCTCACCTAGAAGCACTGAGTACAAGTTAAGAACCTTCTGGGTGGAGTACAAAATCAAATTCCACAACCCAGACACAGTCAGTCATGGGCTAGAATATTTGACAATTTTCCACCTAGTTATAGCTTCTCTACTGCAGCAGATATCTACCCTGACCCACCCTGAGCAAGGTCATACCTAATGTTCACCCCCTTTGACATGTGTGCAGTTGCCAGGCACTTTATTTTTACTTCATAAGATGGTTGAGTCATGCACAGATCTTCATTATTCCTCGTCCCTCGGCAGATGCCATCGAATGGCCAGCAGAAGCCCCAGTTGTAGCAATAATGAGGAATCTCCTCGGCCGATACATAACCCTTTCTTAGCTATTAGCAGATCTGAGATTCAAGCTAGCCAGGTCAAAATCTCAGTAGGGCTCACAATTGTAGCAGTAATAGATCATCTTGGTCTGATTTTCAGGCCAGAGTTAATCATGACTGTGTAGGACCTGGCCGATAGCCGAGCTGTTAGCCGGGGTTGCCAGTCAACCAAGTTGTAAGGAGGCATATGGAACCTGGGGCCGTTTTAGCCAAGTGGTTAATGTACTGGAGTAGCATTCAAAAGGTCTCTGGTTCAAGCTCTATCACTACCAGGTTGCCACTGTTTGAGCCTTGAGCAAGACCCTTACTGTCTGCTAGACTGTCTGCTAAATAATGACAATGTAAACGGAAGTACCAACAGATAATCTGAGATACACTTACATTGACTGAAGGCTGGAATCAAACCCAGGGCCCTAAGACCCTTGTTGATAAAAGGCTACTTTTAATGCGACTATAATGCACTCGGTTTTTAGACACACAAGTCAAGAAGGACGTATATACTGCCGAGTCACATTATTACGACCACCTGCTACTGTTCAGAGTGATTGTCGTGCACAGCACGGGCAGCAGCTAGTCCTGGTAGGTTGTCACAGGTATCTGGAGCCATGCTGACTGAAATACATCCCATAGCTGCTGGAATAGAGCCAACAAATTCCTAATTCCTCAAACTTCCTTCCTCAGGTGGTCATAATAATGTGACATGACGGTCACATTAATAAATACGTGGTATGGCATGAATCAGGACTGAACATCTGCTCAGAGGAAGGAAATGTACTAGCAGACACACGGCGTAATCTATGTTGCTTATGTCTGCCTGTTGATTTGTATACATGCTGAATATTCATGGCCTCGGTTTTCCTGCAGCTCGGTCCTGATGCTGAGGGGGAACGTAGAGCTGAAGATGATGAGGCACCCAGCGTTCAGTGTGATTTTTCAGCTCGAGTATGCCTTCTCGCTTCCTCTCACCGGAGACAGCAAGGTAACACACACTTAACGCACATTTTTTTTCAAGCTTGAGCCAGAAGAGATCCTGTCGTAATCCCTGGTCAGCTGTTTGTTTGCTAGATTACACTGCAAGAGGATTCATGGCAACTAGCAATTTTTCTTGTCATTTTGTGACAAAGTGTGCTGTCATGTTAGACCAACTCCATATATGGTTTTTCCATTCCGGTGTTCATGATTGGCCAATCGTCATTCTGTCTGTCTGTCTGTCTATCTATCTATCTATCTATCTATCTATCTATCTATCTATCTATCTATCTATCTAAAATGCTCATAACAACGAAAACATAAATTTAATACTAGAATTATCAATGTTTCAACATTCAATAATATAATTTGAACATTTTTTTTGTTATACAAACTCATACTAACAATTTATAAATACATAAATAATTAAAATACATACAAAGAATTTTGTATTCGAGTAGTAGTTTTTTTAATACACTACTTTCAACACTTTGTAAAATGATCAAACAAAGAAATAATGGCAAATACTAACATTTCCAGGTTTACCATTCAGTAATTTATTTTAATAAGCCAATTTATTTTTATGCTTTGTTAAATGCACCCATATAAAAACTTTGTGTACAAAGCACATGCCATTCTCTCCCTTTTATTATGTGTTGAATGTAGTTTGTTGTACTCTGTATGCTCGTATGTCTTGACAGTATTACATTTACAAAATCAGTTTTACTATGTTAAAGCCAATGGTGAATCTAACACCCCGGCTCATTGGTTTACTGAGAATACAGCAAGGGAACCACGAATGCCATTGTCTGAGCGCAGGATCCTGAAGGAACATAGTGTGTAACACACTATAGCAGGTGTGCTACAGAATAAAAGCTCTGTAGGGAGATGTGTAAAGCTCTGTGTGCACCCAGGCTGCCCACCTTAGCATAAAAAGCAATTTATGCTTCTACAGACTGATCAAATTGGTCTGAAATTCTAGATTCATTGTTACTCATCTTCTCTGCTGTCTGTATCTCTGCCACTCAAAGTCCGGTCATTCTTCTGTCTGTTTCTTATTGTGGTCGCCCCTGAGGAAATCAGCCAGTCATCCCTGACCAGACAGCTTTAGTAAATAAACATATGGGAATAGGAGGGGGTGCGGGGTCAAGAGCGTGGAATGGAAATAATAGAGAATGAGAAATAGGAGGTGGAAGATAGAAGAGTTTGTGATGATCCCAGCAGGATTTTCTTCAGGCCAGCGCCTTTCTCCTCGGCTTCCATTTACCCCTGGTTTCTGCATTTAGCAGACACTTTTTTTTATCCAAAGCAACTCCAACAGCTGTAGCATGGCAGTGTTGAGACTTGAACCAGGAATCTTCTGATTGCTACTCCAGTATTTAACCCCTAGGCTACAACTGCCTCAACTGCTACCAGCTTAGTTGACTGGCAATGCCTCTTGGTTGGGGTACTTAGATGGCTTGCTATCTGTTTTAAGGACTTTTGCATAAAAATGCCTCAAGTTCATCCCTTAAGTATAAGCTTTATGAGAAGATTTTTCCTTAGTCAAATGAATTACTTGGTTCACTTAACTAAGGGGACACAGTGAGGGATTTACTGCAGTGACTGAGGTTTTACTGTGGCAAAGTTTCACGTTTCGATGACAGCAAAGCCTCAGTGACCGTTTCCTTAACAGGTCATGAAACAAACAACCAAAATACAAAAGAAAGAAAGAAAAGAAAACCAAACTGGTCCGAAGATGAGAAATTCTTTTGAAAGAATATTTTAACTGTAGATTTAACTGATGGAGGTCTTTAAAAGTCTCTAAATACGCAACCACGACTTTGCATCCCTTAAATAATACTAAGGGAATAGAGTGTTAAGGAACATTAAGTAACGCTTAACCATTTTAAAGGGATTACTGCAGGGAAATTCAATACTTACGTGAACATTTAAGGCTTTCTGGTGATTTTTCTTCAAAAAGGGCCTTAAATAACCCTTAAAGCATTTTCTTCCACAACACATGCATAGTTAAGGGAGATCTTAAGGGGAAAAATCCCTTAAGGTGTTTTATGCAACCTGGCACTGGGTTTCATTCATGCATCCAATACACATCTGGAAAAATGTTTGGCCTTTCCTTATACTTACATTTTGGGCATTTAACCGGCACTTTTATACAAAGTGACTTATATTACAGTAACAGTTTATAGTCTGAGTAATTAAAGGACCTTCCTCATGGACCCAACAGCGGCAAACCTGGCAGTGGAGGGGCTTTAACCAGCGACCCTCTGATCACCAGTCCAGTACCTTAATCACTAGGCTATGGCTTGGCCTCTTGAGTTTCTTTTAGCTTCCCAAATCATGCATCAGTTGGACATGTTACTTTTATTTACTTCTAGTCTTATGGATTGACAGTCCACCCCAGGGTGTCCCTGGGAATTAAAGTGGTTACTAAAGAAAAAAAAAAGATATATGGATGATTGGAAATATGTACACATACATACATTGGTATTAGCTGGTGTGCTGATACACTGATACTTTCTGTCTTTGATTAAAGTACTAAATAATTCCATTTTAAATAGACGGATATAAAGAATCAAAGGATCAGTTCTTTTCTAGAAATAATTGTTGGGATTAATTTAATGGTTCTATCACAGAAGTAAGTACATTTAACACCCATAAGCCCTAAAATATGCCATTTTACTGGGCAGGTTTAACACACTATTAAAAACAGTCCAAGCTAGATCAGACCATTTCTGGGTCTCGACCCTCTTTTTTTTAAGTGGCCAAGTCTTTCTTTCTTAGGTCTTATTCAACTAAACAAAACACTGAGAAACCGACTCAAATGTACTTATTATTAAAAATGTTAAATGAATTCCTTTCAAATGAATTATTATTACAAATAAATTAATAATACATTAGTGATCTCTATTTAAAATTACATATTGAGATCACGGCAGACTTGATTCCAGACTTTCTCCGTGTTTCCTGGTTAACTCCACTGAAGCAGCATCATGAACACTTCAGATTGGACAGAAAACAGACATTTTGTTCTGTGGTATCTGGTACTAGAGATGTCAGATGTCAGAGCTAATTTGACAAGACTGTAGACATTGTACATACATTGTACAGACATTGTTTTGAGTTCTCAGACAGCATTGCATGAGTCTTTCCACTGTCCATCTCCTTCAAGAGATTTGTTGTTCAGAAATTTGTTTTATTTAGCGATTCTTGGTATTTAGATAAAGCACATTTCGGAACACCAAGAATCTCTAAATAAAACATATTTATAGAGATTCTTGGTGTTTAGAAATATGTTTTATCAAGAGATTATTGGTGTTTTATTTAGGATTTGCCATATGGTTGCCTATTATGCTACTTTTAACTTTTGATGGGTTTGTGTGTGTGTGGGGGTGGATCATAGTTACCTGTTAACTAAAAAGTTACACTAATAGTGGCCTTAAAGTGAAATATATATATATATATATATATATAAAACAACTAAATGAAAAAAACTTGACACTGCCCCCTCATTACTAAGACTGTACAGCAGATCTCCAGAGTCTAGTCTGACATAACCACCTTGTTTACACTAGAGAAAAAGAAGTAGAATCCTTCTAGCTCGCTTCCCTTCCCAGTACAGCGCAGATCGTTTCATAAATGCTCCTCGCTTCAGTTAAGTCACGAAAAGCTTCTGTCAATTATGTGCTCGGGTGAAATTTCTGCTGCACAGTGCCACATCCCGGCTTCCATTTTCCATCAGCACGGGTCACCGGAGTCGCCAATTAAAGGGAGAAAAAAAAAAACTATCTGGTGTTCCGCTAATAGCTAACCATGCGATCCATAATGCTGAAGGAAGAGAAGGAAAGCTTGAACTTCTTCCTGCAGTCATATCTAATTCCACTTAATTACATTCCGGTGTGTCTCTGGATCTAACAAGGCCATCCTAAAAATTCTTCTGTGTGTAAAAGTTTAATGACGTGACTGAGGACTTGGGGAAGGGATTAATTGCGCTGGCTGCTGTATTTATAGCACGTGTTAAAGAATGGTGTTGTAAACGTCACTGTTTGACAAATATAACCTGAATAATGAAGCAGTTCAGCCGGCAGCTCAGAGGCTCTGGATTTTTACTGATCTGGGTCATGTTAAGCTAAATTGAAATCCTGTGTCTGACCATAAGCTCGGTCAGCTCATAACCACCTAACTGTGCACATTAATCTAGAGTTTGTGCACGTAAACCCAGCTTGTTGTTGACTTTCCAGTTCATCTCAAAGGAGTTGGCCGAGGTCAGGATCTCTTTAAGCTACCATAAGATTGTTCTTGCATGAACAGATGTGTTTGACCAAAGACCTATCCCAGAGTGTCGTCTCGATGGTGGAAGCATGACGTTTGAATTTATTTTGAATTTAGTAGTACTATTGTGAAATAAGTACTGGTCAGTTCATTGTATGGCATTGTCTTCTCCGTTTGCCACTCGTATAGGATGAACCTATATAGGATGAACCTATAATGCACAATAACCTTCAGGTGAACTTGACCTTCTCTAAACTTTTTAATGCACGTGTCCAACTCTTCAATGTTTCTGTTCTCTAACAAGGAGTTTAACGGCAAAATTCACAACAGGTGTTTGATTCATGAGTCGATCAATAATTGTCCCGGTTCAATTAGATTTGGTATTTAAACAGTCCTCGTCATCATGAGACCAAGACGACACCTAACAATTGATCACCATCGTTTCTGCTCGGCGTGAATCGACTTCCATCAGTGAACAGCTCCGAGGCCCACTGGTCCCTCGTCGAGCATAAATTCTCCCTGTCCTGTGTGGTCAGGTACCCCTGCAGGTCGTCTAGCACGCAGGCCACACTGATGTGAACGGTTTCGAATAGTCTGATCTGACACTTGGGTGCCTCTCACCTCCCTTAAATGTGCCTGGAGTTGTGTGGCATTCATCATCGGTTCTACAGGGCACCGTTCACAATGAAGTGCTCATCCGTGTGGGATGTGGCCAAAGGACGTCCACTTCTATGGCTTTATGTGACTCTTCCAGTCTGTCTGTATCTCTGTTGCAACTTGCTGATGACACTCAGTGACACTCTAAGCTCAGTGGCCACTTCTGTCTGAGAACATCCGGTTTGAACCCAGGACCTTCTTGCCGCCAGGTAAGTGTTACTCATGAGCCACCATGTCACTATAAAAATAATAGTGTCAGTAGCCTGAATACCTTTTCAAGCCTCTTTAATTATTTAGAAATGACTTGCATCACCATTTACCAAGCTGTTCAAACAAACCTGTAACACACTTCACCATTACTCATCTCTTCAGTTACTCATCATTTCTCATCAACAGTGATGATGATGGTCATTTCCCTTAACTAATATCAATTCTGGATCCAGCTCGTGAAGCGCCTCTCAGGTTGCCACTGGATGGAGCTGTGTAGCCCAGAACTGAGCCCCAAACTGAGAGTGGTTCCTCACCACCCTCTCTTTCCCTCTCAGTGATGTGTGAGCTACTGTTTATGCCGTTTCACCACAGCACAATTATTCCTCTAATATGTTCTGAAAGGTTTGCAGAACGGGCTATCACAGAGCCGGTGCCTAATTAGCAAATCACCAGATTGTGACTCCACACCTTTCTGAACATGTTCCCAAATGCTCTAAACTGAGCAGATAAAACACAGCCAGTCTAAACGATCAGTTTGCAGTGAAACGCATTCACTCACAAAACCAGGCTGAATACCAATGACTGAGAGCTATAAGCCTCGAGTATAATGTTGATGGACTTTCCTTTCTTCAGTTTCCTTATGCTGCTGGTCCATCAATTCCTGATCCAGCTACTTCAGTTCATAAAAGATGTCATTGCTTTTCACATATACCACCACTACTACTATTACTACTACTACTAATAATAATAATAAAATGCTGACATCCAAACTACTTCTACTGCCAAGTAATAATAATAATAATACCAATAGTCATACTCCTACAACTTCTAGAGAATAATAATACACAACTATTACTAGTAATAATAAAATAAAAACAACTAGTAATACCAATAGCAATACTCATTCTACTACAACTACTGCTTCTACTACTAATAATAATAATAATGCTGACATTCAAACTACTTCTACTGCTAGGTAATAATAATAATAATAATAATAATAATAATAATAATGACATTCAAACTATTTCTACTGCTAGGTAATAATAATAATACCAATATT
>JAYDZG010000002.1:10277023-10287320 GCA_034509265.1 Microcambeva bendego
TAATAATAATAATAATAATAATAATAATGACATTCAAACTACTTCTACTGCTAGGTAATAATAATAATACCAATATTCATAGTACTACTAGTGAATAATAATAAAATAAAAATAACTGTATATACAACTATTACTATTAGTAATAAAATAATAGTAATGATTTCCAGACTACTACTACAACTAGTAATACAAATAACAATACTCATACTACTACAACTACTAGTAACAATAATAATAATAAGGTACTACTGCTTTCACTACTTGTACTGCTATGCAATATGCTATAAACACTGTGTATTACTAATATTTCTGTGTAGGAGTACACACCCCCGGGTTTACTAGTATTCTTCTAATTATTGTCCACAGCTAGATCAAAAAGGTCATGACAAATAAATAAATGAAATCTGGAGACATTCTTTATTAAGAAGGAAATCAAATGAACAAGTAAAAGGTTGAATACCTTTAAAAATCCTAATCATAATAAATTAAGAAAATGAAAGAGGAAAGGAACACAAACAGAATTTATTAAAAAATAAATATAATTTAATAAATGAAGAAAATAATGAATAAATAAAACTAGTAACTGAATGAATGAATGAATTAATAATTAAATAAAATGTACTCGTTTCACACTTTTTTATTTCATAATCATGGCTATTTGAGTTTCCATACCAAACTCGAAACACATTTTTATGAACCTCACTTAGTGCACAATCGCCATCTGTCTGTATATATTATTTTTCAACTAAATCACCTGAACCGGTTGGCAGTGGTTTTGATTTATAGACTTGAATTAAATCATTTGAAAGGGTGTCCAAATACTTTTGGTAACAGTTGAGTTTAATATTTTCCCTATTAAACCCAGTAATATTAGAGAAAAGCTGTGCAGTGCAGGATCTCGGAGCTGAAGCATCATTAGTGCTTCGATTAGACGAGTAGCTTTATTTTTTTCTTCTTTCGGCTCCTCCTGTTGTTGCTCACGTCACTGGAAACCTCCCTGACACAACCCTGGTCCATTCACCCTAGTGGCTAGATACCTATAGGACAGTGTTTGTACCTATAGAAGTGTTTCCAATTAACCTGGTGGCATGAAGGAATGAGAGGAAACCAGAGACACGAGGAGAACATGCAAACTCCACAAAGAAGAGACTTGGACCTCCCGCCCTGGGCTTTGAGCCCGAGACTCACTACCCACACATATAAAAATAATAGATTTGACTACATTAATCTATTTGTTTTCTTATTTTTCATCAGAAACCAGCCCCCCCTCCTTTTCACTCGTACATAATTGACATAATGAATTTTAAACCAAAACAAGCCAAGGTCCAAATCGAAGAAAATATGTTAGAGGTCTGGGAAGAGATCTTAAAATTGCAGTCAGTACTCTTGCATGATTTGCAAAAGCGCAAGAGTATTAATCCGTGAACTAATGAAGGGCATCCAACAACAGGTGAGAATAATTACCTGCCTCGGCAACATGAAAACGAGAACAGAAAACACAGGGCATATTGAGGAAGTGTAGAGGGAACCCAGGGCAGACGGTGCACATAATATAAATAGTAAACAGGGATTCAATCAGGACAGATGTTAAACACTCCTGTATATCATCTGGAGTAACCTATTGGGGTAGAGTACTGGGTTTGATTCATCTACTTCCATCAGAATATGTGTTTTCCAGATTTTGATTTACTCTACATGTTGTAGCATGTCTTATGGACCTTACTTTGTGCACAGGGACACAGGCATGGTGGAATAGGACAAAATAACAGACTTACAGGCTACATTTATACATCCCACCTTCACTCAACATCTAGAAGGGCTATCTACATCATTTATTCCTAATTTAGTCCCAATATTATTATTATTAATTTTGATTGTTATTATTGCTTTGTTGTTGACACTGGCTTGCTGGGTAGCACTGTTCTCTCACTGCAAGAAGGCCCTGGATTTGCTTCCCTGGCAGAGCAGGGTTCTTTCTGTATGGAGTTTGTATGTTCCCCCTGTGTCTGTGTGGGGGTTTCCTGTAGGTCCTCCAGTTTTTATTTTTTGTTGTTATTATAATTAAGATAGTAAAGTGGGTCATCTGGTGGGCGATTCTTTAACCCAGGATGGATTCTTGGTCTCTGCTTTATTGTTGGTTCTTAATAGCACTGCTGTAACCAGATTCTCTCACTGGGTTAGTAATTTGCCACTGTGCCAGCTAAGCATCGTATTGTTGTTTCTCTGTTCTATTCTGATCCTGCCTTTGTTGCTTCTGACCTTTTCTGCTTCCCCTTTTGTACACCATTTTAGTAGAAAGAATATCTCTGAGAGTTTCTTTCCATTGGAAAGTTTCCTTCTCGTCAGCTTTCCTGCAGACGGGGTGAGGTCAGCGTGACACGTACAAACGATGTGAATACATTTTAGTGCAGGCTTTCAGAAGACCCCCGACGTTCACACAAATTCTGTTCCGGCTCACATTGTCACTCGTACGGAAGCTCGTAGCTGTGAGATGGACAGACGAGGCTCAGCGCTGATACTTCATAATGCCGCTGTGTCACCACCGATCTTCAGTAGCGCTGGAGGAAGTGAGCGTCACTGTTGTTAACATTCTTCGGAACGTCTGTAATGGAGTGTGATAACGTAATAACCAGCGGGATCTGCTGATCTCCAGTGTTGTGAAGAATATCTGAGATTTGTGGGTAATGGAGTATATTCATCGTTTAAGGATTGTGATCATGCTCAGGCTTTGATCTAATTGATTTGATCTGCGGAGGATAGCGGGATGAAGCTGGTCTAGACGACATGGTGGAAGATGTAGAGTCGGTGCGATGCAGTAATTAGTACAGGCTAGCGAGCTAATGGCGTTATTTAGCAGAGCGACTTGCAAATAAGGCTTTGAGGCCCGGCTGTGCTAACCTGTTAGAGGGGTTTAAACCAGCACCCATCTGATTACTATATGCATTTTCTCAACATCAAATTTCCTGGTTGTATTTAACTTCTGATCCATAACGCTACTGACCTCCACTTCTATCTGAGCAGGGTCGTGACTAACCCACATTCACTCTGACACGTGTGCAGCACCCATCACTTCTTTTCACCTGCACTAGATGGGTTCATGCCCAAAGAGTTAAGCATCAAAGTCTTAGCACTTTAACGGTGCTTTTATTATATACTATCTAAGCCTGTGCAGAGTTATCTAAATTACTTTAATTTAATGACTTTTGGAACAGTATATTGTTGAAGGAATTGAGCATTAAGGGTCTTCCTCTAGAGCCCAACAGTAACCAGTACCCGAACCACTAGACTAACACTGGCGTGTACGAAAGTCTTCGCTGTTCAGCACGTCGGAGGATGAAGCGGCGCCTGGATGTGACAGGAATAATGAAAGCGCTCATGATAATGGTGCGCCGTCTCATCGAATGACCTGCGACCTTTGTTGGTTTTTAACTGACAGCACAGACTGATTACAAGACTGCGGAGGAAGTGCTCGGTTGTTATGGGTAACCACTTCTCACTTCTACAGTGAACACACAAGCACAAGCGCTGAGCTGGAAAAGCCACTGAAGACAAAACAGTGTGTATTTACTGGGATAACTGTTGGCAGGGTGGAGGGCTGGTTTAACCTTTTTCCTTTATCAGTCCTCAGCAATTGTTTTCAAAATGAATAAGGCTTATCCAGATGTTTACTGTACTATCTCTGTATTACAATCAGCCTGTCTGGGAAAGAAACCCAGTGAGCTCACTACATAGACAGTTTTTTACATTTACATCATTTACATTTATGACATGTAACTTTTATCCAAAGTTACTTCTAACTATGACTGTACACTGTTGAGGGTTGTTAGTAGTTGACATTTTGGGGCAATTTCCAGATACTTTTATCCAAAGTAACAAAGGTTAATCGGAATCTAATTAATCTGTGGTGATGTTACTGTCATCACTGTCTAATTATATTAGTATGAAAATACTGTGGAGTGCAATTACTATTTATTGAATTACTTCTTGAGCTTTCTTTAATATTAAAGGTAAATCGGATCGTATTGTACAGCGGTTTGACAATTACAGCTACATAATAAAACCCCATCACAATCTTTTTGTATCACAACGTCATATTTGCCAAGCAGGCTGTGATCCCTGCTACAGCTACATTTATGTATCAAGTCAGGAAAACAACTCTTTCCCCCCTAAATGCATAAAAATGTCCAATCTGGCATCAGTGTACACAGCGCCTACACAATGAAAAACCAGACATCATATTACAAAGACAATTTCATTAAATTGTTTACTTTGAAATACATTATTAGTAACAAATGGTTAGACCTGTATGTGTGTAATATCAAAGGCATGTAGGGTCCAGTGCTGTGAAAAAAGGATGGAGAGAAATCTTTGGGTCATTGTATGGGAGGCTGGCTCGTTAGTGTAAGGACAGCATGTCCATTCTGCCATTGTTATGCAGTCTGATAGCACACACACATACACACACTTAAGGGATCTGTCTTGCTCTTTGGTGGTGGGTTTCTCATTGAGAGGGTGTGAATGATTGCCCAAGATCTTCCTATTTTTTGTCCTTCTCTCATGCACTACCTCCATAGTGACCAGGTGCAGACCATGTTGTTTTCTGTCATGTCATATGTCTAGCATTGGTCATTCAAAATATTTTACTTTGACCTCCTCAGTTCACTTTAACTACTATTTCTTCTCAACCTTTTATTGACATTGTGAGCTGATTGGGCTTTGAAATCCTTTGTAGTCTTTCCCTGCTTTGTGCTTTCATTAGTCCTAATTTGAGATTTTCAGTAAGCTGCTTATAGGAATTGTTCGCTGATAAAACTCTGATAAAATCATGGGCTTCTCTAAGTAAAACCCTTTGTACCTCTCAGCCATGGTTATCGTGGCACAGTCTCAGTGAACACTCGAATGGAGATGTGTTCAGGGTAATACACAATATTCTATATTTCAGAAATGAAGGTTTAATTTGTGCAGCATTTAAAAGCCTAGTGGGTAGAGCTCTTGGCAATCAGTTAGAAGATTGATGGTTCAAATCCAGGCTCTGTTTGCTACCACTCTAGGGGGGCTTGATGAAGACCCTTAACCCTGTCTGACTCTGAGCTATGACCCCAGCTTCCAAACAATCTGGGTTATGTGAAGAAAGAATTCTATTGGACTGTACATCTGTATATGTGTATGTATATGACAAATAAAGGAAACCTTATTTTATTCATTCAGTAGTTAATCAATGTGCTTTTCTGTGGCATGTCAAAACACCATTGGCTGGTTGTTCTTCAATATTCTAATATTGCTGTGCTGTGTTTTGTAGCTTCCATTTATTTTACAGGGAGATTCATTCGAAAGAGGCCCCAACCATTCTGAAACAATGCCTAGTTCAGACTACACAATTTTCTACATTTTAGCTCGCTTGACTTCTCGATCGAAACTGCTCCCAGTCACCATGTGTGAACTGCTCAGTGACTCGATCCAAGTCTATCATGTGAAATATCTGGATATCAGTCGGGCAACGAGTACTGCGTCAAACTGTGTGGGACAGGGCCATAATATACAGCAGTTTCTATCAGAATACACATTTAGCACACACACATTTAGAGAATTTCTGACCTTATCACACTCAAGAAATCACACCAAAGCAGCATTGCAAAAGAAATTCATTAACCTTCAACTCACTACAGAACAATCCCTGCAGTACATGGAGCATAATTCACTCACATTGTTTATTTTTCCTCTTTGCGTTTACACAGTACATCAGTCTGGGAGACCAGACTGACTCATGTGCGATTCCACCTGATGCTTGATCGTGTTGTATAAAAACCACATTAATTAAGTGCAAGAGATCCAGTAGTGTAAAATGTACAGCAATCTGAACTATTTGAAAGTCGTCTTGTGTGGGCGTGGTCTTGTTAGGAAGAAGCAATCTGAAAGAATCGATGTGCAGTGTGCACACAACTAGCAGGGATGCCTCAGCATCAAAGCATTGAGGTGGGCGTTTTTATGACCTTTAACCTCCACTTGCCACTTCCGGATGCCCATTCCCCTGCCCCTTCACTCCACTTCTCATCAGGGCGGTGGTGTACAGTATTGAGCAGTGCATCTTTATGTTGCGACCCTATTGGGTCACTAATGTGCATAAGCAATGAGAGCTTAAAATAAAGCTTTTTTTTTTGTTTTGTATAATATCAACGAAAAAAAATAAATTATCTTTTTTTTGCAATTTAATTTGAAGGACTGCAAGTGCAAAAATAGAAACAGCACTACCTATAATTACTAAATTGACCCTTTAAGGGACTCAAACTTTGCAAGCAAAACAATTTGTAACAAATATGACAACAGGAATTAAAACAAAATAGAAATCTTACTGAGCTCTGTGCTTTTTAAGAATAGTTCACAAACAACACAGCCTCGTTACATTTGCATTATTAACATTCCCCCTGGTGTGTTTAATATCTAGTGAGCTACCTTGCTCTCTTATAAGTCATCGATTTATAAGTCTACTTAAGACAGATTACATTGGGTTTTGCTTACCAAGACAACTCAATTAGCATCATGCCATTACAACCAATGAAACGAGGCAACGTGTCAACTAACATCTCAGGTTAGCAGCACACAGACCTGTGAGAGGTGGTTTAGTTTGGGAGAATAGCTCCTGTTGGTTTTTTAATTCAAATATAAGTTATACGTTAAAATCGCACTCATCTGTGCAAACACACATTGAGGATTTTATATTGTCATGGATTAAATGATTCCTCGATGTGAAAAATTTGCATATATGATTTTTTTTTTTATCAATTTGCTCGAGTTCCTAGTCAGCTATCTGCTGAACATATGCACACTAGTTATTAACATGAATGAAGTTCCTGATTGGCTTGGGGTCGATCATGGCATGCCTTGATCTCCTACAGTATGAGTGCAGTTATGACTAAAACTGCCGTAGTGACCCAGTTGAGAGCTTGAACCCAGAGCAGCAGAAACAGCTGGAGCAACTCTTTGATGATCCTTTGATGTGGATCTAATTGAAGCATTTTCGTGATTACAGAGCATTCTATAACAGACTGCCCTCTTTATTTCATCACTATACGGCTGAGCCTGCAGACTCCACCTCTCAATATCCAGCTCAACCGCAGCAACTGCTGAAGCATTTGGTATTAAATAACTCTGTGTTAAACGATTGGCCTTGGTAGTTTTCCAGTCCATCAGTATTCCATATATTAAATATTTTCTTAACATTAATAATTTATTAACATTTTTTTTTTTTAATTTTAAATACTTCAGAAGTGCAAAATAGCAACAGCACCACTTATAGTCGTTACATTTGTAATGAATTATAACAGTAATTAAGACAAAATAGAAATCTTATTTAGCTATATCATTTTTAATAAGAGCTTTACAATTCTTACTTTAAATAATGTACAAGTGAAGGCTGCTTAAATTGATATTACAATTGGTATGTTTCAAAACACCTTCGGATTCAGCAGAGAATCTTAATAAGTCATTAATTAATATCACTTGTGACTGAGATAGAGATTACATCTAAGCCATCACATTTAGCATCATGCCCTTCAAACCAATGGGACGAGGTTAACAAAACAGTTTACCCGAACTTGCAAATACACGTTTATACATAGTGAAATGCAACAATATGTTATTAACATTTGAAAAGAACTTGTCAAATCAAGTTTTATTTGTCACATAAGGAAGCATACATGGTACAAGTGAAAAGCTTTAATACATCCAACAATACAACATTAGTAAGATATTAACAAAATATACATTAGAAATTATGAAGAAATTAGCAAAAAAAAACATTTATAATAAAATAGAACATTTTAGAAGATATTTATTTTTTGTGTAATATGACATAAAAGGTAGCCTATGTAGGGAGCTCACTGTTTTTGAACACTGTATGTGTTTGTCTTCCACTCGGGACTTGGGTTGGTAGAGGTGGTTTGTGAGAATATCTTTTGTTGGTATTTTCATTGAAATTAAATACATGTTAACTTTCATGATGGTCATATTTCAACATCGTGAGAGAATGTTTATTCAAATTGCACAAATTAATCCTGAAAATCACCCAGCACTTGGAAGTCTTGTTCATGCTCTTCCAACCAAAGTCAGACATTTCTAGCCATGTTACATCCCGTTCGCCCCAAGGAGACTATCAGCATGTCTGGATCTATTTGATCAGCATGATTGATTTCCACATGGAGGCTTTGGCTCAGAGAAGACCATGAACACAGTGTCTGTATATTTTAGACCATATAGTGTAGATTTCAGTCGAGCACTTGAAATTAAACAAGATTCTATCACTTTACTGTCACTTTATTCCACTAAGTCTGGGTAGGATCTTCTATCATACATTAAATTGCACACTTTCAGTCTCCCAGATTAAATTGTAAACTTTATTAAAACTGATTAGAGATGAAAGCTTTTCTCTAATCTCGATAGAAATAACCACGAGGCCCAATGCTTTCTCTCATTATCAGATTTTTACCCTCTATTTCTTACTAAAGATTAGAAATGACTGTGTGTGTGTGTGTGTCAATAAAACTGTTAACCTCTTTCAATCATAGAAGCCTTCACAGGGCCCAGATATGCTAATACTCGTTCTTGTGACATCTCTTGTACTGGACTAATAAGGTTGCTGGTTCAAACTTCCCTAATGCCACGTTTCCACTATTGAGTCTTTAACCAAGACCCTTGGACTGTAAACTATCACTACTATGAAAACAAGTAAAAGCATCTGCTGAATGCCTTAAATTTGTTAATCAGGAGTGGTGTCCAAATACTTCTGGCCATATGTAGATTTCTTCTTTTGTTCGACTTTCCATTTTATGTTTGCTCGTTTTGACACACCGCAGTGAACTTTCCTGAGTGCTATGATAAGGGTCACCCAACAAAAAAAGCAATCATACAAAAACAGTTCAATATATTTATTCCCTTTGTTACAGTTGTTGGGTTAAAAGCTTTTTTCCTCTATATGTCTCCCTCCAGGCTGTCTAGCCTTGCTAACATTTAACTTTTGGCATGAGAAAACAAAGAAAGAAATAAACAAATAAGTAAATACATTTTTGTGTATTTATTCATCCTATATTTTTTTTATTCGTCTTGAAAATGTCACAGAAATGTTAATGAAATGTTAATTAAACATCATAAGGTAAAAAGGCTAATGTTGTCCGTCACTTCTCCCCTCACTCCTCCTTTCTCTCCGCGGGGGGCTCGTATTCACCAGAGGGAGCAGGTAGGCAACAATTGTGCCCTAATTAAAGAGAATGTCATTCCTTCCCACTGAGAAATGCATCAGACTCCCACATGGATCCGGTGTGGGTTTGTCCTGCCGCTCGCTCTCCAGCAGAGACGTCACCACAGGGTCTGATAAAACCTCGTATTGAACGTGTGTATCTCTGATCACACTCTGTTTTCAAGTTACTTCTGCGCTACCTTCCTCAAATGTTCTTTTGAGGAAATTGATGGACATGAGGGTTTGTGTAGATCAGGGGTGCCCAAATAATCCCTTATAAATAACCAAACGTTCATCTCAGCGAAGGGCCATGGACCAGAACTATAAAATTATTTTGTTTTAATATAAAAATATACAATTAAGGTGTTTTGATATTGTATTAAATTAAAATATATCACATTTTTGTTCACGTTTATTTAAATTAGCAGCGTTTTTTTATTGATTTCAACGAATGATAAAAAAATATTACATTAGATTAGATTCAACTTGTCAGTACAGTATAGATTATTTGTATATGGGATATGGGAAGTAGTATAGACAATTTATACAGTTGAATATATTTTAAGAATTTACTATACTATAGACAGACGACTATGATATCAAGGGACATTACACATTACATACTAAAGAAGATTCTAAGCTAAATGCTTAAAATGTAAACATACAGATGAATATAATAGTAAATGGACTTACAGGGGTTGGACAATGAAACTGAAACCGCATTAATTTATTAGTATGGTGTAGGGCCTCCTTTTGCGGCCAATACAGCGTCAACTCGTCCTGGGAATGACATATACAAGTCCTGCACAGTGGTCAGAGGGGTTCTAAGCCATTCTTCTTGCAGGATAGTGGCCAGGTCACTACGTGATGCTGGTGGAGGAAAACGTGTCCTGATTCGCTCCTCCAAAACACCCCAAAGTGGCTCAATCATATTTAGATCTGGTGACTGTGCAGGCCATGGGAGATGTTCAACTTCACTTGCATGTTCATTAAACCAATCTTTCACCAGTCTTGCTGTGTGTATTGGTGCATTGTCATCCTGATACACGGCACCGCCTTCAGGATACA
>JAYDZG010000002.1:10296150-10308315 GCA_034509265.1 Microcambeva bendego
TTACTGGTGCAATGTGCAATTAATGAAGATTGGCCACCAGGCTGGTCCAATTTAGCCATGAAACCTCCCACACTAAATTGACAGGTGTTTCAGTTTCATTGTCCAACCCCTGTATATTACTATATATGAATATATTAATAAATTATTATAATCATGATATAAAGTTGAATATTCTATAAAATGACCATAAGCATATCAATTAAATAAAATAAAAAATATTAAGAAAAGCTTTTAGGACAGATTTATATTTATTAATGAAAACATTCTGCGCAAAATATTCTCTGAGGAATACAGAAAGTAACGCCACTGTTTTTAAATGTCACTGCCTCATACTCTCCATAATTAACAACCTCACCAGGGTTGCCAGATTGCAACAAATTATAATGGTATTTTATATAGTCTTTTGGACTGGAAAGAATAACCTGTCAATTAAACTTTAGAAATGGACAGCGGGTTGGATGAAGTGGGAGGAAGGTCAGCCTATTTATTTTTCAGCTGCTTTAGAAAGCAATAGTTTTTTTTAATTATTTATATTTTAAGCTGTCAAAATGATTACAAACCAAAGATTTTGTCCACTTGCCAAGGCATCTTTCACCCAGCCAACATGGCAGCAAAATAAGCCCAATTTGGCTAAAAACACTTAATCCTGGCGTGACAGGATCTCCACAGCGCCTGCTTCTCCTCTCTACTTTCTCATTTAAAATTGTGGTCAGTGACAGGCAAAAGTAAACGTGTCTTTGATCTAGTGAGGCGAGCCTAAAAAAGAGACTGCACTGACCCCAAATTGAGCAGCAATTTTTTACCATATTATAAGAATTTAGCATTGTCAATTTGTCTTCCGCTGCTGGAGGATCCATGATTGCACTGAGGTGGGTGTATTGCTATTCTCACGCCTCCTCCCACCCACTGTTGTCCTTAGTGGAACACTTTATCACCATGCACTCTACGCACACACACTCCTCTCATCTGCAAATGACAGCATTTGAAAACCCCACCCACATAGTCCAGTCATCTCGCCCCTTAGTAGTCAATCAGTGAGTCAAGCAGACAGTGCTGGTGATGGGAGTTCACACTCTCCACTGGTGGGCTAGTGGAAAATGGCACACCAGAGCATAGAGTCAGAACCCTCAGCTGGGCACCAGCCTAGCCACAAGGATGTGCAAATTGGTGCATTGTAGTGCCGGTCAGAAGCCTGGATAAATAAAATAGAAGGGATGGGATGGGATGGCATGGGATGGGATGGGATGGAATGGAATGGAATGGGATGGACTAAGATGGGATGGAATGGCATGGCATGGAATGGAATGGAATGGGGTGGACTAAGATGGGATGGTATGGAATGGCATAGGATGGTATGGAATGGCATGGAATGGAATGGAATGGGGTGGACTAAGATGGGATGGTATGGAATGCCTTTTTTTGTCATTATGCATATACAGCTGTACAGTACAATGGAATTCTCTTTCCGCAGGGTCAGCCAGTATGCGGCGCCCCTGGAGCAGACAGGGTTAAGGGTCTTGCTCAAGGACCCAAACGTGGTTACATAGCAGAGCCTAGATTTGAACCACCAATTTCTGGTCGATAACCCAATGCTCTACCCCATCAGAAACGATTGGCTTAAAGGCAGCAGCCCCACCCAAGCTCTTGCCACAAAGTAACAATTACATAACATTTTTTTTTTTTTTTTTCTTGGAAATAGAATTGATTTCATGCACATCCGCATTAAATAATTAACAAAAAGGAAAAAGGGAATTAGTCTGTTGGCTTCACAAATGTCTCTTTTTAATCCATGCTGAAGTGCCTCTGGTATCCCCAGCCATGCTCCAGCTGCCGCTTATATTTACGCCTTTGTGAATTTTTGACCTGCGGGATACAGCGACTCCGTTTCGAGAGTATAAGAGAAGCAATCTGCTACACTGGCCCTCTGCCAGAGCCGCGATGGCTCCCACAGTCACATGGCTGGTGGATGATCAGTCTCGGAGCTCTGTGTGCCGGTCCATGAAAACAGTTTTATTTCACAACAGAGCCACACAGGAAGCTAATGATGCGACTCTGCCGGGGTGAAAAAAAACAAAGCCTATGCTGCTATATGTTTACTGCGGGAGAGGTATAAAATCTTTCAAATGCTACCAGTTTACCAGCCCAATCAAAGATTCACAATTACAAATATGGAATGAGTCTTATGTGGTTTTATCAAACAGCAGTGCTGATATGCTGAGGAATTCAGCCTTAACCATTTGTACTTCCCTACTACTAGAACAGGGTGGCACAGTGACTCGCTGGGCAGCACTGTCACCTCACAGCAAGAACATCCTGGTATTGATTCTCCCATGGAGTGGTTGATTCCCAATCCTCAAAGTGCTTTGAAAAAAAGTATTTGCCCCCTCAACGTACGTCAAACAGATGTTTCAGGTTATTAAACTAATGTGAATATTAGTCAAAGATAACCTGAGTCAATACAAAAACAGTTTTTAAAAGATTATTTTACCTGACCCTATGTGAAAAAAGTCATTGGCGACCTACCAAGAACATCTAAAGCAGTGCAGGCGTCAGGTCAGTGTCACGATTCTATAATAAATAAAAAAAGATTCTACAAAAAAAAATTCTATAATAAAAAAGAAATATATCAAAAATGGGAAATTAATGTATTATCATTTTTATTGTTAATATATATATATTTTTAATTCTATTGTTTTTAGTATTAGACAATTTGATTTTATTATTGTTTTTATTTTTTTTTCAATTTTTATGTTTATTATTATAGTAATTTATTTATTGATTAAAATTTTTATTTATTTATTTATTTGAGCTGAAAGGGTGGAACTGGAAGACTATCACGATGAGCAGTAGTAAGGCAGGACAGCGTTCTCCCTGTATGTCATCGTCTGCCGTACCACAGTTTCACCACATCGGCAAAGCATCATCATGGGTTGAAAATTAGATTTATGAGTAAAAGTGTTTTGAGTTCTTCTTCCCCATATGTGTGCATATTTGCATTGTGATCGTGCTATAAACATGGAAAAAATAAGAGACCACTTCAACACTCACTTTATTTTACTATACAATTTCTAAGTGTGTTTTTGCTGCTCATTTTTGTCAATCACATACTAAGAAATTGTAAACTAAGCTTCATGCTTTTCCACGACTGTATTTATAAGTGATCACAGAGTGGAAGGGTTCTGCCAATGTCAGATCTGGTCTTTTTTATTTTATTTTGTTACATAGCTTTAGTGCTGCCTCCTGCTATCATTGTGTATAGAAAAAGCGAAGATGCTTCCTTACATTTCACAGACACTGCAATATCAACTGTGGGGCCATTCTCATAAATAAATATATATGGAGTTGTGGCTAGAATAGTTTAGCTGTAAAACACTACACCTGGGATTTCAAATACACCTGGGTGGCCACATGAACAATGAATGGGGTGGGTTATTAAGCTACAGTTACACATAACTGATACAATTACGACCTCTGCAGGCTGATTGATGGCGTCTGCACAGAGGTGTCGATGTATATGCTTAGGGTAGATGACCGCTCATTTTCCTTTCATTGTTCTTATTTTATTCTCTCCTAAATGAAATTGTCAGTTCTGTAGCACTGCAGAAGCAACACTGTAAGATCAAATGTATGTAGACACCTGACAATCGATATATTTGAAAACCCTTTAATCCCCTCGAGCTATAAAGGTTTCTAATGTTTGCTGCACACAATTTTGACTGTCTCCACACTTCTTTAATAATTGGAATGAATAGCATATCTGCTGATTGATTTTTTTTTTATATATTTATTCTACATATTAACAAGACATTGATTTTTCCCTCCTTTTTTTAATGATTCCCTCAATTGTCACCGTAATGTTACTCTTTCCTCCAGCATTGACTGAACCCTCCCCAACAAATGTGCAGTACTGACTGCAGAGTCACACCCTGAACGATACATTGACCTTCGACTCAGCCAAAAGTTCAGCTTCATTTATAAAGAAGGATTTGACCATGCAGGACAGGTGTAACGTCAAATTTGCTTGTCTATATTTCAATTGGATTCGACACCTGGTTATATTTGGCTTAAACCGAGATCTACAACCGCCAACTTACTAATACAACCTGATTAATGTTCTGTCAAAACAGTGCTGACCCACGGAGACATGAGCTCCACGAGAATGCTTTTGTACCGTTGTATGTTGTGAGATAAATCATCGTACAGTGCATCACTGTGTCATATATTTCAAGCGTAGAACTACGCACACATGCCCAAATATCCACATGAGTTTGGAGGAAACTGAAATACACCAGACTGCCTCCTATTGCTTTCAAGTCTCAAGTCAAGTCTCAATGCCTTCATGCCTATTTCCGGTGTTCTGGATTGTAGATTTGAGTCAAAGCAACTTTTACTGGCCTGAAATTACACAGCTCAGTACACGGAGGGGGTAGTTGATCTGTGGTGAGACACATTACTGGAGCCCAATTTGAGCAGTGTCAGAACCCTCATGACTTCTGGTCATGTGGCTTCAGTGCAACTTGGCTTTCAAATTACCTGTCATCGGGTAGCCCACCACCATTCCAGGTACAAAGTTAAAAAAAAACAACAAAAAAAACTGCAGTTTGTCATACAGAATGAAAATGTATCCAGTTGAAATTGTATATTATGAAGTGATTTGTATATATTTGGCAAATTTAAGACGAACCTACATAAGAAATATGTTGCCTGTGATCCGAGATCTGAAAGAACTGCAGACCTGCGGTTTGGTTTAGCGATGTGTTTCGACAAAGAAGCACCCAGGTGTGGAAAATAAAAAAACTAAACCAAATCAATAATGTGGATCACGATCTGCTGTGACGCCCCCTATTGGGAGCAGCCGAAAGGACTCCTCATGTGGGTGCAGACAAAGACAAATAACATCGGATTTCCTCATTTTCTATTCAATTTTTCTTCTGCTTTTACTGTGTTGTGATGCACCGAAGCACGAATGTTGAGTCTTTCAGTGCACTAAACTTTGTGGAAGATTGATATTCTAGTTATTTTCCACCAATCACTCATGTTGGCAGGTCCAGCTAGCATAGCATAACGTAATGTAGTGTAGCCCTTCAACACTTCTTCTAACCTGATGACAGCGTTTCACACCGGATTAAGCTCCAGCATGGATAGCTATAAATTAGCATAGCAGGACCAGACCCAGACTCTTGATGGTAAACCATCATTGTATATTCTAGATAAAACAAAAGTTTTTGATAGATTGTTTCCTGAACAGTAAAGCGTTTACAATGATGCCATTCCTTTTCACCACCTTTCACTTAAAACACGCTTCTTCCTGCAAACTCGTCTTAATATGTGTTACAGTACGGGATTGTCGTTGTCACAGTTTTCATTTTAAATTATCAACACCTTCTCTATAAGGGACACGTCAGGACTTCAGGCAGGTCAGTCTAGTACCCGTACCAACTTCTTCCACAGTCATGTCTTTTTAAAGTTTGCTGCATGTAGTGTGGTATTGTCTTGTATAATGCTGGACATCCTTGGAAAACATGACTTCTTGAAGGCAGCATTTGTTGCTCTAAGATCTATATACTTCTCTGCATTAATTATGACATCATAGAAGGGCACTGACACAGACTAACACCATGACTTTAGGACCTTTTCTGGGTCACATTTACATTCTCACATTTACATTATGTTGCATTTAGCAGGCTCTTTTTTAAAAGTAAATCTTACCACAGTTCATATTTCCATTGTATTATCATCCATCATAGATGCATCCAGGCTCAGAAAAGTCGATTCCTTCTTCTGGATAAGGTTAAAATTGTAACATTACATACTTCTAACTCGAACATGTAATAAGTTGTGTTCAATCGGTTGAAAATTAGCATGGACGCACAAACAACTTTAAGGTTTGGGTGGCATCATTTCCCTCCCTGTGACAAGTGTTTGCTTTTACAATTGCACAATGTATTTATTAAGCTTAAGACACATGTATACATAGCATTCGCCAACCCTGAATACCAAATACTTGTAACACCCACTCACTACATACATTACAGGCTTAACCAGTGTGGATGGAAACAAGTATTAAGCTAGAACGACCCACAGAACTCATAAGTTCAATAATGAATGAGAGAGCAAAGGTGTTCCAGGGAGAGACAGTGAGGACAAGAGTCTTTAAGAACAGGACCACGGCTCCACTGTGACCTCTATAGCTCACCTCTATCATAACGGGGCTCTGTTGTAACTTCGTTGTGACACAGTACTCTGTTCAGTATCTATAAAGACTGCCCATGCATGGGAAAAAATATACTTCTAAAAAGTTCACAACACCCACCAAAATGCATCCTCCTCTCTAATCTCTCTCTTCCTTGTTTATGAATGATCCTGATTGGCCCATAACGTACAGCAAAGAACAAATATGGGACATGCTAATACATGGAATGGAAAATACCCACTTTACTTATTGCCGTCCAGACCATTTTTAAAAAAGAATTATTAAACTTAAATGTGAACAATATAAGGCTTCTTTTTGGGCAGTCAAGTTTGAAGTGGCTCCAAATTCTAGACGAAGGTTTGCCGAAGCAATCCCTTACCGATGGGATTATATAAACCATTGTTGAGTCACAGTTCTTAATGCAGTCCCGTCTGAGGGGCTGAAGAACACAGCTGTTTAGCTTATGCTTGGACTCCTGACCTGTACGCACTGAGATTCCTCCTGATTCCTTAAATCGTTCGATGATATTATGCACTGTAGAGTGAGGAATATCCAACCTTTCCAACCTTTCCAACCTTTCTCTGAGGTACACTGTTTTTTAATTTTAATAAATTAAATTTGGCCTCCAAACCATGATCACCTGTTGACATCACCTGTTTGGATTCACATCATTATTTAGTGTTTTCCTCTCATCATTGTTATACCTCTTTTGCCCCTGTCCAAACTTTTTTGGAATGTGATGCAGGCCTGAAATACAGGAAATGAGTTTTGTTAATAAATGACTGTATTTTCCGTACTATAAGGCCATACTTATGTGTGCACTGAGTTCCGAAATCTGTAAAAATGTTGTTGTGCGACTTTGGTAAGTGCTTTGCTTGATTGACTGACGGACGTAATACCTACACTACGTAAGCTGGCAGCGATAACCCAATCAGAGAACATTATGTAAAACTTACAGTATGTACGTTTACCTTCTCCACTCCTCCGGTAGATATACTACCGGTATGCTGCAAAACAACATTTGTTTAAGGAACGCCGAAAATGGCACCAGTAAGGAGACGTGCTTACGAGCCATAATTGAAACTCAGTTATGCGGTTGTAAATGGGAATAGAGCAGCTGCGAAATAATTCAACATCAATGAGTCTGTTGTTCAAAAGTGACGGAAGCAAGAAAATGAACTGCGCCAAGTTAAGACGACCAAATGGAGTTTGTGGGAAAAGATTGATTAAAAAATAATGTGAGTGTGTTGTTAAATAGTAGAATAAAGTTGAACTAAACGCACTGTTTTGCTTCCATTACTTTTTTACTACACTATGAACACCGTTACCTTATTTTGTAGACCGGATGTTTTAGTATGCGCCTTATAATACGGTACGCCTTATGTATGGGTTAAGTACAGAAATAGATCCCGTAATTGAGACTGCGCCTTATAATCCGGTGCGCCTTATAGTGCAGAAAATAAGTTGGGATCAATCTGCCTACAATCAAATAAAAAGCAAAGTAAATATAAGGAACACTGCATTTTTTATCTTGTTTACATAAACTTTTTTTCTGATTTGCTTTGTACGTCTCGTACAAATGTTCATGTGAATTGCATTTTCTTTTCAAGCTCGCCGCTCAGTGCTGCATCTTTAAGCAATGTACGCTCAGTCATGTGGGGAACAAAGAGCTTATGCAAATCTTGTGTTATTAACACTTATCGTGTGAAAGATATGGCCTCAATAAAGACTATGCACTGTGAAGCTGCGTTGAGCTTAAGATCAGCATGTTTTTGCTATTAGAACAGATTGGAACAGATTATGCACCTGAGCTCCTCAAGCCCTGCACGCTGTTATCACCTGTGTCCCTGCCTCGTACCATCTGAGCTCTGACCCATAAAAGCTGGAAATCATTTCTGTGGGTATGAAGTGCTGTTTGTATTCTGTGGTGGCTCTGGGGCGAAATGCGATCCTGATCCTCTTCATTAACTTGCACTCCTGTGGGAAGATAGTCGAAGTTAGCTACAGCGCAGGTGTGAATATGCGACCAGGGAGCTTGCCATGCATTTAGAAATAAATAGATTTGTTGCGTTTGGTGAACTGGTTTGATGGGAATATAAAGTATGCAAATGAAGCTGCATCGACTGCAAACGCAGTATCAGAATTGGACCTTGAGGACTGGGAAAAGATTTCTTTCTTTGATTAGTCTGTTTTATTAAACTGATTGACAGGCGTGTAACACCAGAGAATACACACTCTGGGCCTGTGCATCCTTGTGAAAGGCACACTCAACCGACTTGGGTACGAATCCATCCTTGCAGATCATGTACACCCATACATGCTGATCGTCTTTCCTGGAGCGCATGCGATCTTCCAACAAGATAATGCCAAGTACTTCTAATTCCCCAGACTAGAACCATAATGAGAATATTTGATGGTCATTTTTGCTCTATGGATACTCCCCTACACACCCTCCAGCAGCTATGTGATGCACTGCAGTCAACATGGCTCCAGATACCTGTGAGAACCTACCAAGACCTTATTCAGGTTAACGGTGGTTACTCTGGATATTAGCTGGTGCTCATAATCATGTGACTCAACATTGTATATACACAGCTCTGACTTCAATAAAACTGATTATCATCATGGCACCTGTTAGTTGGTGGGGTATATTGGGAAGTAATTGAACATTTTATCCATAAAGTTTATGTTTGAAGCAAGTCACATGGGCAAGAATTTGAGAGAGGGCTAAATTGTGATGGCTAGTAAACTGTGTCCGAGCAGTACCAAAAGTACAGCTCTTGTAGGGTTTGCCTTGGTCAGCATCTATTAAAAGGGGTTTAAGGATAAAACAGCAGGAAACCGGCGACAGGGTCATGGACGGCCAAGCCTCAACGTTGCACTATAGCTCAAAGAAGTCTGGTTCTGATAGAAAGGTGTCAGAATACACAGTGCATGACCGTTACAGGGTTTTGGCAGCTAAATATGGGCCAACAAAATATTAG
This sequence comes from Microcambeva bendego, assembly GCA_034509265.1. Classification (NCBI taxonomy): domain Eukaryota; kingdom Metazoa; phylum Chordata; class Actinopteri; order Siluriformes; family Trichomycteridae; genus Microcambeva; species Microcambeva bendego. Next base: position 10,305,328 of record JAYDZG010000002.1, read on the forward strand.
GAATGTATTTCCCCTGAAGATTTAGAAATTGGAACAATATGATAAAGAAACCTCATCCCACTGCTATCATAAACTAAATTTTCCATCTTAAATAAAGCTTTCATTAGTTTGTGCATCTCTATATGGCGTCCCAGGCGACCCCACACACCGTGTCACAGTTCGGAATCGATGAACAGCCGGAGCTCACTTTAAAACCCACAAACCAGATTTATGAAGATCTGAGCACTAGGACGTCTGAGGGTTACCTCCATAGTTGCTGATGGATCATCGTCTCTCCGCACTCCTCGGTCGGACACCGAGAGTCCCTCCATCTTTTAGCATGTAGAACGCTCCGAGAGAGGTATTAGCGAAGGAGCATTAGTTTAGATAGCGATCACGTGTTCACCGTAAGCCGGGCGATCTTGGCAGGCGGCAGCACACGTTAATCCGGCGTGGGATGTTTTATTACCAAACTCTCTCCGGCCGCGTGATGTATCTGCGCGAGGAAGAGGAATGTCTTACATTAGTGCTCTTTGCTGAAGTGCAGAGTATTTATCACCAGATACGTCACGACGTCCTCTTATATCACGCCGCCAGACGTCACCGTGTGTCTGAGCGGGTGAGAATGGAAAGCGAGAGGAGAGATTGAGGGATTGAGCTAGATGATGAGAAACATGCTAAACTATGGAAGCGGGAAACAGAAGGAAGACGTGGATAAAAGCTCTTATGTGTCCTGAAATGAATAAGAGAGAATAGCTGAGGGGATTTGGCCCTGATTTAGTCCAGCTACACATCAGGGACATGTTGGCACGTGCAAACGTTTGAACACTCTTGCGGTACGTTTTGGAAGGTACCATTGTTCCATTCAAACCATTACAAATTTAGAGCTTTTGAACCTCTCAGGATGCCGTCATTAAATGTAAATTAAACAACAGTGCAAAGCCAGTCTCGTTAAATCATTCAATACGGTTTCTTTGCTAATTTAAACAAATTTCATGCTGACAGGTAAATTGTCCATCTGAGCAGATTTCTTTAAGATGCGATGAATCTGTGTTACACCTGATTACACCATTTTATTTATTCATTTGTGTATATTGTTTATTTGTATACTTTATTTATTAATTTCATACATATTATTTATTGGTTGATTTTGTTTGCTGTACATTTATTAATTTTGTACTTATTTTGTTATTCATTTAATTCAATTTTGTACATTTGTTTATTTAGATTATTTAGTTTTTCAGTTTATTGGTTTTAAACATTTATATAGTATGTTAGTATTTTTGCATTTTGTAATTTGCATTTATGGGTTTTGAACATTTATTATTATTTTATTTTTTCAAAATGTATTTTGTATGTCATTTAATTTGTTGTGTTCATTTATTTATTTAATTTAAAACTTCTGTTTATTTTATTGATTACTTTTGTATGTTAGTATTTTTGTCTTTTTGCACATTTATACTTACATGGTTTTTTTTGCACATTTTTATTATTTTGTATCGTATTTTTTATTTGTATTGTACTTTTTCAGTTTTGTATAATTTGCTTTCTTTATTTTATTTATTAATTTTGCATGTTATTTATTTTGTACGTCATCTATTATTTTATTGAGTGGAGTACTGACACGCAGAGGTGACGGTTTGTGGATATGCTAGGTGTAGCTTCGAAACTAATAAATGAATGTTCGGATCATATGGGTGTACCTAATAAATTGCCCATGCTCTGTTCTGACTAATCTGAGCTCTTGGCCTCAGTGAGGGTGAGATGAAGGCGCGTGTGCTTTGGCTCTCTGTGTGATTAATATATACTGTAGCTGCTCAGACAGTGCACAATCAATACATTTATATACAAAGCAGTATCTAGAGATCCATGTTAAAGTGTTTTCTCACAAGAGCATCGTCCTCTCTCTCAACGTTCATACATCTCTCTCCTTCATTTTGTTCCGTAGCCTGATTATACAGCCAGCGCCGATGCATTTTAAACGGGCCCGATACATCCATCATGTCTCAAGCGGTTATGCTAAACAAATCAGCTACTCCCGAACTAACACTGAGGAGCCCAGCACTTCGAAACTCATACATTATAGTTTAGATTAAGCAACTGATTTGATCATCATTTCATTTAAAGGAATGTTCACTCACACTCTCTGGTTCTTCATAGATGTCCTCTATGACCGCTCAAAGGGCCGCGTTTATGCAGTGTGTACGCTGGGGTGCATGGAGTCCTTTCGCTGATCCCGATGGGCCGAGTGAGAGCGTGAGTCTTAGTCTGCAGGGTGGAGCCTTACCCAATCCCTACGGTGTCATGGTTTACACAGCAGACACTCAGCAGGTAATGAAACTCTAATATTAACGAAAGCATATCAATAAACATCAGTACCAAAAACGTATGATGATGCAGTTGGACTTCTTTAAATCTCTGAGAAGAACTTATACTAACATGGTTTATCATGACTGTTGAAGGTTCATAGATTGTTAAACAATGACAAATGAATGAAGGGAGACAATGGAAGGAAAGGAAAGGAAAAAACAAGAGCTAGAAAATAAGGAAATAAATAATCTTTTCATCACTGTGAAGTGAAATTCGTCCTCTGCGTTTGAACCCAATCCTTGTGAAACACACACATACACACAAGTGAACACTAGGGGGCAGTGAGCACATGGCCCGGAGCACTGGGCAGCCCTAGCCACGGCACCCGGGAGCAGTTAGGGGTCGGGTGCCTTGCTCAAGGGCACTTCAGTCATGACCTGTCGGCTCTGGGAATCGAACCGCGAACCGTCCATTCACAAGCTCGGTTCTCTAACCACCAGGCCACGGCTGCCGGAGAAGTGAAAGAAGTGGATAGAAGAGAAGGAAAGGGGGAAAAAAGGAAAAGAAAAGTAAAAAGAATGATTCACTAATCCTCAACAGTGTTATGAGTTGTAGATTGTAATCTTTAATTCTACTGTAATTCAGTTAAAGATCTTTTTATGGTGGACTATTTGCTAACACTGTATTTTCCAATCCAAA
>JAYDZG010000002.1:10353690-10366016 GCA_034509265.1 Microcambeva bendego
CAGGTCCTTTCTGTGTAGAGTTTGCATGTTCTACCGGTGTCAGCATGGGTTTCCTCCAGGTGCTCTGGTTTCCTCCCACAGTCCCAAATCATGCAGTCATGTTAGCTGGACACACTGAATTGTTCTGTAGGTACCTAGCTACTAGGGTGTATACATTGTATATTGTATATTGTAGTGCCGATCCCAAGCCTGGAGAAATAGGGAGGGTTGTGTCAGAGAAGGCATCCACCGTTAAAACGATGGCGATTTAATAATGTGCATCATGATCTGCTCTGGTGATGCCTAATCGAAGTTAAAACCGGGTGTGGCTGAAACACCTAGCCTCATTCACAAGGATTGGGTGTCCACATACTTTTGACACTAGTTGTGTTTTTCCCGTGTGGCTTTTTTCAGCCTCTCCTGGACTACAGTTGCAGTACCGTGTTGATCCTGCTTTCCTAAAGCCCGGAGAGCGCACATGGTTCCTGCGCTATCTGGCACTGCACTCTCTGCACATCGACGTATGGGACAGTGACTCGCTACTGCTCATCGGCTCCGCTGCAGTCCAGCTGAAGGTCTGTCCAAATATTTACAAACCTTAATAGCTTTACAAACCTTAAATAATGAGCGAGCACAATCCCAGTATTCAGTACCACACAATCGTTCCTACTTTCATAAAATGACAAACTTTGTAGACAAATATTGATAAAAAAAACCCCAATTATTTTCAAATAAAAACAATTTGCATAAAGTTGTGCAGGTTTAAGGATGGCACTGTCACCTCACAGCTGGAAGGACACAGGTTTGAGCCCCAGGTGGGGAGGTCCGGGTCCTTTCCGTGTGTTCTCCCCATGAAATGCGTGTAGGCAGTGATGGCTTAGTGGTTGAGGTACTGAGTTAGTAATCCATAGGTTGCTGGTTAAAGTCTCATCACCACCAAGTTGCCTCTGTTGGGCCCCTGAGCAAGGCCCTTAACCCTCAATTGCTCAAAAATTGTGTTCAGCTTTGAAAAGCGTCTGCTAAATGCTGAAAATGTTTTACTCCGGCTGCTTTGGGGTCATCCCACAATCCATGAACATTCAAGTGAGGTGAATTGGAGATACAAAATTGATATAAACTTGTGTACTGATGAAACTTGTAAAACATGATATTAAAATACTAATATAAACAAAGTTCTTAAGTTTCTCAAGCCACAATCGGCCCTGCAAGCAACAGATATAGGTAACTACAGCTAGTTATTTAATTTAGTTGGTTTTATTCATAATTTACAAAAGCACCTCCAAGAAGCACCTTCAACGGTTACATAAACAATTGCAAATTGCTAAACAATTATTTTTCTTCAAACATTAAGCTTTCTCACAAAGCATCCTCTAACGCATCTAGTGACTGTTTCAGATCAGCTGTGGTCCCCGTCCTGCAGAAGCAGGTGTTGAACGGTCCCAGACGCTCATTGCTTTCCGAGTCCCTCGATGCTATGAATGTTTTATGCCCGATCTGTGTCCAGGTGAATTGGGACAGCAAACGACTGCAGAATTAATGAGATATGGATCTGAGTGTTCTGGGTAATGGATTTAAACAGCTCTCTTTGGTTACACTCCCGCTTTTAGTCCATGGCTATTCGGTTTGGCCTCGTGCCCAGTGCCCGCATCCTGTTCGCCTGGCACCTGTTAAACAGCAGATGTTAAATAATGAAAAAAATAAATAAATAAATAAAGGCTGGTGTCCAAATAAGCACAATGATGGCACAGAACTGCCACATTGACCTTTTTAGAAATCACACGGTGACAGATCAGGCTGCTGATAAGCTCTAAGCTGCTTCTCACTGTATTGTGGCATTTGTCAAGAGTGTGTTCGTTATATGTGGACTGATTGTTGTGATCGGCTGCTATGTCTGGGGGGTCAATGACAACCTCATTACAATTCTAATCTCAATATTAACAATTTAGCAGGAAAATAAATAAAATGAGTCGTGTCAAATTTATTTGTATAGTGCTTATTTATAATATACGTCATCTCAAAGCCGATTTTCAGAATCCAGGACCAATAGATCAAACCCCTGGTTGAGCAAGCTTAGTCTTCTTTATTGTCAATATACAGGGCATATAAAAGATTGAAATTGTCTTACTCTCAGACCCAAGGTGCAACAAAAACATTACATAACTTATTTCTTTAAGAATAAACTAAACACTATAAAACATACATGGACATTGAAAATATGGAAGTTCCAGAGGATGTCAAAGTTCGGCAACAGTGGCAAGAAAAAACTCTTTAAACTCACAGGAAGAAAACCTGAGACGAGCCAGACGAGCCAGAGACCCATTCTCCTTGGGTGGTCTGGAGAATCTAGATAAATAGTATTTACACAAACCGTTCAGTGAGTTCTGTACAGTTTCATACCAGGTTCCCATCATGTCTAGCTGTGGTAATCTTTACCTACAGGCTCGCCGGATAAATGTAGCGTTGTACCTGGTACTTGACTTCCAATAAACCTGAAATCTTGGAAACTAATGCTTTGGTACTCAGCTCAAAGCAGGAAGTCTCTCTGCTATGTTTAAATTTACACCCCTAACCTCAGCGTTTCCATTAAATGCATCATGATTGAAACGTAAACACTGGGGTAACTGTTAGGGCACATTCATATGAGAAGCAGTAAAATCATTTTTGTTTAAAACCATGGAGCTTGCCACTGTTTTATTGTATTGTTAATTTATTTATGTGTCATTTGTAATACAGTGTGGTAATACAGTTTGGGTTCTCTGAGGGGGATGGTAAAATTAAGTTTGTAAAAATATATAAAGTTAAGTTTAAAGTTATGTTTAAAATTTTAATAAAAAATATTAATTTATTTAAAAAACCATTTAAAGAATGTACAAAAAATATTAAAAATTAAGTCTAAAAATTAAGTAAATGTAAGTGAAAACATTTAAGTAGAAAAAAATAAGTAATACAAAAATTATCATTTCTTTGCCCACTTATCCCAATCAGAGTTGGGTAGGTGAAGTCTATCCCAGCTTTTAAACAGGTGCAAGGCACAGTAACACTCTGGATGGGGCACCAGTCCATCGCAGGTACCTACAGGACAATTCAGTGTCTCCAGTCCACCTGATAGCATGTCTCTGGACTGTGGGAGGAAACCGGAGTACCCAGAGGTGACCCACATGGACACGGGGAGAACATGCAAACTCCTGTAATTTTGCTCCTGTAATTTTGCTACATCAGTAAAATGTTTTTTTTTTAATTCCTGATCCCAATTATGCTAAAAGCTTCAGCTGGCACTTCATCCTAAAACTTTATCCTGTACCCATCAGGGGAAAAAATGCCTAAACGGCACTCTATACAAGCTGTTCGTATACCATCCACTCAGATCAAATATTAAACCCAGAAGTACTAATTACAGCTTACTTTGTGATCATTTCAGACATTTAGTGTAATTAGTGTTCTAGGTAGAATGTGGGTGGAAATGAACACAGGTGTGATGTGCTTAAATAGCACAATATAACTGAAATCTCCAAACTTTTTATATCCTTTGGGCAGAGTCATGCGGGAACAACAAAACATCCCTTAACATGTTTCCACAGTGGATTTTCTTGCCCATCAAGATCTTACAATCTTATCAATAACAAAATTATAATACAAGCCCCAACTTCAATGCTACTATCACCACCTACATGTATGTTTTGCTGGATGCACTAATGTACCCTTATGGCATTGCAGATGCTGATTTTTTGCTCTACTCTTTGGTAACAATCAGAAAAGTCTCTTTCGTCTTTGGTTTATAGAATTCAAGATCTGCCCCCCCCAGTAAACAAGGGTCCATCTTAGATTACTTCACGTCCAAATAAGCTTTTTTTTCATGATACAGTTTTAGGTTGCATTTTGTGTGATTTTTATACACCTTTACCACTTGATTTAGCTAATATATTTAACTCACTTATTAGGGATATTGTCTGTAACTACTGTACTGTATACTGTAACTACTATAAGTCGCTTTGGATAAAGGCGTCTGCTAAATGCTGAAAATGTAAATTCTACTTGAAATATATATTAAAAATAAGTTGCATGAGGAAAATTATTTATCTTTTTCTAACTATTTTCCTGACTTTTACATTCCCAATTTCAGTATATGGATAATATCCACCCTGGTTGAGGAGTGGCTAATACGCTCCCCTTATGACAATAAATGACTACATCTTTTCACCTGTTTGAGGCGAGTTCATATGTGGATCAGCTTTGTGTATGGAGAATCAGACCCTGAATAAACACTTCATCCATCAACCCTGTACAGGTGTCATCTATCAGCCAGCAGAACTCATCAGAACTCGGTTATGAGGAATCCCTATCCAGCGTGATAAACATTGTCTCAATGGCCGAGATTCAAAACATAAAGTTTGAAATGTCAGCTCTGGTGTGCTAGGCTGGTTTTTAAGCTTGCAGGTATTCAGATCATTTAAAGTCATGTTTTTCACCAGTTAGTACACTGCCATTTATGTGTGTTCAGACTTGCACCACAGAGACTAGAGTTAAAAGTCTTGTTGGTACCACATCCCTGGTGACAGACAACATTAACCACATCTGTGGAAGACAGAGGCATATAATAGTTCACCTTCTTGCTTCTGCAACAGCAATACCTACTGTCTCATCAATGTAATGGCATGAAAGACTAACAAATATAGAGGGCATCACAAATACAGATGTATACAGAGTATTCTGGTAAGAATACGGTCACAGCTAATGTAATATGTTTTAGAGGCGGCAAAGCCTAGCCCACATTGTTCCCCGGCCAGCATGGATGCCATATCTAGGCAGTGATCACCAAGGAGCATTATGAAATCCGAGTATCCAAGTTTGAAAAATGCTTCATATTTTATAATGGTTCCTTGGAATAATCATAACTTCCACTCAGTAATTGGTGCACAGGGAGGTCAACCACCTCATTGAAAAACGCAAATATAATTATATTTAATTATTAAAGCTGTGATTACCATGCTAGCCTTAAAACATGTTTTAAAAACCATCTGTGTCTGTTCTATCAATCAAAGCATATTACTGAAAGGGGCTTGAGAAGGATGCCTTACATTAGTAAACATGCTCCTTAATTGTGTAGTAAACAGCTCCGTCTTTTTACTTGGTATTTCTTTCTCAGTTTTTGGTCCTTTACAGCCCTGTTGGGACGCTCGGAGGCCCTTTCTAGCCTGAGATTGTTAATGAAAGCTGTCTCTGATTATGAGCTGGATCTCAGTGATAATCAGCCTTATTGCATTTCTATCTCATATAAAGCACTTCTAACAAGGCAACGTCCTTGTAAGTGATGTTAACCCAAAATGGAAATGATCGTCCTGAACAGATTCATTAATGATTCAGTAGAAGTGATGTTTAAAAAGTTGTCGTGTGTGTTCTGCAGCATCTGTTGCGTCAGGGTCGATCTGCAGTCCAGGTGCTTCACGAGTTGGAGGTCGTTACTACAGAGTACCTACAAGATGCCAGGCTGGTTACAGAGCATGCAGGTGGGCACGTCATGCCACCCATCAGCGTCTACACCACGGTCAAAGGGAGGCTGCACGTACGACTCGGCAATATTGGTAAGCAATCCCCTGCATATGTATTTTTATGTTGATGTTCTAATATATTTTTTAATCATTTTAAAGCTCAGCAGTTTATTAATAACTGTAGCTTTCTCTTAAAGATACAAAACAGACCAAAAGCAGTCAATACTCCTGAGCTAAAGAATGAAAGGAGAACAAAAGTCTCACAGGTGCTTTTGAGTGTGAGTGTATGACACAGGGCATGTTCGAATACCTATTAAGCTCTCTACTAGGGCTGAGACAATTTCTCAAGTAACTCGAGTAAATCGATTACAAAAAAGCTTTGAGGTAAAAATTTCGCCTTGAGGAATCATTTCATCCACCCAACTATATAAAGCTCGAGTGGTTTTGCATGGATTAGTTTTACTTTGGCGGGATGCTGTCGCGTTGTGGGCAGGTGTCGCAAAAAAGCGGAGGGCTGCGTCCCAAAACTAAATAGTACCTTCTCTGTTCAGTAAAAGAGCGATTTAGGACGGAACCGAGATCCCATAGTGCGGACCGCAAAATGAAAACGGAGCAATAATAACAGAGGAGATCCGACAGAAAGAACTAAAGCAAGCATAAGATAATTTTAAACTGGGAAAAATCTCGAACTCATTGTGTGTTGTTGATATGATTGTTTTTTTTTCATCATTACAACCAGCACACACACGCCAAATTCACCTCATCTAACAGAAACAATCCTGACACCACAGAATCCTTTCTTGCATAATTCAAACCATAAAAGGTTGTAAATAAATTTGTGTTGCATTTATTTGTGTTTGCCGTATAAACATTCTCTTTAAACCGTGCTGTATATAAAATGTTGCAGTTTGTATTAAGAGTCTTATTTTATCTCGTTTATGCAAAATGTAAAAACAAATCTTATCCAATTACACTATTAATCGCTGGAATTATTGCTTGGATGCTCAATTAAAACAAATATTCGATAGCTGCAGCCCTTCTCTCTACACACACAGTATGCATCATCCTATGGGTGTGGCTGAGAAGAATGCTCTTCGAATTCCTAGATGCCTTAAAATGCTCACTAGTGTGGAACCTTAAATTTAAACAGACGATTCCTTGGTGATTAAGCCAATCCCAGCATTCATTTTTCAGCACACAGGGAGATGCCAGGTGGCATGTTAGCACATTGTGCCACCTCATCCTGATGAAGAGCTTATAAGTCATTGTCTTAGAATCCTCTGTACTGAGGAAACTCACTAGGTTTTTGACCACGCCCATTGTATGTAGGTTACGCAACATATATTATATAAATATAAATATTTTGCGGGTGATTAAGTCTCAGTCTATTAAACTTGCAGTTGTAGCCTGACCGGCACAAGGAGAACATGCAACACCTGGAAAGCTCCACCTGGGGATCAAAGCCTGGCCTTAGTGACAGTGCTACATGCTTAGCCACTGTGCCACCCCACCTCATACTGATGATTTCATACTATTTCAGTCAACCACACATAATAAGGAACTATTAGTTTTGAAATTACAGGTATTCAAGTATTCAGAAACCTTTCATTAAAATTTACACCTACAGAAGTTGAAGGCCATGCTATGTAGGTCATATTATCTTGTTGGAGATACATTAAGATATATTAGTATTATAGGTAGGATGTTCTGATGTTGTGGCTCATTAAGGTTGAGGTAAATTAACAAAAACTAAAAATGTAACCATCAGTTTTCGAATAATATACATCTATACATATTTTACAATAAGGTAAGGCAAGTCTGGTTTTTCAGAACAAAGTGGCATATGTCTAATGTTCCATGTAGGTTATAATGGGATAGTTAAAATGTGTATGAACACCATTTATAAACAGAGACATCAAGAACTCTCAGCTCCGCTACCGGCCAATGAATTCCAGAGGAGATGACTCATAACGGATGTAATTATAACCTCTCCTGGCTAATAGATGGCAACTGCATCAGTGCCTGAGGTGTGTTGAAATAGGTGTGTTACTCCCAGCTCTTCTCGGTCAGTAGTTTATATCTGTGGTAGCAGACTGGAAGCGAAATACAACAAATAATTGCACATGATTAGATTGACGATAATTTAAAAAAAGGATAAACTATAAACAAAGCCCCTTACTGATCTGTGAATCAACATTCAACCATGCAGAGACCTTGCCAGCCAGCAGAGGTCATAGTTGCAGCAGCAGTGCAGACACGGATTAACCAACCTCTTATACAATAGTTGCATTCATAAGATTTCTGTTTATAAAAGACATGAATAACAGATCATTGCAGAAATAATAATGACTTTTAGTGTCAATAATGAACATTGCACGAGCGTTTATTATTCCAGCTTAGTACGGGCACGTGTACAGCTCCTCAACTAAATCATGAACTGTTGGGGCTCGTTCTTGCTTCGTCTTTATGTAGGATTAGTGCTTTAATATGACATATTTATTTCCCAATGAGCAATAGTCATTAAACTGTTTCAGTATGATATCTGGAATTTATCAGCTCAGGGAGTGATGGAGGTTTTTATCACCATAACAAAGCTCATGCTAGAATCCTGAATGTCCATACTAAATGATACCAAATGAGAGGCTGAAACAATAAAGGAAAGAAAAACAAAGGCAAATTTTTCCATTTTTATTTATTCATCTTTATTTTTTATCTTCTTTTTTTTTTTTTTGCAGTAATTCGCCTATTAGTCTTGATTACATGGTCAAATTTTGATTAAGTCAATTCTTGTGACCTGCTGGGCAATTTCCTTCGGCTATTTTATTGATTAAAAGTTTTGTCTTTTGAGAAAGCATCTCATTTATAAACCCCATTACCGGATTGTATTGTTTCAATAAAGTGCTGTGATTTCTTATGGTTTTGCACATGTGTCACACTTAAATGTTTCAGATTATAGAAGAATATCTTGTTGAAGACAAAATGCAGTTTTTCAATGATCGCTTTTTTCCCTTAATAAATAAAATCATCAAAACCCACCTGACCCTATGTAAAAAAAAGTAATTGTTAGGGAAAGATTGAATGTGAAGAGATTTCACATGATTACAATGAATGGTAATGCTCCTCATGCTGTTGAATAGAATACAATAGCTTTAATTATCGAATACACAGGTGCACATTACAACATAATTCTTTCAGCTTGTCTTGATACTGGGGCCAGAGTGCAGGGTCAGCCATTGTATGGGTACCCCGTGAGCAGACCCCTGGAGCAAACGTGCTCAACAGCGGCTGTGTCGACCCTTTAAGCTATCGGTGAACCGAGACTGTGGTGATTAATGTAGCCACGTGTGTGGGAGTCCATTAGAAAACTGTGATTTAACACAGTCCACCTCTGCATGAAGAAATGCAAACTAAAACTGAAAAGAGAAAGCCAGGAATCAGTTCTATGCCGAAGCAAAGTTTCCATTCATCAACAAAAAAATACAGAAGCGATCATCTGTCATGGGAAATGGCTGACTTGCCTTTGTCTGAAGGGACCATCGACACAGAGCCATATATTGCAATGTTAAAGAGACATGCACAGATCGGGCATAACATTACGACCACATTCCTATTATCGTGTTAATCTCCATTTTGTTGACGCATTCTTCCAGAACCAGCATTGACTTCTTCAGCTGCAGTAACTCGTCTGTTGGATCGCAGCTCACAGGCTCCCCACGTAAGCCTCGGCTGCCCTTTATCCCGTCAACGATTTACCACTGTTCGTTCCTTCCCGTCTCCTAATGAAAATGTGTGGCACGTCATGAACAGCAGACTCAGACAACAGAGATCACGGACTGTCGAGCAGCTGAAGCCTCGTATCAACCAAGAATGAGCAAAAAAAACCCATCACATTCAAAAACTACAAGAACTCAGTTCACAAACAAATCAAACGTGCAATTAATATAGAAGTTAGTCTGTATCAGGCATCACATCATTGCTTCTGCAACAGCAAATCATTAAAATGACAGATACTTTAGTAAACAAATGCATTTTGGATGCACTTTAGGAGTCGGAGCTATTGCTCTAGCAGCAATCTCACCTGCCTTTTCAGACTCTTCTTCTCTCCACTGAGGAGATGAACGCGGGCAGATGAAGCGAATGAAGATTAGGATGTTGTACTTTCGCCCGCCCCTGGCTCCTCTACGGCTCGGCTGCAAGAGCTTGATAAGACCCACAGACTCTAAGCTGGGAGTACAGAGGGAAAACTTGCTATAGAGAGCGGTGAAAATTGACGGAAAGCTTGATTATGTAAAGTCGCTTTTGTGCAGTAATTATTCCTATAACGTGCCATTTTCAGGCTTTATTGAGAGGAATTAAAGAACAAAAACGTACATTTGGAACAAAGGGAATTCGAGACTGCACATACAAATATAAACAATGCAATTACAATTGTAAGATAATAAATGAGTGCTCATACTAACAGCTTTATTAAGTTAAACACTTTAGATGATATAATAGCATGTTTGAGCAGAGGAAATCACTTGTCTTTATTACCATTACAGTACTAGAAGAAATGTACACACACTTTTCTACACCCGTGGCCTTGTAGTTAGAGAACTTGTGATCAGAAGGTTGTCAGTTCAATTCCCAGAGCTGACTGGTCACAACTGAAGTGGCCTTGAGCAAGGCACCCAACCCCTAACTGCTCCCCAGGCACCGTGGCTAAGGCTGCCCAGAGCTCCAGACATGTGTGCTCACTGCCCCCTAGTGTTCACTAGTGTGTATATGTGCATTTTACTGCAGAAATTGGGTTGAAGACAAATTTGGAGGACAAACTCCACTGTGTATAAAGCACAATGGCAATTTTATTCCCATCAGCAAAATGTTCTTGGTTGACCATGTAGCCGCTGATTCACCTCTGCTCTCACGTAATTACATGTTAATCTTCTTCCCCTAAAAGTTTAAGTAGAAAATGTACAGATCAGATGGTGATAAATATGGATAATAAGCTCATACACAGCCAATTACTTCTCCTCCATGATTTTATAACAGAAGGTGCGGGAGAGGGTGTGAATATAAAGAAATAGTTATTTTTAGTTAAATATAAAAAAAAACATGTTGATACACAATTTAAAACATTTAGGGATGTGTAATGTGTTATATAATACAGACCATAAAACATTTTTAAACTGTGAAACTACTTAAGTTGGCATAAATTGTGAATTCTATATACCGGCATCCTTTTCATCACCAACAAATACCAAACAGCAGCGATACTGCAAGTCAATAACTTGGCAGGTAGACAATATTTGAGCTGTTTTTAAATCCTTTTGGCACCTGGACAATAAACAGGCCCAACTTCTCCCACCACATCCAACCAATTGTGAAAAGTTTGATTCATAGGTTATTCTTTCCAGTCCAAAAGACAACAGCATAGGCTAAGCTGCAAGCAAAAAAAGGTCCTTTATAATTATTGATTTGTACATTTTATGATTTTTATAAATAATTTTTAACTTTTACATGAAATAACATGTACCGCAATTATTGCCAATTGTTAATACAGCCCCCTTTTGCCAACAAGACAGCACTTAATCTTCTCCTATAACATTTCACAAGATGGGAGAATACAGAGAGAGGGGTCACTGAGCATTCCTCTAATCACACTAAATCACAGGTGTCCAACTCAAGGCCCCCGAGAGTTTAAAAGACGTGCGATTCTTGTGATGGTTCGAGTATAGAGAGTATAGAATCTAATGAGGCTCCTGCGCCTTTAAGCAGCAACTGATTACATTGTCATCATGGCAACAAACCTTGACCTTAGCTGAGAAGGGTACTTTTTAGCTGCAGTAGAACATGGGATAAACCAGTGTAACAATAATAGATTCATTCTGTTAGTTTGCAAGTCGCGTGTGGTACATATTTAAATTCTCAGCGAGTATGTTTACCGTAATACTGGTACAATAGCAATTAGTATTTTTACAAAAAAACAAAGTGTTTGGTTTCATTTTGTTTTGTACTAACTATAACACTTGGCTAAAGTTATGTGTATTCTTTAAGTAAGTGTATTAAGTTTTATATTGCTTTTATTGTTTTTATTTTGTAGTTTTACTTCATTGTAATGCACGCCATGTACAGTTGGTGAAGCTAATACATCCAACTTCCCACTACTAGATTTTCTTTTACAAGAAGAGAAAATGAAAGCAGAAGGAAGGTATTTAATGAAATATAGGCAAGTCAATAAAAGGTACACTGTTAAAAAAAAAGCTGTAAATTTTAAAAACATATGTAAACTGTAAAAATTATATTTACAAAAATTAACTATCCGCTGTAATTTTACAGAAAATATTCAGATTAAGCATGTAACACTGCTTCAAGTATATTTTAATAGCTGAATCTTTGTAGATTTTACTCGAGCAATGTAGCACCACATTAAACATGATATAATAAAATATACGTACATATACAAAAGGAACTAAAACATTTTTGTTAAATGTTTTTATAGTTTTGCTCCATGAATTGAAATGCATTTTGACTTAACATCTTTCAATTTTTTCAAATGACTGTTTATAACATTTCACTTTCATACATAGTTTTTGCAATTATACATTTGAAATACATTAACAAAAGTATTTTTTGGTAAAATTCCAAAAGATTCTGCGGATTATTTTATTACAGTTTGTTTATTCACATTTTCATCTAAAAGCTGTTAAAACATATTTATTTATGACTATATAATAAAAAAATTAACGTTTTATTCTGGTAATTGTAATTCACTTTCCCGGATATTTGGAAATACAGGAAACAAATATAAATGTTCTTTTGTATAGTGTACAATCAGCTCTTTGAGGGCCACCATAATGCTGATGTGGCCCTTGAGATCGG